>VYXF01008032.1:360725-449224 GCA_013397295.1 Polioptila caerulea
GCCCGGGCCCCGGCGTTATCCTGCCCCGCCGCCCGGCAGCGCCCTCCCCGCGAAGGAGCTCCTCTAGGAGAGGGCAGGAAGGTGTGAGGGGAAAAGCGGCCGGGCCGGTGTCATGGAAGCGCTGCCGGCCTCGAAGAGCGTCGAGGCACGAGCGAAGCGGCTGCGGCTGGGTTTGGCCGCAGGGCCGGGAGGCTCCGTCCTGGTGCTGGTGGGGTTGGTGCCCTGGGAAGCGGACGAGGTGCCAGGATTCCCGGAGGAGCTGCGGTGCAGGATTCCCGTAGCACCTCTGATGGGGGCCCAGGGGGGCAGCGTGGGAGCTGGGGAGGGCAGCGAGCGTAGGGAAGATGAGGGACGAGCATGGGCCTTTCGTCTTCGTGGAAGAATAGTTCTGAGAAAGCTGACGTAGCAGTGCCGCAGGAGGGATAGAGTTCCATTGCAAAGGACAGCACTGTTTGCTTTTTCCATTTCCTGTGTCTAAATAAATATTCCCATTCTTTAGATTGGAATACATCATAACTTCTGCAATGAGCTGCTCTGCTTGCTGATAAGGATGCTGAAGGCCATGATTTGCATTGTATTTCAAAGCTCCTTATCATTAGGACAAATTGGAAGAGTAATAACTTGTCTGTCTGTCTTCGAGTAGGGTCTCCCAGCAGCAGTGCAGAAGGAGCTGCAGTGACAGTGTTACATGCTGGGGAGGCACAGCTCCCACCTGGCTGCTGGTTTTAGTCCTTCCCTCGGCAGTGTGACAGCAGCTGTCCTGCTGGTGTCCTCTCGCCTTTCGCCTGTTCTGTCACTTGGTTACTCTGCACAAGAACTTTGCACACAAAGCCAGCTACTGTGGGAAACAAAGATCACATGGATTGTACAGAACTACTGAGTTTCCCTTTGCTGCACCCCAAAACACTCTTTGAGCCTTCAGGACACACCAGTAATTGCTGGTGTGGAGATGCCTGCCCAGATAAAGTGTTTCTAGAGAATAACCAGTTGGGAAGCAATCTGGCTTATTGGTGCCAAATAGCCACATGTGCATCTATTGTGGGAAACATGGGCTTGCTTATTTTGTTGACCTCTCCCCAGTGTAGCTCCATTTTTGCACACTGATATCAGATAAGGCTTGTAAATGTTGTGTGCTCCACTCCAGAGTTGTCACCTCTGAACATGAGAGCACTGGCTTTGCATTCTGGCTCACATGTGTTTTACCCACAGATTGCTAGATGAGCGCTTCACTTCTGTATTTTCCTACACAGCAAAACAAAAGAGGAAGTATGAATTCAAACCTATCACCTTCACAGACTCCTTTAAAATGTAGGCAGGTAAAGGCATGCCTAATAATTCTATGTGGCCAGATACTTTGATGATAGGCATTTCAAAATGTGGGTCTTTTCTTGCTAGACTTCTAGAAAATTTTTTCCCATCACCGTCATCCAGAAAATCTGTCAGTGTCCAAAACAAAGCCAGCGTGCAAGAAAGACAAAATCACATCTCCATGCCAAGCAATACAGAACTCCTATGCTTATGTTTATAATTTCAAAGGAAAATATGAGACTGCTGTTCTTCCACTCTGTGTACTATCAAATTATAGCAGCAGAATAGACACTCAATATGGAAGAAGAATGCAAGATGCATGTGTGTGCTCCCAAGCAGAACCAAAGCTACTAGTGCTAGCATCTCCTCAGTAATAATGTGTGTGCTAATACACTCCAGTGCTCATCAGATGTTAGATATTGATTCCAATCTGGGGTGCATGAATTTAGCAACAGCTGCTAGCCTTGAAATGTATTTAACCCTTCTTGTGAAATGGCTCAACTCTTCTCATCCAGTTTCTGGATGAAAACTGTCAGATCCCTGTCAGGTCAGGAACAGAGTTGCTGAGGGTGAAGTTTGTGTTGCTATGGCAAGTAGTGCCCATCTCTGCATTACTGAGTGCTGTTAACTCCATGTCTTAATCACAAAATAAAGTCTGCAAAAGTAAACTACAGTATAATAACATTAGGGCTGCAGGAGACCAAACTGCATCTTAATCTAAAATGATGAATCATAACGACCTTTGAAAGTATTTAGATTGTGATGGATGTCTGATGAAACATCACATAGAAAATACTGAGGTCTGTCAAAACAGTGCAGTACTTATGTTTCCAATACTTACCAGGACAGGTAGAGACCTTTTGAAACCAGAAGGTGAACGCTCCAGGTGATGGGCTCTCAGAAAGACACAGGGTCCCAGTGAGCTAGTTAGCAGCAGCAGTCTTACCTGGTGAGGACTTTAGGAATCTGCCATAACTCAGACACACCAGGTGTAGTAACACAAAGTATTTATTTTGTTAATTGAGCAACACTCAAAACACACTGAACTCTGAAAATCTGAAAATAAACACAAGTTTTTGACATTTGACCAAGATGAGATGTGGAAGTTGAACATGAGATATAGAAAAAGCAGTTCAAAACTGACTGTCATGATGAAGAGAGCTGTATTTAAAAGAAAAAAAAAAAAAAAAGTCTTCCAGCTGCTTTCATTGTTATTTCCTCTCCAGGAATTTCTTATTAGTTCTTGGAATCACTAGGGAACTACAAACTTGAATATCAAAAGAACAAAGAGATATATATAGGGAGAAGGTCAGCCATGTGATAGGACTGCATCTTTGTAGATCCTTCTTCCCTTCAGTCTCTGGAATTCAGATGTCTTAAATCTGTGGTCCAAATATATTTTTGAGAACTGTTTGCAATTAGATGAGTATTTCTCTGTTACTCCTACAAAAATAAATATTCCATGTTACATATTAAAAGAATATTGCCCTTTAGCCAGGGACACAATTATTTCACTTAATATGACATGAATTTGGCTTTGTCTCTTTTCAAAACTATTTTACTTGAAACCATATTCTTTTGATTATAAATTTATTCAGCTGTTTGTTACTCACAAAAGTCGTGGATTGTGTTAAGTTTTTTAAATGTAAGCAAAATTAATTCAATAAGGCAGAGTCAAATCTTTGAGGAAAGGTGTCTTTAAAAAATGTTTGCTAGTGGAGCACTGGTAGTAAAGAGACAAACCATGTCCAGCCTTGAGTCCAACCAGCCTGGTGTGGAACTGAGTCCGGGGCAGCACTGGAGAGCACTGTGCCAATAATCCAAGGAATAACAGCTCCGTGTGCAGAGCATGGGCACAAGGAAACAGGAGAAGTGTTCCCACAGCTCAGGCACTTGGTGTGTTTTGGGGTTCCTTGGGTTTCTGCAGGGGGTTCTTCCTCAGCCTTGTGCAGGTGGCCGGGAGGAAGGAGGGGGACACGGTGGCTGTACCTGTCCCCAGCAGGGTGGGAGCTGATTCCTCACTGAACTGTGCCCAGGGCTGCAGCAATGGGAGCACTGTGCTCTCAGAGACATCTTCCCAGTCAGGAACCAAACCTCCCACTGCTGCTTCTGTTTCTTCTTCCCGGGCCTAGTTGAGCTGTATGATTTTGTTTTTAGGGATTTGCATTTACAAAACCCTTGCTGCAGTCTTCTCACCAGGTTGTAATAAACCCTGAGATAACTCTCCTTTTAAATACAAATTACTTTGTTTTTCTTAAAGCCAGATCATTAAAAGCAGTCTTATCACAGAAAAAGAAAATATTTGTAGGCTCAGCAGAGGCTTCATCAGGGTGCCTCACTCCCATCAGTTTGTTTGAAGAATTAGTAATATGTTTTCCCCTAGATGCATGCACATAAAATCCTAAGTCTTCAATTGCTCAGAGAAGATTTAAGTTTTTAGATTGTAGTGCTGATTTAAAAATTTATGTTCTGAATTATCAGTCAGTGGTGCCAAATGATCTACAAGGAAGTTTGAATTATACTCAGAGAGAAGCTAAATGTTTGTGTTCCTCCACCTTTTATTACAAGAGGTATTTGTTTCTTTTACAAGTTTGAATAATCCTTAGATCCAAACCCACACTATATTAACAGTTCCTCTGTTAAGCCTGATGCTCAGGCTTTGTCCTGAAACTGGAGCAATGCTGACAGTGGAAATGTTTTTAAAACCTGCTGTTACACAAGGTGAGTTCTTGCCAATACAGAAAATTTCTGTCTTGGTGTGTATAACAGCTTTGTCCTCAGGAGGTGTGGAGTCCAGTGGATGTGTTTCTGCAGCTGTAGGAGTGGGTACTGTGGAGATTTACAAAGATGGACATTTATGAGACTGAAAATGCCCTGTTTTTCCAGGCTTGTTAAAATGAAACAGACCTGAATCCTGTACAAAGGGAATTAACAAAATAATTCCGTTAGTTCCTTTTTTTCCCCTCAGTCTAAACATATCTTTAAACATTAATAAATTGCTGTTAAATAAGAGCAAGTGCAGGAAAGTAGTCTCATTCACTTCTAATTCATTTTCTAGTGAAACTGATATAGGTCTACAAAATAATAAAAAGATATCCTTGTATTTCAGTTAAAATGTCTGAAAATACATCATGAAGTTAAACGAAGCTTTTCTGTCTTAGTCTGTAAGGTACTTGAATATTAACTTGAGCAAGTTAAACTCATGCAGCTAAAAGCAAATCCTCAAGAACAGTCTGTAAAGTCCCTTTGCCTCCAACGAGAAATTGGCCTGTGTCTGCAAATCTCCTCATTTGGCAGCTACACCAAATACAGTTCAAACTCTCACTGGCATCAGCAAAAAATTACCTGATTAGGGATGCAGGATTGGATCTAAGATAATAGCATATTAAAAATCCACTATGGATTCAAAAGCTACTAATGGAAATTAAATCCCTGAGAATATAAAGCGTTCCAAGCAGTTGAACAGTTTCCATTGTACATACTCAGAGTGCTAAACAATAGCAGCTATTGCATGTGTGACCATCAGGAAACACAGCTGTGCTTCTTTGTGTTACAATTAATTACTTCCGTTGTATATAAAATTGAAAGTATTGGTACTCTGGGGCGGAAAAAGGATATCCTGATACACTGCTCCTATTTCCTTACCAGGGCCTATTACTGAATGTTTCACCATTAATTCACTTGCAATGAATTACCCTGCAAGGAATAAAGGAAGGCTAGATTGGGTGGTTAATTGTTATGCTGAAAGCTACTTTTTATTTGGATTTTCACTCTCCTACATTTTTATCTCATTGTACTACTTCCACATATGCCTCTTTGATAGTAATTGTTCACTTTTAAATAATTGCACTTAATAATGAAGGTCTAAAAGAAACATTTACTTAACTATCTTTAGACTTAAAGATTATTCTATGAATATTTTTAAGATTACAAAATCAGAGAAGGGACAATCTCTCTCACTGTCTTTTAAAGAAATGAACAAAATCATCTCAACTGAGGTATTTGTGGCCAGGTTCTCTGAAGATGTAATTTATACCTTTCTGTGCCAGTGAATTTCCCTAAGCTGGAGGGGAATGAGGATATGAGGATTGTTACCCAGAGTTAGGGAGGAGTACTAACAGCCCTCTGTTATGCATTCTTTTTTTTTTTTTTTTTTTTTTAGAATTGCATAGGAGCAAGAACTGTTTGGGGTTATACTAAATAGGCAAATATGGACCCTAAGGATATATGCTACCCCCAGACTTTAATAGCTACTTTTTAATAACAGACTCTTTCTTTTTAGAGAACTTCTAAACAGAGAGCAGCTTCTGTGACTGCTTAGGAAGCCAAGGAAGTCTGCAACAAGCACCAGCCATGTAAGTCTGTAAAGGTGGATAATGTGTTCTGTATTTGTCTCTGAGAATTTAATCTCACAGGATGTGTCTCCTGTCCTGGAAGTCTGACAGTCTGTCACCTTTCACCACCAGACTGTTTCCAGTCCATTATAGGATGTCTAACACAAAGCTGAGTAAGTTACATGTGGAAAACATGGAGCCCTTCAATGTGAGAATAAGTAAATTTTTCCAAATGAGCTGAAACCTTTTCAAGTTTGAATTCAGGCTGGTGTCACGAAGCAGTAACAGAAGAGTGGCAGCTCAGAAGAGCTCCCATTCCAGAAACTGCCTCACATAATAAAAATGGCAGAAAATCACCATCCACAGAACAGCCCTGTTGTCCTTTGCTGCAGCAGCTGGCACTGGGCTGGCACACAACCTCAAAGGCAAACTGTGCTCTGCCATTACTGTATCACCACAGTTTAGATTCAGGTGTGCTCCATCTGAGGCCACAGCTAGAACCAGAATTCCTGGCTAGCACTTTGGATTTCTTGCGAGGACTTTTTGGCCAGAAATAGATGCCGTGTATTGTGCATGCAATAAAGCAGAAACTTTCAATTAGTGTCATCTATATGGTGTATCCACAGTAAGTCTCAGGAAGTCTGGTATTTGCAGGATGCAGTGGGCTGAACACACTCACATGAGCAGCACAGCCCACCCTGTCACCTTTTACCCCACAGCTTACAGGGCTGTGAAAAGAACAGGAGCTCTGGTCAGGCTTCTGCATGTGCAATAATCACAGGGACATTTACAATATCCTTGGAATCAGTGGAGGGAAAAATATGCAGGAGGAAAATCTGTCAAGGAATGTGCAAGGGACAGCAGAAGAATATTTTGTTGTGAAAGAATAATACCTGGTCTTTGTTTATACTGCGCAAATAAAAAAAAAATTTATTCCTGAAATCTTATTTTTAGATGAAGCCAGATTTTTGGAAAGTTTGCCCTTTTTTCTCCTCTCACACCTCCTATGCCATCAGAATTGTGGAGTTGTTACTTCACAAAGCACAAATACCTAACAGATAACAAAAGCCAGGTCTCGAGGTGCATTCAGATTCATGCATTATGCTTAAGCTGTATCTAGTAAATGGACTATATGGCAAAAATGTAGGCTCAAATAGTGCAGGTATGAAACACATCCACTTAAAGGAAATCAGAATCTCAGTTCTGAGTGTTTTAATCCACATCTATGACCCATACATGCATACAGGAATGCTTGCATTAGTCAACATGAAGACTTCTTTAAATGAAACTAAATCTCGATCTCAGCATTATTTTCCTGTCTACATATGATTAGAACTTAAAATCATTTAAACACTGTAAATCATTCTTTTGTTTTGAAATGAGATCTTTAATTAAGGCTATAGATATTTATTAAACCTCCTAAAAATCCAAAACATCCTCTTCAATACACCATGAGAATAAAACAATCTAGAACAGCAGGTTTTCTGGCTTTAGTGTAGCAAGCAGCATTCATTCCACAAGCACTGGAAGAATCATCACCTTCATTCAGTTCAAGGTTGTATTTTTATCTATATCTTCTAATTAAAAGAAAAATAAGTCTCTTTTTTGGTAACATGATGCACAGTAAAACTAAGTAGAGTCCGAAGAATTTCTGTGACATTTTTGTCATTAATGAAAATAATGGGATTCCTAAGGTAGTAAGACTAGAAAATACTTTTGTAGTAGAGGCAGATTTATTAATGATATTTTATGCATACTAATTTATTATTCCCTAACAGTTATATTCTAGAAACTTTTAAAGGAAAAATGTTTTATTCAAAAGTTTAACTTTGTTAAAAAAAATAAAATTCCTTCTTGTCTTTATTACAGAGAAAATTCCTGTGACTCAGCCTGACAGTCCTTATTAGTACAAGGCACATTTGTTACTGTTTTCTTTTGATGTAATCTTCCTAAGAGGAGGAGGAACTGTATTTTAACAGCTATCCAAGGGCATATTTCATAGGCACCAGGCACAGAATTTCTGCCTGCATAGAGCCTGAATCTCATCCATAACTCTGATTTGCCTGGGAGAACAAAGCATTTCGTTGTGTATTCAATAATGGTTTCAGCAATCTTATTCACACATTCCTTCCTTTCTTAATCAACAGAAACTGGCTGAATTCAAGAAGCATGATTGGGGTGGGAGGGGGAAACAATACCAAAGCCTATACTTTTGAAATCACCATTTTCTTCAGAGCAATAATCTCTGTTTAAGAATGTCTGTTAAGAATCCCTTAATGCAACACTTGTCAAGCGTTTTGCACCATGTCCTTTCCTAATGAACTTTGCTCTATTCACTTTTTCCACCCTGTCAGCTGGCATGGGCCTCTGCTTGTGCCTCCACTGCTCCCAGTTCCAACAAGTGAACTCTCCAGGGATCACAGTGCACAGTTTAGGAAGCACTTGTCTTGTGCAAAGGTTAAAGATCAGAAGAGACAATCTGAAAAACAGCAATTCTGATCTGACACAATACTGCATACATTCTGGGCATTCTTTTTGATTGCTTTCCCTTGTGCACATTGTAAACAGAAATCAGGGCTGGAAAATAAAATCGGAAGTGCACGAAGTTGTGATTCCTGATGCTGTACTTGGTAATGGCATCTAAATCCAAGTCTGTCCATTTATCATCTAACTTCTTAATTATGGTTAATATACTGACTTGTATCTCTACAATGCCTGCATTTCTGAGGGGTGTGCAACAGGAATGCACAAAATGGCTCTTTTTGTAAAACACACTTATGTGAAGTCATCCTTTCATTTGTACAGATTTCTCAGCACTAGAGCTCAATGAGGGTTTATTGTTTAATGTTTTATTAAAACATTTGGTCTATTTTAAATAAATTTTGCTAAGAACACCTACCTGAACTTATGCAGTCAACCTTTGTTTGCAGATGCATGGATGTAACTGAAGACAGAATTTACCCACTCCTTACAAAGTTACCATAAACAGTATTTGTTGACACAATAAGGCCTGGAACTATACAGGTCTTGCTAAGTTACAACATGTACTGTTAGCAGACTGCATCTTTTAAGCAAACTAATATTTGTTTAAAACAGCATTATTTGGTCAATAAAATATTCAAGACTCATATACAATCAAGTTGAAACCAATGCTTTTAATTTTTATTTTCAGGTCTGTAGTAGAGAGCACAAGCTTGTGTATGCTTTCTTACTGGTATTACATGGCTGAAAGCTGTCAGCTGTTCACATGGCATATTAATAAATATACCCAAATCATAAAGCTTTAACTGCTTTTGCACATTGCTTTTATTACTAGACTGTTTTATTCATGTTGGCACAGATAATCCATGCAAGGTAATTACTCACATCTCATAAACCACCAGACATCCTGTTCTGAAATCACTCGGAACTGAGGAGAAAGGATCTATCTAAAAGCAAGGGCACTTGTGGCATCAAGTCAACATGTCAAAATACTACAAAACCTAGACTTCTAATATATGATCACTGCAGGCAATAAATCACTCAGTTTCAAATTCTGATGCTTATAAATACTAAACAAATTAATATCCACTACCAGGAGACGAGAATTGCAAACAAACATCAGTGTGCCCAGCATTAGACACCAATGAATGTGTTCAGTGCTGTGGACATTCACATTATTAAACATAAATACAAGTAATCTTCAGCAAAACATTTCACCCAAAGTACTGACCACTGAAGGACCAATGGAAAAATATTCTTCCTTGTTTTGAATTGATTTTAGAATTGTGTAGTGTGTGAATCCAATATAGTGAAAACTAATGAAAAGTCCTAAGACTGTTTTTTTTGTCCAGATAATCAAAGTAGCCTTCTTTGGAAACATTTAATTTGTCTTATTCTGCAAAAAGAACACCAAAAAGAGAGAAAAGCATTTGAAAAGCTTTTGAACCCTTTGACTGAAAAGTTATTGAACACTTTTTAGTTAGACAAAAGATTGATCTTTTTAATTGATCATTCAGAGGTACAGTATCTTTGTTTTATTGGGTAAAACCTCACATTAATTAGAATGAAAAGAAATATTCAGAAGAACTTAGGACTTATCCCAGGCATCGCTTACAAGACATAAAACATAATCAAGTACACATTATTCATCTTGCATATTTTTGTACAACATTATTTTCAGTGATAGTTAAAAGGCCATATTTTGAATTTTAGAGACATATATTATTACATATATGCATTTTACCCTCTCCATATCACAAAAGTGATGTAGCAGAAGAGTATCAGCAGTTCTGTGGTATTCTACCCCCGTGAAAGTTAAAATGCTACATTATTATTCACAAATTTCTGGTTCAGATATGTGCAAAAATTTTATCTTAATATAGATATTAAGGGCGGGTACGTGGATTCCCTATTTTTGGACCACATTATGAAGCAGCACAAGTCATAACAGGAAATTTTTATTACATGTTAATCCTCAGGGTATCTCTGTTCTTCATTCAGAGATATCACTGTACCTTGTATAGTGATATGTAAACTAGCTTTAATCTCACACACCAGCTGGAGTCAGGGCATGTGCTACAGTGCAGGTTCTCTGCCCAAGGAAACTTTCAGCACTCTCAAGCCAGTACAGCTCCCAGTGAAGTCTGTGCTGTGGCCACCCTGCAAGCCAGCTCAGCTCTGCTTACTTACACTGCATTCCCTTTCCTGCAGCCCAGACTTCAGCTTTACCAGACTGGGTCCTTGCTCACCCCTTCTGTACCTCTCCCAACCCTCTCCCTGGGCGATTGTGACCCACTTGTACCCCAATTCCTTCCTTGGAGCCCTCTCCCCGGCTGTAGTGAGTGATGCTGGCTGCCCCCTCCCAGCTCCCCTGCCCTCCCCAGCTCTGACACACCAGCTGGCCTTCCCTGGCTGCTCCCTGCTCCAACCCCAGCCTCAGGAAGGGCTCCCCACGTCCGCAGTGCCTCAGCTTTTCCCTCTCAGCCTGCACAGTCCCTGCATTCCGGCTGCCTCAGGTGCCCTCCCGCCCTGATCCCGCCTCCCCTCCCTGCCCACAGCGAAAGCCCCGTCTGCCCCCATGCCAGGAGCTCCAGGCTGACCTGGCCACTTCAGCTGCCAGCCTGGCCTGCCAGGGACCTGGAGGAATTCCAGCCCCAGCCACGCTGCCTGCCAGCAGCTTCTCACAGGCTGTACCCCCCAGGCTGCAGCCTGACATCTCTGGCCAGATCCTAAAATGATTTATCCTTCATGCTGCCCACGAAGAGGAAGCGTCTAGGGACATGGAGGGGGAAGGTGGAGGGGAGAATGAGACACACAAATATGAACACGTGCAGAGCAGAGGGGAAAGACCCCATGAAATGCTCCTGAGACACCCACCAGGAGCCCTTCCCATGGAGCCGACTCCCCACTCTGGTGTTGCAGAGATTAGTCCCAGCCAGTGGCCACCACTGACACAAATCTGCCTAAAGAATATCTTCAATGCAGCCTCAGTATAGAGTATGCTGATGTGAATTCTCTCAAATAGCAGTTAATGATAAACAGCATTTTGTTGAATGGCATTGAAAAATGAAAAGGAAATGTAGAATTTTCTTGCTGTTGTGAATATTCATTTAATGAAGTCAAATAGGAGTGGAAAAAAATATTTAACTTCCATAATTACAATTTATTCCTCTGGAGAATATTATGAGCCAGATCTTTGGATTTTGTAATCTATGGGACCATATTCACACCAGCCCAGCACCAACTGAAAACAGAAAATTTGCTTGCTTATAGAAAAAAAAAAAAAAGGCTTTGCATATAATGTACTAGTGTTTTAGAATAATTCATGCATACAAAAATCCTACCCTGTAGCAACTCAGATCAGATCACTGCTAAGATCAGTGGAAACTCAGATACCTACTGAATAAATACAGGTCATACATGTCAAAACTGCCACAGGCAGTTCAGGTTGTTATTTTGTCCAAGATGCAGACTGCCTGCAGCTAACTTAACTCTTACATTAGAACTCCAAATTTCATTTATTCCTCCCCCAAGCTTTGGGTAGTTTTTTTTCCCTTAAAAGACACACAAATGAAATGGGCACTACCCCTGGGAGGGACAAGACAGACAATTTTATGTAATTTTTTGCTACTCAGAAGACAAGGTAAGGTAGGGGCAGATGGCACCAGCATGTGGCCCACAGAAAGCATCCTCAGCCTCAGAAGTACTAATTCAAAACTGTCAGTGCTGCAAGCTGTCAACACACACATCATAATTCTCACTTAAATGAGTTAATAAAGCTTGAATGGTAATCAGACTTTCCATCTTAACTCCATCAGACACTACTGCTGTCTCCAATATAAAAGTCACTGATATTCAAAAATTCAAAAGTATGATCAGTCCTACAAGTATTGCTTATTTGAAAAAAAAAAAAAGAGTTTTAGAAATAACTGTTTGAATAACTTGAAAGTTGTTCTCAAACTATTAGGCTAGATGCCTGTATGGTTCTTAGAAAAGATGACTGTAGGGTTATCCTAATTGTTGGAACATTGCCACCGTTTCCAAAGGCAAATCCTGCTACAACTCATGATGTTGCATTTGAGCTAAGAAATAAAGAGTATGTGCCTGCTGCCTTATGAATTTTTGATCAACATTTATTCACTATAGGAAAAAAAATGCCTTCTTCCTAATTATGTGGGATAGAGTGGGGAACTTTTGGAAGCTATTTCCCACAGCCTAGCTGTGCTAGGTGCATGTGTTTCTTCTGTGTTCACCAGTGTGAAGGTCCAGATGGAGGTTCCTACTTCCCTCTGATATCAGTGGGAATTAGAAACCAAAGCAAGACTGAATCTCTTTTTTTTTTTCCACAGGAGGAAAGGAAAACTGGTTTTGAATTTCAAGCTGGTTTTTCCAGCCATCTCTATTCCATTCAATATAAGAGCAATTTGGAGAGAGCCAGTTGTCCTTTTCCATTATGATTTGAAAGTGAATTATCTACTGTGCACAGAGAAGCCAAGTGCACTAGCAAGGCTGACCCAACCATTTTATTTTCAAACTGTTATGGATTGTCACCTAGGCTTCCCAGCTACATATGGATTCAAGGCAGACTTGTTATTTGGAAAGAATCTAAAATATCTGATGCTATGAGGTAGCACCACAACATAGTGGAATAGAACTCACTTTTCCTAGAGGAAGCCCTAATCTATTTATTTCCCTTTGAAAGCTATGGCCTTTGGTTCTACAGATGACTGTACATATGGCACTTACTCATTCTTGCTGTGAAAGAAAATGACTTAATACAGAAGTATTTTTCCAGTTGTTTTTAAACACCAGTGTGTGGTCTAAGCAGTGAAACTACTGTGAGTAGTTAACTTGAAACTATATTTGCACTTTTTACATTAAGGTTTTTAGTTAATTTCGATATTTCCCCCAGCTGTTGCTCTAATCATGGACTAGTTCATGAGTTCATTTGGTTTTGACTGTTCATTCAGTAGGTTTTGGTATGAACTTTGCAAAAAGCACGTTTTGCATTTATGAAAGAGGATAAAGTTAAACATGAGAAGTACCAACTTCTAGCTTTTACCAACAGAAATCCTAGCCATGGTTATCAACTTTATGATTGCCCAGTTAGTCATCTGTTTTACCCCAGCATTACTGACTCCCAGCTCTTCTTTTAAACATTGATGGCATGGGCATGCTTCTTGCACAGTGGCTTGTCCTTCTTGGAGTAGAATGGCTGACCTTCCAAATTCACATGGCATACCTAGAATTAATAATAAATGCAATCAGGAATAATTAAGGAAAAAGAAAAGGGAGAAAGATGTGACTATGAGTTTCAACTGTATTGCTCTCCTGCCCATGCATTTCTTTGGTAGTCTTTAGGAGTCATGTATTGATTTGCTATTGATTTAACTCAGGGAAAGAAATGAAGTGAGGTCCTTAAAAAGACCCCCACTGTGAGAATTACATATTAACAACATATAATAAAACTGTCACTCCCACAGAAAACAGGGTAGCTAAGGCAAATGAACAAGCAAAAAAGAACATTAAATATGCAGAGAAAGTGTCTTTAGAAGTGATCAATATTTATCAGTGATTAAGAGCTGTTAGCTTGTGAAGGAAACTCTCTTACTGTTCCTTTCTATGTTAGAATTTCCAAAAGACTTCAGTTTCCACAACTCTTTTTTGCAAAGCTAGTTTAGCTTCGGGTATTTATAAACATTTCTATACTTTCAAGTATTCTGCCTAAATTTTAGATTTGAACAAACATTAGAAATTGTCACTGTCAGTTTGGTGGGGCCAACATACTATTTTTAGTTAATTAGAGATTCTAGATACTATTACTTTAGGAATAATATGTTGCAGAGCTGCTCAGTGGTATTAGAGCCAGATGAAAGCTCTGTTTCTCATATGCATTTTTCTGCTTTGTGTGCAGAGTGTAGGAATAAGGCCACACTCCAGAGCTATGTGCACACCACAGATTGAGGAGTTTGACCAACTTCTATGCTAAATACTATTCATGCTCCCTAAACAGATTTCTTTTTGCAAGTTTCAACAATGCAATTGTTGCATTCAGCATGGAAATACAAACTTCACTGCTTGGTAAATAAGATTATGGTTGTACTGTTCAGTATGGTGTTCATTTATTTTCAGTCTTGCTCTATCTTTATCTGGCAAACACTGGGAAGAATAACAGCAATAGTGGTCTGGACTGCTGTATGTACTATCTAAAACTGGATGCTTTATTAGAAAACACTCACTTATGATGGTCAAATTTCCTAATTCTAGTAGAAGTTATGGAGGGGATGAAAAATTGCTCCCATTCTTCTCCAAATGCATGTAAAAAATGAGATTTCATCCCTCTGCATCCTTAAGCATATGTTAGTGATTACTGCTTTCAGGTTTTCTGCTGTTACTACACAATTTAGGAGTGTAAAGGAATGAAGAGTATTTGATGTAGAACGTACAGCACAAATGAAGCAGGTGTCATGCCAAGTGTGTCCAAGAGCTTCAATGAACTTATCTCCAGCTTCAACAGGATAATCACAGCCATGACATTTTGTGCTGAATAGAGCAATATAATCTAAAATAAAACAAAAAGCAAACTTAGAACAAACTCTTAGCATAATCATATTAAGTCCAAGAGAAATAGAATGTTTCCAACAATGAACGGTTTGGATTGTTTTTGCCCAGTTTCCTACTACATTTACTGAAACACTCCTACTGAAATTTGCTTCTTTTCTTTCATTATTTAAATACAAACTCAGTCCAGAACCCCCCATTAGTATGACATTTATCATCACAAATGTAGAAGACATACAAAAATCCATGGAATTTGACGCTGTTTCTCATATTACTTTCAAATTAGCTTTAATATATGTGGAATCTATTCATAGGACAAATATGGTTGTACAAAAGAGTCTCATGACAAGGGAATGTTACAAGTTTCCATGCCTGGATTAATGTTCTTTTTGCACAAAGAGAGAACATTATGGAAACCCCAAAATGGCTGATTAATACATCTTTACTTTATCAAGTGTGATTTGGAAAGGCTTGACATTGAAAAGTATTAGTGGAAATTCCAAAGGTATATGGAATTCATGAGAGTTATTTGCTGTTCTGACAAAACCTCCAATTTTAAAGGCTAGATACCCAGTCAGTCATGCTGTATTGTTTTTGTTCTTCACTAAGAGTTACTCTGACTTGTAAAGTTTGAATTGCATAACCATAAGGAAGGAACCTCCAGAGAGAAGTAGGCCAGGAGCTCACTGAATGCACAAGGGGAATACAGAGGGATAAACCTTAACCTCCTTCCTGACTATGTCAGGCAACTCATTTGCATGGCAAGGACCATTTTGGGAAAACATGGCCTTTTACTTTGTTAGCTGGCAAGAAGCAGTTTGTTTGTTGCAGCAGCCAGGAAGTAAAATCTGCACTACCATGTGCTGCACATCTGTGCAGAGCTATCTCTTTGTAAGTATTGGTTGAACAATTCTAGGGGGAGGCAACAGCATCAGAGGTCACAGCTCCAGCAACTCAGAGGGATTGTGGGCAGCCCTAGATGAAATTTTCATTTCTGGTGAGCAGAATCTACCAAGGAGGGGAGTGGAACAGGGGAAAATGTGTAGTGAAAGAAATGCAAAGTATGATAATACATAAGGGACAGAAGTGAGGGAAGGCACTGTGGACATTGAGGCAAAGACCAGCCATTCTCTCTGCAGCTCTGCCATTGTCTCACATAAACTGGAGAAAAACACAGAGACACACACACTTGTATATGTGGAGAGTGGAAACAAAATCCGTGCTGGATGGGTCACTGATATTATTTTGTTCACCAGCTGCTTTATTCTTACGTTGTTTCCATGAACATGCAGCACACAATTACTGTGCAGAACTGTCCACACTGCCATACCTTTCTCACAGTAAGGTTCCCCATCCTCCATGTGGAACAGGCTATTCCCAAACGGCTTCTTACAAGCAGCACAGACAAAGCAACTTGTGTGCCAAGTCTGTCTTAGGGCATGCATCACTTCCTGTAAAACAAACAAACAAATAAACAAAAATCTCCAGCAGAATAGCCAGCCCTGCAACTTCCTCCTGGAGAACAAACACATGGCAGAGATGCTCTAAATTCTTCCCTTCTGTATCAGCCGATTCCCCTCCTCAAAAGAAAGAATTAAGACAGAAATTGGGCTCCTTTTGGAAAGAAAGAGGCAATAGGACTGCAAGCTTTCTAGAACAATGTATTTGCCAAAGTGAAACAACATGCATGGTTCAGCCAGCAGTTTGTATTGACATGCCCAGTTGCTGTTGCAGGAGAGATTCTGCACAAAGATTCTGATTATTTTCTCCTTTGTTTTAACACGATCAGTATGAACTCTTCAATGCAGGAGTATGATTTGTTAAATAAATTTCAGAGTAATTTTCTAAGACCAGGAGTAATTGGTCTAAGTCTGTTTCAAAATAATCTAGATTATGTAGTAATTTCTTTACTCTTCTTACAAGAACGATTCACAAACTAATGTAAAAATATATTAAAAAAAAAGGAAAGGTTCTTTTAACTTCTGTGATTAGTAAAAATGCATCTGCATGTCTGTTCCTAGGCCATATGCTTATCACAAAAAACCCTAATTCTGTGCAACTGATGTTCTCCTCAACTGAGTAAAATCTCTATTAGTGCCTTATTCTTTTGTCATACAGAACTCTTCCAAGTGCCAAAGCTGCTGTACTGGGCTCTGATGCACAGTTACCTGCTAACTTGTCAATCTTACGTGTGGCCAGGATGATGTTTAACAGTGTATCTCTGTCCAACAGCCCAGATTTCAAAGGGCCAGCTGCATAACTGCTCTAAATTAACTTTGTTAACTTCAGTGAAACAGCACTGATCTATACCAGCTGAGAATCTAGATCCTATTTTATGTTGCTTCCAATTATACACATAGACTCTGATTCTCTTTTAAAGATGGTTTTTAATGTCCACTGATTATGACAAAATGGATTGAAGTCCTCTTCCATGCTTTCAATCCAGTGAATAGACAAAATAGTCTAATTTAGATCTGCCATACATCTCATTAGAGAATCACCAATTGAGATTCATTAACTTCTGTGACTGTTTGCAAAACAACTATCGCTGATAAATAGGTTTGGATCCATTTATGAACCTCAGTGAGGTAAGAAGCAAAAATAGCTTGAGAAATCTTATTAATATAAATAGAGGCAGCTGGCATCTTTGCTATTTTCCTGATGAAAATCCATAATGGGAAACTGATTTGTGCCAGCATTCATTAGGTAGGTAAAGTCAGCACACTGCTATAAATGACTCCTTCTGCTGCAATAACAAATGAGACTTGGTGGGAGCCAGAGCTTCACCATCGATGTCTGAGGCTGCCACCCCCAATTGGCAGTTGCAGAGAAGAGCATCTGCAATGCCAACATTTAGACAGATGGCAAAAGGTGACAGCTAAGCAGTGAAGAAACCAATGGGGGACTCCTTGCTTCTTCATTTGAGTCACACATTTACTACAACTGCACCTATAACCACACTGCTGAAATTATTGATGGTATTTGAACCTCATCACCATCTAAGGTATGTGGAGAGCAAATTAAATTGTACATTTACTTCCACATGGGTCCTTTAAGACAAAAGTGGCATGTATTTTTGGCTTTGTGGAATTCAGATAGTTTGATTTATTCTGTATTTCCTCAACTATAAGAAGCCAGCAGAATGCCTCAACAGCTGTGCTGCTAACCAGCAGTGAGGTGCAGCAAGAGCATTGGGCTTCTTCCCAACATCACTGATTTCTCTGCTGAAATTTTGACTAAGTCCTGTGTAAGAAATAAAAACTCAGTTCAAGTCTCTTACTATAAGGAATTGAGAGAGAAAAGTAATGTAGTGTGTATCAGATAGCAAAAAACTATCCAGAAAGTGTTACTAATTTTACTCTTGGTGAGATGGTACCTGGATTACATACTCTGTCTATGAGGTCAGTAAGGTACAGAAATATCCCAGACTTCAGATGGATAAAAATTATTAGAAAATAATATGTTTCTCTTTCTGAAATAATCAACAAGCTGGGGAATAAGTCTTAAAAGGGTGAAATAATAAAACATCTACATTCACTGCTTAGAGTCTATAAACTATTTCACTATTTCAGGGATCCATGCAGTAGCAGAAAGGGTTAATCTTGTTCTCTTACCCCCATAATCTTAGTGTGGCATCTGGCACAGGTTGGTGCAAAGAACTGTTCATAGCAGCGCTCACAGTACACACTGTTCTGCTCCTCCACAAAGCACATATCAGCCAAGGATGTCTTGCAGTAAGCACAATTGAATTCTTCGGGGTGCCAAGAGCGACCCATGGCTACCAGGAAAGGCCCTCTGGAAACAATCGTAATTGTCTTATTTGTATTGCAAAAAAAAGGCTGAATGACCCTGAGTGCAAACCCACTTTGTACACGTGTAAGAAGGTACATGAACCGTGAAGTGCATATTAAAATAACACTCAGAAACCTGAATAGAAGTGGTCTTTTCCAAGATCTTTACTCAAAACACGCTGGTTAAAATGTTTCATTATTGTTTGGTCTCATACACTGCATTTACAGTTGGAGAAACTGTTGGAAAAATCAATTGTTTTCATATCTGCATAGCTATAAGTGGTCTTTGTAAGCAGATGCAAAGATAAGAGGAAAAGGCCAAAGGCAACAGAAGATAATGCTGCTATTTGAAAGCATGAAATAACAGGCAAGTTTCCATCCTTACACACCCACACCTCACAACAGCTCCTAAAGTCTCCTACCTTCTTTCTGTCTGACAGCACTGCATGCAGCATGTTCTAGAAATGTCAGACTATCAGGTGACAACTTGCTGTTTCATTAGGTGGAAGACACATTAAATTCATTTTGGTGATTGACTCTGGTGATTGTAGTTAGATATAGTGATTATTACTGGAATATTTCCATTCCAGAATATATAAAGGGCAATAATCAGCAGTTCCACATCACCAAACCAGCTCCTTTTAGTGGGAAAGACTGTCATTAAACATGGATTATTTCAAGTTGGATAGCAATGCACAGGCTAACAGTAGGCACGGGTCCAGCAGAATGAATTGGGAGAGAAGGGAGAGGCATGCTATGAATCACTGCTAATAGAGTGTAGGCAGTATCTTTCTCCAGACACAAAAGCAACAATTACATCTGGCTGCTGTTCCAAACTGATGCCTTGTTCCTTCTCTCTCCAAGCCCCCCTCTGCCCCCAGCCCCCTAACTCTCCCACTGAAGTTGCATGAACCTCCTTCGAAGGGTTACCTTAGGACCTGAAACCTATTTGAAATCAAGCAGGGATTTGCTGCAGCATCCAAGAGTCAAACAATTAGCGTGTGTAACTTTGCAGTGATAAAAAGTGAACCACACAACAACAAAATGAGCTCTGGAAATGTTAAATTAATGAAGCAGACAACAGACATCCCTGCTGGGTAATTTAACAGAGCCTTAGGCTCTGGAGCTGTATATTAATGTACAATAAGCAGTCTCTCTGATACTTTTTCCTGCTTCATCCCTCTCGAAAGGCCCAGGACCTTACCGAATGATGCTGTTGCAGTGGCCACAGAGAGGAGTTCGGCTGCTGGCTGGGAAACGCTCCGCCCTCTGAACTGTTCCCCGGGCTAATGCAGGGGGCTGGGAAGGAGATGAAACTGGAGACGGGTAAGCAGAAGCCGAGGCAGGAGATACCACCGGAGCACCCCTTGGTAGGATGTGCTTTGTGACAGTGGTGGTGGATTTTCCAGGTGCAAATTTCTGGGAAAAGGAGTCATCTGTTACCCAGGGAGGGCGACTGGCAGGCTCCGTGTTGGCAGGGGTGTAGGAATGAACCGGTGCTGGCGCTGTTTCAAGGATCCCAAAAGAAACCAAGAAGGATTTTAAAGTCTTTTTCTTCTACTGTCAATACAGCAACACTTACCAAAGAGTACTCCACGACACACATAAAGTAAAAGCTTTAGGTGATAGTTAATGATGGCCTGTCCCATTGTTGCTTATTAATTCTGGGCTGAAGCCAAGGGTATGAGCACAATCACTGACTTCTAATACCTGTGCATTACAGAAACCATTGCCTACTGGCTTTTACAGATTTGATGGAGATCATTGTCAAGATCATCTCTTCATTTCCTAGTAGGAATGGATTTGACAATTCTGTCATAATTTCAAAGACTGCCATATACTCTGTATAAGACAGGTTAAAAATAGAAAAGCCAGATAATACAGTAAAGTTTTAGATAGAATTCCCCAGAATTTAAGTAAGTTATGCTTAACCTTTGATCTCATTATATTAATTAAAACACAACACGTTCTACAGATGTCACTGTTATCCTTCATTTGTAGGTTTATTCCTAAGTATTTGAAGAAAAACAGGCTCCCCCTGGGACCACAGAGACAGAGAGCACTGGGAGCAATACTGAGGGAGCCAATTCAGCTCACATGACTAGCAAGATAAAGCCAACAGCACTTAGAGGAAGGCCAGACTTGTGGTTATGACTGATCTCGGTTCAGTTCTTGGCTCTGCCACAAACTTCCTGTATAACTTTGAGCAAAGCAAAGTGCATCTGTGCCTCAGCTCCTGTGTATAAAACAGAATATTCCCCTTTCTCTCTTCCACCCTTTGACTAGCACATCAAACCTTCAGTGCAGTCTGTCGCTGTGTTTGTGTGCACCAGGCTCTGATCTTGGGTGGAGCTTTTTCACACTGAAATAAGCAGGAGCCAGGGCCTGCACATACTGACAAGATTTCCCATTGCCCTGCTCTTTTCAAAGCAACACATCTTGCATTATGTTGGACTGAAGTTACTGCCCAAGAAACAGCCTCACTTTGCCAAGTACAGGAGCACTAAAAGCAGTTTCCCTTTGCAAGGAAAACAAAGCAAATGATTGAAGAGAAGCTTAGAGAGCTGAAGTGTTTTGCCCAAATGAGAGCACAGGTTTGGGAACAGAAGGCAGTTCTCCAGCAGTCAGGGCAAACATTCCACACAATGGATCCCAGCACCAAGAAAATCATGACCAAATACAACATGTACGGGTTTAAGAGGTTTGCAGGTAGAAAGGTATTTCAGCCAAGAGGGTTCTGAAAGTAACGTGGATCTTTCTGAATAATTAAGTGGCAAGAAGATTATGTTCGACTTAACACCCTCCCCTCAGCCCATACCCTGCCACATAACTTACACTGATTATTGGCAATTTGCAAGTGCTTAAATTGCATATCTATCAATGCACTGTGATCACCCTTGTGATCTTTTTATTGAGGTCAGAGTTGAATCTAGTGCATTTTCTTGATAAAAACTTCTTATGGTACAGCAATGTTTGTGCTTCATAAAACCGTATCCCACCTTAGCTTGAGGCTTCTTCTTTTTCTTCTTTTTTTTTTTTTTTAACTTGGAAATGGTAAACAGTATTTAAAGATTTCAGAACAGAGTTTATGTGCAATCTCTTTAGATCCTGAGGCTCTTGCTATTTATGTATTACAGTACTAAGATAGGTAAAGTTAGAAGTTAATATTTCATCTCTTATTGGTGAGTTCAAAAGGTTCCCACCCATGAAGCTAATTAAGCAAGGTGACTTCAGCTCACTTCACATTCTCTCCACCTTCTATTTCTTTTCAATTTTCTTTTCTACTTGTTGCAGTAAAAGAAAGAAAAAGAAAAAAGGAAAGTAAAATAAAAAAAACCAAAATAGCATTTTTTTTCCAGTTACAAAAAGGAAGTACTGGAGGAATTACTGCAAAATGACAAATGCTGGGTGTTTGCATCTGCTCTGAGTTCTCTTTTCAGCTGTTGTAATTTAATCTTACAGGCCTGATTTATTACAATACATTTTTCTCCTGTGAACAAGCTGGAATTACTATTGCTTAAAAATAATATCACTGCAATGTATTAGAAAGATTCCACTAACTCTGAGATTTTAGCAATTGTTATTAAAAGGGAAAGACCTTATTTTCTTAGAACTACATCCGTAAGCTTATATAAACAATTCTTTTGTCTTAGTAGCTACTGCCATACACATTCACCTTAAATGTTTATGTATTTCAAAAAGTCATCCTATATTAATCAGCAGAAAAAAAGGGCTGTTTGCTGCTAAAAAATTCAGTATATTAGAGAATATATTCTCAAAATACTAGTATAGGATGAGTTGACCATTAACTGTTAAAAAATTAATACTTCAAATAATTCATCAGCTTAGCCTCTATCACCTTGTTTCTCTCAGCCCTCTGTTCTCTTAGAATAGGAAAGAATGAATGGGATTTTTGTTATCCTGAGAGAATGGCAGGAGAAGAGGTGTCTCTTAACAGGAGTAGGAACAAGCCAATTCCTTTTTCTGGGGAAGCTGGAATTCTCCCCCTCAGCTCTTCATTTATGGTCAATGGCTATTTTCTCTCCAGACAAAAAGGCACATTACCAAGACTCATTTAGTAAAGCAAAGATTTACAGAGTCTCAAATGCTCTGGTCACACACTGACTTGCACTGTGAGAACATTTTTTCTTTTTTTTTCTCCCTTGTTAGTAGATGACATAAGTGTTACTCTTTATTAATATTTTCAGTAACAAGTGAAATTAATAACCACAACTGATATGGCTTGTTCTACACTTGAAGCCCAAAGTTTTCCCATATTCTGTTACAGTACAGAGTAGATGACAGACAAAGCAGATGATTTGTTATAGGAAGACACTATTCTTGTTTAGGGGAACTAAAAATGAAATAATGGTGTGGAAGCTGCTGTTTTAGTATTGAAGGTGCTTAGGATTTTAGAATACAAAGTTCATTAAGAACTGTGGGAATCTCTCTATGAATTCCTCAAAGAGCAGGTCAGGCCTTTACACTTGACCAATTCTGCTTACACAAGCAGGCCCAGTCGGACTTAGGGATTTAAAAGGAAAGATCTGCTCTCTAACATTTAGGTATCGCGTTACCTCACGGGATGCGTGAAAGGCTGCCCTGCCCTGGGAAAGCCTACGGGAAAGGAATTCCCAGGTATGTTCTGCCATCTAGTGGGCCTTGTTCAGAAGAGAGGTCTGTGCTCCTTTAAAAAACAGGTTAGGACATTTAGGGAAAAGATTTCAGAGTTCACAGCTTTCTCTACTGGAAAAAAAGTAAATATCTTTAGGAACAGAAAATTTCCCACCTGAGTTAGGTTAGGGAAAGTGTAAACTGCCTGACAAATCCCATCTGAGCCAGTTACTCAACAATTCCGTTTCATTTTGAGACTTGTTTCAGTTCGTTTGGTTTTTTTTTTTTCAATCTGAAAGATTAAAATAGCCTCGTAAATCCTCTCAATGACTGACTCAGGTGTCTCCATATTGAATACACGAGCCTGTTGATTGGTGTTTTGATCTGGAAGTTGTTGCCCCACGTTTCCAAGGGAAGCCAGTCATTGACAAAGCTGGATGAGGAAGTTTTCTAACTGTCTTGGTGCTTTCTTTCTAAGTACTATTGATTTTCCCACCTGTGACAGGAAATGTCATTTCCTCCATTTCTTCCCAAGTGGCAATTTCCCATTTGCTCTGCAACTGTCTCCGAGGCCAGCTCATGTTCCAAACTACTCTGAAGTTCTACTACATCAAATATGTAACTTTAAAAGGTACCAAAGCAAGAACCGAACATCTTCACTAAAATCTCTGCCTGGAACCTCTCTTGTACGTGAGTCACTTTTGGGTTCAATTATGAAGGTATTTTAGAATCCCTTACTGGATATTTCCAACTCCTGAACAGTCCAGGAGGATTTTTTCTTTCTTTGCCAACTGTTTAAGCCTTTTTTGAGGCAATGAGGCTCAAAAGCAGCAACATGAGGAATTGCAAAGGAAAATTAGCAAAGTAAGGAAGTGCAAAGAAGATGCCTAACCCAGGAGAAAAGCCTTTCCTCTTCTTCCAAGTAGAATTCAACAACCACCTTTGACTTTACCAGATCCAGCCAATAATTGGAAATAGCTGTAGATGTATTTCTGTGGCAGGTTTGTATATTGAACAGGAGCTAATACTTCCCAAATGAGCACAGGGCTTAGCATCAGTCAGTGTATTTAGGAGATATTTTGTCTTGCCACAGTTTGCTCTCTTCTGCATTATAGAAATAAATCTGCTGTTGTCATCTTTTCAAATCAAAAACAATAGCATTTGCCTTGAGTGAGAACATGGTATACACTGGTGCACTTAACCAAAAGCAGATGAGGAGGAGCTGAAGGTTTATTTACTTTGAGACCCTTAAATAGCTCATGAGAGCTCTGACTTGACTTTTTATACCTTTATGTCTCAAATATAAAGATCAATTGATTTGTCTGTCTGCTTTATGTCTAACTAAAATTCCAACATTTGTTTAATTTCAGTGGATCCAGAAATAGAACATTACAGAAGACAATTCTTGGTCTTCTCATATCTATTTGACTGTAAAGATAAAAATCAACTTTTTAGTTCTCTTGCTAAGATCAGAAAAACCTTAATTTGAAACAGAACTGCTTTTAGACTTACATTGCTGCCTCATTCAATTCATTCAGTTTGAAGGTTCACATTTTGGTCATCAATGGTTTTAGAAGCTCAGTCCATTTGTAACACATTAATAACAAGGGAATTTGAATAATATCAAGGAGCGTGTTTTCCAAATGAATGGATAACCAAATATATTCCTTAAGTAACTAGATCTCTGGGAAATGGAACAGCATTATGAGGTGCTTTGATACCTCATTCTTTATTTCAAATATAAGTCCAAGTTTGAGCAGTTCAATATAAGGTCTTGCCTATTTTGCAAATATATCCTACTCAAGTAAACTCCATTTACTTTACCTCCTTTTTGAACTGTGCATTCTTTGGCTGTTTTATTGATTCTGGTGTCACTGGGCTCCTAATTTGACACCTTTTGTTATTTTTCAAACTTATTTCTTCTGAAAAATCAGGCTATACATTTTTTTATTATACTTTTCCCTTGCTTTTATTCTTCCCTCTGTTTGTTCCACATTTGAACTCTGAAGCAGAATACAAATACAACATAATATTCAATCTTCAAATAATCTGAGGCAAACTAGCAACATTTAGACCCATATGTATAAATACTTTCTGATATGTCTGTGTACAAAATGTGTACTTTCTGCATTTTCTTTTCCCAAAAGAAATGTGTGATCACTTTTCCTCTTAATCTTTTCAGTACTTTGAAGGCTCCTTACCTGGCTGGTAGACAGAGGGCTTTATGCTGGCAGTAGTAACAACTCTCATTTTTGAAGCAGCAGAAGGAGCAGGACTTTCACTGTAGCTTCCAGAAACTGGCATTGGTGTAAATGACTGGGTTGTGTTTCTAAAAGCAAAATGTAGGTGTGAACAACTTTAAAAACAGCAAAAGTTACTGATCATGAAATTACAGATCTGGCAGTGTCCAGAGCATTCCAAGAGGAACTGTCTGTGAGAACTACAGAGAGAATGCTGTGAGATTCATCAGTCTTTATCATTGCTAAGGAAGGCTTGGACAATTCTTTGGAAAGAAAAAATGAGTCAAATAAGGTTTTTAAGTAACATCAAGTTTGCTGCTGTTGTCACAGCAAATAGCTTGCTGAGGGAATACGACAAATTTTAAACTCTCAGTTTAACAAGGGACCAGATTTCACAAAGCTGCATACAAAGTTTGTGTTTTCTGTTCCTCTGCAAACAAAAAGGCCTGGTCTTGTCTAAGATAAATCAATGAGGGCTATCTGGACTTAAAAATATACTTGCTCAGCATAATCACTACTATTACAAATGCTAATTAGTATTTATATACTGTTATACTCTTTTCAAAAATATTGAAGTGGTCTTTAGAAATTTTTCTGAAACTTACTCTTTTCCCTATTTAGACTGACATCAAAATTTACATTAATTTTCCTAATTCATCTTTCAGAAAAAACATATGCAATATTATGATGCACTTTCTTGCAGTCCTAGAATAAAAACATTTGCTCAGGATTCCAAACATCAGTAAGAAAGAGTTTTCCTCTTATGGCTGAGATGATGATTCTCAGTTTGGTTACAGTAACAGATTAAGAAATACACCTCTTCTATCTGCCAGTTACTTGGGATGATTCTTTTGTAGTGCCTGTGCTTCACAGACTGCTAAAAGAGCATCACAGAGCAAGCAGGAGAGAATAAAGGAGTACAAGGAAGGGAAGCAACAGGAGAAGCAATAACGAGATGTGCGCAGTAAGAAAAACCTATTCACTCACAGAACTCTGCCTTACTCACCCTGAAAACATAGTTTGGCTTTTTGTTTCCCTTCAGTGTCACTCTCCCTAGGAACTAGATCCCTATCTATTGGAGCTGACAATTAAGGATTTATCTCCATAGTGGGTTTGTCTATAGGAAAACATTTGTCAGCAATATGAAAAGAAGCATCCAGCTTTCCCAGATTATTGGTCTATCTTGACTTTACTTTCTTGAACATTGGAAGCAGATGTCACCTGGAGAAAACACGTTATAATCTTACATGGCAAACCCAGCAGACTTCTTCCAGTACAGGTTAAGAAAGATTCTGAGAAATGGAAACATTCAATTTTTAATTTTGAACAATTTTGAATTTTGTCCTCAATGTAGCTTTTTGCCCCTCTGACAGTGTAAGTACTATAGATCAAGTTTGTGTAGCATTGCTGCCCCAGGCTAATTTATTTTGTCTATTTAGCAAGACCTAGAAACTTAGCTATTGCTACAATGGCTGTAGCTAATTATTTCTGTACCTAGTCTAGGGCTTAGGCCTGGATTTGGGTCCACTATACCATGAGTGAACACGACTCTCCAAGATAAACTATTTCAGTGGGTTTGTATTCACTGTCAATTCTGTTGGGAACCGTGCTG
Source organism: Polioptila caerulea (assembly GCA_013397295.1). NCBI lineage: Eukaryota > Metazoa > Chordata > Aves > Passeriformes > Certhiidae > Polioptila > Polioptila caerulea. The sequence continues at coordinate 387,667 of VYXF01008032.1, forward strand.
TGATTCTGTAACTGCCAAAGCTGTTCTAAGCACGGTAAAACTTTCTGGTTTCCATTCTTACCATCTATGTCCTGATGATACCTCCTGTGTGGTGCCTAAGAAGGCACTGTGCTTGGGATCACTGGACAGAGGCCACTGCTCCTGCCACAGGGACACAGACACAGTGGGCACACTGGCTTCACCCACAGCCTTCAAAATGCCACAGGCTAAACACAGCATCTAAAGACTTGTCTTTGTTTTAAAATCTGCTGCTCAGGGTAAACTAGACAGCTCAGTGCCCTACATTTACAGTATTGGTTAAAAGATTTAAAATAACATGTTGCACAGCCTTAATCTGAAAATGTCATCCAGTCAGGAAAGTCTACTCCCAGGTGCACAGGTCCAAAGGTTAGAAAGACTCATTTGAATTTCTCTTAATGCACAAAATAAAGAAAGAAGTTCTGAACCAGATTAGTAATACTTAGACTGTCATGAAGAAAAATAGTTATTCAAAATTCAAGTGTCTCCCAAATGTGATAGCATAGTAAAACCATACCACAGATTTCCTTGTGTTCAGGGAAATGAAGCTGAAAAAAACCCCAAAACAACACCCACAGACACACACACATTCATAGTACCAAAATCATAGCAAAATTAAAAGAAGTACTGAACCCTTTCAACCCTTTTCCATGTGTATGATGCATATTAAATACAGTAAGGAAGATAAGAAAGCTTGTCAAAGAGAAATAAGGTGTTACACTACATCGTTAAGGGTTCAGTGAAATAAAAGATTTATCAGAATTTCTGCTGAAGAAATAGAAATGGCATGTGATTAAAAGAACCAAAAAAACCCCAAACCAAACCAAAAAACCAAGAAACAACAAAGAAAGAAAGAAACTAAGAAAGAATAAAAAGATGTCATAAGGACCAAAGATGCTTTAATGGATCAAGAAGCACTGGCATCTCAAAAAGCAGTGAAAGCAACCTTATTGAATTTATCTGTAGCAGTCAATGGCATGTGACAGGCAGCAAATTAAATACCGGCTCTGAAAACCATTAGTTGTCAGAAAAAGAAAGAGTAAATATTTCTAAGCAGATAATTTTTATGTTAAGGCTTCACTAGATGCCTACTAGTAGCAATAAACTGGTTTGTTAAGTGCTTTTAAGGTAGAATAGCTGCACAAAACATTTTTATACCTCTGCTTTGACTGGTAGCTGATGGAGGTGGAAGAATGCCGGTTGAAACTAAAATGAGACAAAAGTGGTATTTGAAACAAATATACACAAAGGATTGGGATATCTTGCTCTACCATGAATTTCCTATGAGTAAGAAGGGCTCTGAAATGCTAAAGTAAACAACAGACACGTATTTATAACCATATGAGTATTACATTACATTTTGGTTTCTTATTTAAGCTGGGAACCACAGTGAAACCTGAAGAGTGGTAACAATAAGTCAATGAGCTGAGTATATTGTTCCATAAGTCACTCTCATCTGATCTTGTTATTTGATTGTGGAAGTCCAATTATTTTTATTACCACAAAAAAAATAAATACAAGGGATTTTTCTCAGTGTCATAAGTTTACATTGCATCAAATCTGAAAAACAAACCTTGAATGAACTGAAGGCCAAAGACAGGGAAGTGCCCCATGGCAGCTCGGACAACCCCACGGAAAGGACAGGCTGGTGTAGTTGAAGCAAAAACATCAACCCACCATGTTCAGCTTCTGCCTTGCAGAACCTTTCTACTGCTATGGTCTTAGGTAAAGAGGTAGATTTTTTTTTTTCTTGGGGAAAACAGCATAATTTCAAAACATAAATGAGTCATTTATGCAAATACAGGAAGTACTTGAAAGCCTGCACAATGTATGATCTGAGAAATGAGAGGATTCAGAAAGAGCAGAGCCCCTGTCTGCAGGGCAGTGCAGGGCTACAGGGCCTCAATCCCATCCCACAGAGGCACAGCCCACATGCCCAGAATCACCACGAGTCTGCTTTATGCCAGTTATTTTCCTAACTTCTGGAGAAGAGTTTTTCTTTCCTTTACCATGGACACAGTCCTTAACATCTCTGGGCCAGAAGCTACACTTGACTTTCAGGACCATAATTGTAACTCCTTCCCTTGTTTCTGCTGGTTTTGCATTCCCGGAGTGCTGTCACGTGGGGTTCCCTGCTTTAACCCTCTGGATGGAATAGCCCATCCCTAAAGAGCTTCAAGCTTAGTCAAAACTCTCCTGCTGTGCTTGCTTCTTTTAAGATTGTCAGTGGAACAGATAAGAGCAAGTCAGATTTCACTGCAGATGTCAAAGAGTAACACAGTCTGTTAAAGATTAGTGATTTACTTTGAACACACCTCTTCAGGAACACTATAAAGATTTTACTCATGTTAAGTGTTATGCATATGCTCACAAAAGCCAAGTCACAATAGAACTGGGTCTACTAAAGTTTAAAATCAGATTTAAATAGTTAAGGATATTGATCAAGAAATTCTCCTGTGTTTCCTTTGTGGATCTCTTTAAAGCATCTAAAAGGAAAAAAAAACACCAAACACTGGAATAATGGTGATAAAATCTCAGCCTCATCTACTCGAGAATATCTCCATCCTGTAAACAGTGTTGAAATTAGGGTCCTCCATATTTTATTTTGAAATAAAATTATATTAAATGCTCAATACTCCTCTGGTATATGTCAAGCTGAAACTGGATTTTTAAGTCTGTATTTTGGCATGCTAAAGCATTGCTTGATTTCTAAATGAAAAGTACCAGATGCTCAAAAATTTGAATTATAAATCAATTTAGAAGCCAGTTTTAGTCCTTTACGTTTGAATACACTAGCTATAATACACAACACTTTTTAAAACAAACATGGAAGAAGTGCACCAAGATAAAGAACCTATTCCAGCTGCAAGACAGCCATCCAAAACCAACCAACCCACCAGAGTTTGCTTCTTGTACTTGATTACCAGGGAACCAAATTTTTACAGGTCCTACAAGTCTCTGATTTGCCCTTATGTCCCAAGACTTGCTGAAGCCAAGACTGTAACGTTTGCCTGTTGGGAACAGGGAAGCAGATGACAGCATCCCACTTGTGTCATCCATTGACAAAGCAGCAGTGTATAAAGTTGATATCCTGTAGATCTTTAATTTGTGACCAAAATAATTGCCAGGTGCCAGCAAGAGGTTTTAGGAATCTGATTAAAGCATTTCTTTCTGAAATGGACGCTGTTTTTCTTAGATCCACAGAATCTTTGAGGTTGGAAGAGGCCTCAGGAAGAATCTGATCTAACCTGCTGAAAGCAAGGCCAGCTCTGAGGTCAGACCAGATTGCTCCAGATTAGCCAGTGATGTCTTGAAAACCTTCAAGAGTGGAGACACAGCCTCCCCAGGAAAGTCACTTCCTTTCAAAGGGGCAGGAAAAGCAGCAATGGTCCATGCCAATCTAATTTACTAATTTACTTTCAATTCAAATGTCTCAATAGCTCAATGTCACCTTTTTATCCTCATTAACATTTTGTTTCACACTAATTAGTCCATATTGGTACAGAACTACAAATGAATTTATAAGGTTTCGAGGCCTCGCACAGCTTCCCATTAAATAGATATGAAATTTAAAGGAAATGGAAAAAAGCTGAATCAAAAAATAGCATTACATTAAGACATGCAAGTAGTGTCAGCAAGTACTGGTTATCTTTATATTAATTTATTAGCTGTTTATATGTAAATTATGCATAATTTTTGCTTATCTTGTCCCTGCCCATGGAACTAGATTATATTTAAGATCCCTCCCATGGATTCTATGATTCCATGATTTCCAAGGCAGGAATGAAAATAAGCTCTTAGGAAAGATTTAGATGGGTCCTAAGACGTAGACTGGTGAAACATGAATAGATGGGCTCTGTCTGGCCAGAGTAGTCACCAAAGCTTCCATTTTATTTCATCGTCTGACTGATGGAGACATTTCAGTCTTCAGCTGAGGGAAATCCTAAAATCAAGTCTTTTCTGTAGCTCAGAAATAATAGGTTTGGCATGCCAGTGTTTAATCCAAGTCAAAGATGCAGTTATCATTGCTTAGAAAGCAAGGAAGCTTACCTGAGTACACTGGGCTTCTTGAAACTAGAGTTACAATTGGTGTACTTCCACTCATCAGCAGTTAATTTTATTTCTTATGTTTTATCAACTCCATACTGGGATTACTTCCCCAATGTAACTCCCATGGCTGTAAGCAGACATGTTCACATCGTAAAACTGAAAACTCTTCCAATGTTTTGTTTGGTGGCTATTTCATTTTTGCCTTGGTTTCAGTGATGTGAAGCCAACCAAACTGCTTTATATTATTCTATAAACCTGTGCCAAGCACTTCACTGTTCTGTGATTCTCTCGAGAAATACCATTATACTTCTTGGTGGGAAGCCTTCAAACTTGTGCCCTTTGTGAATTTCAAACATCACCTTTGGGTGATGCAACTATTTTTTTTAATAGTTTTTAATAATATTTTTTAATAATATTTTTAATAATATTTTTTTAATAATTTTTAATAATATTTTCTTTAAAGAAAAGACACACATGGATCATTTCAATCTCAAATGCATTGCTGATTTAGTTTTTCATTATTTTTGAAGATTGTGTTCAAATGAGTCTTAAAATCTACTGCTTTTTCCTCTGTTAGTTGTCAAAGTGTTATGAAAGCAGTGAAAAGGCTTGGAAGTGAGGCGGTACAGCAGCATTCTCTCTTTCTAGAGATAAAAGATTCCTGTGATCCTGCGTTTTCACCAAGAAAAAAAATATTTTTTTCTCATTCTCACCCAGTGTCTCTAGACAAATATTTTCATTTCAGGATGGCAAAAGCAGCACAAACCAAGTGAAACAGCCCTGTTCCAAGAGGGCCTTGTGGTCACATCAATGCCATCTAAAACTTAGCTGTTTCCTAGCTAGGTTGTCACACAGAAGATAAGGAAGGACAGGGCTATTCCTTTACACACATCGTGCTTTTCCTCTGCCAAGTCAATCCCTTCAGAAACTGAAAACCTCAAATCAAAGAGCATGATACAAAATCAAAACAAATTAGGTTGAAAGAAGAGAGCTTTACAGATATACCTAGACTGAGATGAGATAGCAGATGAAATAGTGGAAGCTGCTACTGACATGTTCTTGGGCCCATGGAAAGGCTTAGGCTGGGAAAGAGAGCTGGGGGCTGCAAGAACTCTGCAGAAGACACATAAAAGCATGAAAGCATGAACAAAATGATTTAACAGGGACACAAATCATGACAGCAGAACCAAGCTCTGGCAGGATTCAGATCCACGAAGACTGCTGCATTTCCTGCAGTTACCAGGAGCTGTAGTTCTACCAGGTTTTCTGTAGTACCCATCTGCAGACTTACAGAATAGCACAACCAAACACATTCCCACAGAACACAAGGCAAAAGGCACACATTATGGAAAAATTTGAAAACCAGACTCTCTCAATAACTTAGAAAGACAATATTACAGGACAGGACTTTTGTCAGTGATACATGCTTCTATCTGAAAGATCTGAAGATGTTTGAATCTAAATACAAGATAAAAATTTTACTATGCGAGCAGTCTCAGACAGAAGATTGTCCTATCAAAACCAGAAGTAATTGGAATGATTAGTTTAGTAGAGGCATTTTTTTGTCTGAAGCAGATACTAAGTAATACATTTTCTTCATGCTACGGTTTCAGCTGAGGAATAAAGGTTACCTAAACCTAATCATTATTTTATGTGGGAGTGCCTCTCAGGCCAGTTCTGAATTAGGGCATAAGACTTTCTTCAAACCTCCTTTGCTGTCTGATTGATGGATTTTCGTGCACTGGAATAAAACCACTGCATTCTGGTAGGTCATGGCTAGGTAAAAAACTGACTAAAGTGAGAAACAAATTAGTTGGTATATATACATAATGCAAGTCAACTAGCAAAAATTAATCAAGAAGTAGAGCCAAGAGAACATTTCCAATTCCATTTATACATACCTAACAAAGGATACCTCTGAGGTCTCAATTATTTAAAGTGGTTTATACAATTGGAAGTGTGTTTTTCTTTGGATTTTAAAAGCATGCTAAAATAGACATCTTTTCAGAATATCTGTGCAGCAAAACCCAAAGATAAAAGAATATTATGTACCAAAAGAACTCGCTCTTACTATCTCCAAAATTACTGTAATGTGACAGCTGAATAAATCCCACACGTTTCCTCACAAGCTGTCTGACAGTTTTTAATATACAGCTGTAACTCCCAATGTGCTACAGAAATGCATCTCCTTGAAGCTTACTTCAGCTCGAAGGCTAATTCTCATTAGGAAAAAAAGATTAGCTACACCTAATAGAAATGAATTGATTTAACTTACAGAGAAAGTCAATCATCAAGTGTCCACCATGTTTTACTGATACCTGCTGTGACACAGTAAGCTCAATCATGTGAGTAAATGACATGTTCTGATTTTCCATTTCTTGTTCTACTGCAGAAACACTATTAAAGGAATCTTCATTCACTGCAACAATTATGAGGAGTTGTTTTGGTTTTATTATAAGTGGTGTAAAAACATTTCTAATTTTAAGACCGTGAAAATGAAGTTATTTTTAGGGCAGTTTTATTTTGCAAAACAAACAAAAAGTCCCCCCCCAAAATATATAAAAGCATATAAACCATGTTACAGCTTTTCATACTCCATTCTTAAGCTAAGAATGTGTATGCAGCATTTCCAAAGCCAGAGGGGTATAAAGCAATGGAGCATTACCTTTGGAAGGAGGATGAGAAGGATTCTTGCACTACTGAGGTGGTGGCTGGTGCTGCCATCGGGCTGGCTGTGTTTGGAGCAGCAGAAGCAGGCTGAGGTGCTGAAGCATGTGGAGCAGGAGCAGCAGAACTGGGAGCCACCGGGGCATGCTCAACAGGGGTACTAATGAGAGTTAATTTAAATAAAACAAGAAGCATCTTAAGAAGGCGCGCATTTACGTGGAGAGCGTAAAACCTACTATGTTTGAGCCTGCAGCTGCAAACATAGTAGCAGGCTGGGTTACTGAGGGGAAAGCATAATTATGCAAAGAAAAAAAAGACATTTGTTCAGCCTTTTCCATTGTGCAGCACAAACTGCAAAGCAGTGTTGGTCCTGCTTCATTGAAGTTTACCCCAGGTGTTAAACAGCCCTTCAGTCCTGCTCCCACTGGCACCAGTGGTAGGAAATGTGGCAGCCAGGACTGAAATGGCTGTGAAGATCCTGTCACAGTCTTGTGAGCTCATATAAATTCTATCAAATATATTGAAATGAATGATAATAATCTAGTCTTGTATCCTGTGACCATTTAAGTAACCTGTAGAACTACTACTGTCTTCCACCACCTCCCTCAAATTTGAGAGTTACTCATCTCTTAGAGACAGAAAAATGGAGCAAAGTTAGCAGTTTTTGGGTTTTTCTTAAATCAGGGCATCACTGTACTTAGTTGTCTTGTCCATGAGCAGTGGCCTAGAAACATAATGGATGTATTTCTACTTTTTTAGAATCAAGTCATAAGCATATTGTCACATCTCTTTGTTCTTACAAATTACTCCTATCAGGGTGATGGAATTTGGTAATTCTCTTGCTCAAGGTACAAATGCCCAAAATGCTCCTTCCTGAGCACAGCAAGTATCAAATAACAAAAGAAACCTTACAATTCCACAGCTGTTTTTTCAGCCAACCTTAGCCCTCCAACACTCTCTCTCTCAGTTCCTAAGCAGATTTACCATCCATTGTGCAAATTATCTCTTACTTTCTTTTGCTTCTCTCAGAAACACTGATTTGAAAAGTTATACTCCTCAGGACCTAGAATGAGTGCTTGGTACTTCTGAATTTGTGATAGTCCTGGTTCTCCAAGGGGCTGCCCCCTTTCCTCTGTCCTTCACCCCCTCTTCTAGAGTTCAATAGTCTACATGATGGTGTCTTACTTCAGCTGAATATTTTGTTTGATTAGCTGAAACAGAAGTTGGTTGTTATACCCACAAACCTCAAAGCTGAATGCAGCCCAAAACTAAAGTAGGAAATCGGTATTTTCCTCCTTATGGAGATTCATCTACAATTATGTACATAATAAGTAAATTCATGAAAAGAATCATCCAGTTTGCAACTCTGGCTTTCAAATCCTTATGTCAAGTTTTGCAACAGTTTTGCAGAAGTTCCTCCCTCGTAATACACATTGAGAGTCAGATGGCTTCCTCCATGCTGATGCATTTCATGATGTAAATTCTTCCAGTTAACTAGGAGACTATTGATTTCACAGCCTATGCAGCAGAGCAGCTGTGTATTATCCATCACAGCCAATCTGGTACTGAATTTCAATACTGTGAAATTTTCCCTGTGCCACCGTGGGTACCAGAATTACCCCATTAAAAGCTGGTGAGTTACAGTTTCCATCTTACATACTTACATATCTTTGATACATCTTACAGGAAAGGATTGAAACTATGCTGCACATAGAAATGGAGCTTCATGTGCGTGTTAAAAACAATCACAAACTAGGATTTCACCTATTTTGTATATCTGCAGTGATGTGAAAGGGAATTTACTACAGATTTCAAAAGATACAAGACTTCATACCTTGAAGAGTGAGCTTAATTAATTCTAATTTAATTGTAACAATCTCCAAAATAATCAAAACACATACTCAGTGATAAATATTGAAAAGAAAAAACCCATCAGTATGGACATGGACCTGTGTGGAGACAGATTTGAACAGAACAAACCCATTTGAATAAAATAAATGCAAATATACTAGAATACGTTTTGAAGTTTATAAGAAATATGAACAAATTTTATCTTGCATAGTGTTTGTAATATTTCTTTTTATGTAATTAAAATATTAGAGGCTTGCTTACCTTCCTTCATGGTAGAATATATTAATTATCAGAACAAGGAATTGGAATAAATAGAAGTGAAGTGGATATAACCATAAAAACCAGAGTGTTTTGGTTACATAAATTATATGCAGTTGGCAACATTCCCAAAACAGCTTTATAGAAAGAGCTCAAGACTAACTTTACTGGTTTTAATTTAGCAACTATAAATTTTACATAATTTCATTTATACTGTCAAACACAATAGCCAAACTGGTTCTTTTTCCTCCTCCTTTCTAGTTTTTCAGTCTGATTTTTCATTCTAGTTCTTCAAGCACAGAAGAATTTTAAGAACTCATAAATGTGAGTGCTGCTTTATTCACACTTATGAATGCAACAGCTTCATTATGACATATCACAGAGGGTTTTTTGTTTGGTTGGTTGGTTTTTAAATACAATAATTTTGTAGGCTTTAAATCTTTACAGTACTTGGTATTTTAAAAGAAATTGAAAACATCAAACATCTTCATATTCGCGGTAACAAACATAAAAGGAAGTTAGGTGGATGAAAACAAACACACATCTCTTCTCAGCTGATTTTCACTCATGAAAAGGAACACAGATCAGTAGAGGTTAAGAGGATAATAATGGTTAACAACCATAATGAGAACACAGCAACAAATGCACTCTAACATTTAAAATATAAGTGTAAATTATACTTTTTCCTCTTGGTGAAGTCCTAAGTTCTGAGACTTTCTATCCAAATAACAAGGAGTGGATGATTAAAACAGCCCTTAGTCTCCTTTATGTAACGCATGAAGGCTTTTGTGCTTCTAATTCTCCAATAGATCACTTGCAAAGAATCAAAAATACAAAGAAAAAAAACTAAAATGGACATGGAAAAATAATCTGTTATTGCATCATTTGTAGAAAAAAAAATGCCAGAGAAAGTATTTAGAGAAAGCTGTAATGTGGAAGGATTTTATATTTGAATACGGGAATGATTGTGGAATCCATGGAAAATACAGAAATATCAGCTGCTGTTTCTCTGCTGAAGATGCTTAATGACTTGTCTCTGTATTGTAGGTGTGGTCTCACAAGAGCTGCTGAAAATGTAACACCCACATGAGCCATAAGTTACTGGAACTGGAAGAACTTGACCGTCTGCCTTGGAGGCAATGGGCATTTCCAGCTGAAGGAGTTAGAGGTTGTTATTCCCAAACCATGGCAAAGCTCCAAACCGGGTCAGTTATGCAGTTACACGGCACAGGGTACCTTTGATTACTGGATGAAGCAAGAGGGGCTTTCTGGCCAAAACCGGCCTCCCCCTGCCTTGGACCCGCTCCAAGGCTCACAGCCCCCTTGGAGGCCACTGGCTGAGCATTGGCAGCGTTGGCATCCCTGGAGGGTGACTTAGGAGGATGCCAAACACTCGAGGTCACGTACTGGGGCGCGGGCGCGGTACCTGCAGGCCTGGGTAACAGAGATTACACGGGCGTTTGTAAACGAGGCAATCCCAGGGGAACAGCAGGGGCTGAGGAACAGACAATCCCAGCCACAGATGGAGCTGGACATCAGAATGACAATGCAGATGAAGTCATGACTAATCTTGGTAGTTCATTGGGTAATTAGTGCTTAAGACCAGGAAAGGCTTGACAAATTAAAATGGTACCTGGTGTTAAATCTGGAAATCATATTGCTATGAATACCAAAATAGGCAGAACTGTGATGGTAATGGAGGTGGAGAAAGGCTGTGGTGACAGACCACACAAGATTAAGGCAACATAGGAGGACAATAACACCAGTCATATACCAGAAATTGTTCCTGGCAAAATAAAATAATAGTTAAAAACACAGGAGATTTGAGTGAAGCAGCTCCATAGTCCTATAGATGGTTTTACACAAATGAAACTGCTGGTGAAATTCTAACATGTGTTGCTTGTTCTTTACAATTTAATTGATATTCAGGAATCAAGGGGTTTATTTCCTTCTTTTTTTAATCATTAGTTTCAAAATAAAGATCAATTTTCCCAATGTTCGAGTGTCGGTTGCCATTGCTTGTGTCATTAACAAATAATGCTTGCACTCAGGTATTAACTCTATGCAACCTTTGGTCAATCATAAGCAGTCTTAAAAAAACCCCTAAAAATAAAAAGTGGTTGCATATCACTGAGGCAGGAATCAACAACAAAGAGAAAAGCAGTAGGATAAAATTCTTTTCATGATGAACTAATAAGAGGCCTTTCTTTGCTCCATGAAACAACTGGTCAGATTCACTCAAGAAATACCTGTGTATCAGTACTTGGGGGTTTAATAAATGAACTAATAGAAAACAACACATTTCTGTACTTTACTGCAAAATGTTCTGAGATCCTTCGGGAGAAAACGACATGAAAGAACTTACAGAGGGATTCTTTTGAACCTCATAACCCACTGGGTATCTGTCAAGATCTGACATACAAGTGTTCTTAAAAAGATAATCTTATTTAGATTTTAAAAAACATCTTGAACAGTCTAGACAAAGTTTAAAATGGAAATTTTTCTTAAAACTCCATCACAACCTGACAGTACTCCATTTCAAGAATATTTGATTTAAAACTTCTTATTTTTCAGGTTTATACATTCTGAGAAACACAATCCCCACCTGTTCCACACCACAGTGCACGAGAAAGAAACGCCTAATGAACCCACTGAGCTGAAGCCTCTACTTTCATCATCTGCTCAGTGTCCAAATTCCATGTTTTTGAGGTAAGAACAATATGGAGAAAGTGGAGATACACTCTTAACAGGAAGTAAATCAAGCACAGCAAACATTACCTGTTTTCTGATGCTGCTGCAACATTTTCCTTGTCTCTGTGAAAGGAGGGGATACAGTATGAAATAAATGCAATTGCCAGAGGTGGTAAAAAGCCCCCACCCAAAACAACGAGGGAAAAAGAACATGGGTTGAGGAGAAATGTTTGGTTGCAAAAAGCATCCTAGAGTGGTTGCTCATAAATATAGCTGTGAGAAACCTCTTCAGCTTTCCAGGTGAAACCACCAGATATACAAGTTTGCTGCATTATTCTTACCAGTTGCAAACAATTTTGCTTCAATAATAAAGTAAAATTACAGTTACAAATGAAACATTGTATTAGTGTATACAAGTTTAGGAATGATTTTGACTTTAGTAAGTTCCCTTTTAAAAAAGAATTCAATAATATTCCAGCAGAATATACTTAGATGCCAAATCCAAAAAGTAAAAATAATCAGAGTTGGGCAATCCTCATGGACTCGATATTTTGAAGTGATAAGCAGTTCAATGGTTAATAAAGACTTCCAAAAAAGGGGTTTCTTATGCCTGGCATAATTTAAAATTTTTCTGCCCTATCCAAATACTAGTTTTCTCAACCTAAATTGGATTAGAAACAATTCCTTCAACTGGAAATCATTTCTTCACTGAGGTGAGGATTAAGTCAGCCTCAGTTTCACTGATAGGGAATCGGGCTGTTATTCTGTAAACACGCATACACACTTTAAAAATAACTGATCAGTTCAAATGCAAGCAACTGTTTATCTGTGAGAAGTTAAGACAGAAGTATTTTCATAAAGAATAGAATCCATTAGCCCTAAACACCTAAGTTTGAAATCCAGTTAGTTAAGTAATTGAGATAGTCTCACTATTTAGCAATTTAATGGGTGATTGCATCCCTTCCTATTTAAGGAATTGTGCTGAAATTTCAATAGGTTTAAAGCTGAAATATGCCAAATGAGAATACTTTTCTTAAGTGGGATGTAAAATTACAAACCACAAAGCAAATGTCCTTATTTACCCAACTGAACCTTTTCTCTGAAGCATCCTTTGAAAAAAAAAAAGGAATACCTGTACTTTATATGGATTTGCTGGGCTCCAATCATTAACTTACATTATGTTTGGAAGGCTATTCTTAATATTTTTCACATTATTATCAGTGTTGTGTTTATGTTCTTATACATTTACATATAAATGTATAGTCACATATTCTTTCCTTAGTTCAGTTCCAATAAAGTTGAGAAAACCAATCCAGTTAAGATAAGCTAAGGCTTGGGCACAGGTGCTCTCTGTGGATTTTTAAAACCTCTAACTAAAATGTAGCCCTAAAATATATGAATTGAAGCCAGATTTTGAAACCCAGAAGTTGACCTGAAATGCCCCTCAGATGTGTCTGTCTGAATAAGATGTTCCTGTGGTCAGAAGAGCCTGCCTTGGGCAGAAATCCCCCAACGAGGTCGATGGCTCACCACTCTGAAGCAATGAGAAACCAAACACTGTCTTTATGGTAACCAAACTGTGAGTTCATTACAACACCAGCTAGGAAACAAGGTGCAGGAGGATGGATTAGAGACTGTGCAGGTGTGGAAAAGGTTAATTTTCCAAGAGCCATAATCATGCAACAATGTTAAAGAACAGAGTCAGGGCCTGGAAACAAAATAGAACATTATTTATCTCCAGTGTTGCCAAATGCTCCATGAAAAATGACAGCCGAGACCAAAAGACAGGCAGTTGGGGTCAGGCTGAAGCAGTGCTAAGCCTCTGTTGTTACAATTAATCTGATCCTAACTTTTCTGCTCCAATAGCTCTGGCTACACTGAACAAGGCAAAAAAATACAGTCACTTGACTCAAGGTCACTTTGAGGTCGGGATTTCACAAAAGCTCTTTCCCCTAGTGTACAATACTGGATAATGTTGAGTGACGATGGCAGGAGAGTTGTGAGGATCAAAAAGAGAGAGAGAAGTATGGTAAAAATACTTCCACAGAATAAAACAAAGGAATAGGCAGAGAGTAAAGGGAAAAATGAGTTCAAAGGCACATAACAGTTCTTCATGGTTTTGCTTCCAGGAACTATTTCTCTTCCCAGTCAAAAGGAGTAACTCCCATTTGGCTACCAAGAAGAAAGGCTCAAGATCAGATGTGCCTCTGACTGGCAACACTTGCATTTTAAGGAACCGACAATTGGATTTCTGGCCGTTACAATCAAAACATTTTTTGCTAACTAAATGCAGAAATAACTTTACTTCTGAGCCAAATACATCCCTCAGGCAGGCTCAGTAAAGTCAATACCTTCACAACATGAAAGAATTTGGCTCAGAACATTATGAGCTGTTTGTATCTCTGTCTACACAGACTGCTGTAATAATTAACAGCAGTGGATAATGGTTTTGAGCTATCTGGGAGAGATTTAAAATTACTATGTGGGATTTTTTTTCCTGTCTGCAGTTGTTTTAGTCCCCACTGAAATGGCTTTTGATAGAAGGGCCTCAGTCAATGACTGTTCTGAGAGAACAGTGCATCTCCCACAGATTTCATTATATGTTGGACCTGTATTTCAAACAAGACTTATTTATGCAATATACTTTCTTCCCAATTACACAGTATATTATATAGTGGAAATTATGAAATGTTTTCTTCTCATAAAATATGCTACATGATATGGTGCTAAAGGCAGAGTGACATTACAGAAATAAGAGTCTTTCCCTCCCACACACCAAGAATTACAACAGTTTGAGTAACAGAAGGCAAAATTCGTTTGGAAGCCAAGCTTGTGAGTGCTATTGGACCTTAAAAATAGCCTGGAGAATCTTCAGAGAGTTTTCAATAAATGAGTATGTTAAATCTGAACTGTTGTACTGGACATTGGAATGCTTTCCCATTCTACTTTATTTTTGGGAACCAAATGCAGAAGATTCCCAAACATGTACATGTGGCAGGCAAGCTGAAATGTGGAGGTGGTGCACCTTCCATCTACCTTCTTAGAGATAGTAATGGATCCAGACTCAGTCTTGAAAAGCTCTGCTCTGTTTCACTAAAATGTGGACACAGAATCATGTGATGTGTAATGAAGACCTGGTGACATAAGAAACATGAGGTGTCCTGAGGGACCACATGGTCCTTCAACTACTCTTTCAGTACTGAAGCAAAAAGTGAACAATCTAATTGAGTTTTTTCTCTATACTCTCATGAAGCAAGAGTATTTTTCTAATTTTACAAACGAGAGACTAAAACTTAATAGATTTGTTCATGGTCTAAAAGGCAGTCCACAGCAGAACTGAAATAAACCTCCCAAACCCCAGCTGAGTATTTAAAATATTATTTCACCCTCTTTAATAAGGTATGATACATTTTTTAATAAATATATCTGTTCAGTTTATCAGTATTTTACTGTATTGACAATTCAATAGTCTTCTACTGAGTCTGACAGATATAAAATAGTCTTTTTTTCAAAGAGGAAACAATCCTACAGATGATTAGGGTATATATTTATTGAAATTAAAAATTCTGTTTTTCTAGTAGTTTAGTGTGGATTTGCAGGACTAATCAGACTTACGGTAACTTTCATCCTAGCATGTACTTATATATATATGCATATTTGCCTACAAATAACATTTCCTTTTACGAAGTAGAACTAACAAAGTAATTTTAAAGACATTCTCATAGGGTGTCTGGGAGTAAAGTTGTATGAAAGCTATTTTGTAATTGCCTTCCAAACATTTTTTGTCTTGAAGGACAGGACTGACACTGTTGGAAACTGGACACTGAGCTAGATTAACCACTGTTCTGATCCAGTGAGGCTATTTCTATGTTCCTGTACTTGCAGCTGACAATTTTTCCATGGTCAGATGTCTGTTAAGGTTGCTTGCCTTTTTTCCCCCATGCTATATTTCAGTTATTTTAACAAAGACACCAGAAGACAAACAAAGAAATGACAGGCAATTAACTGGACAGGACAGAAGATAACTATCATGCTGGTTTAGTTCACACTTCAGCTTGGGATCACAAAAAGGGGTAGAAGAGCTAGTCTCTCTTTTTCAGCCACTGTGGTTAAGAATGTGAGCAGCCCACGCCAAAACAATTGCAATGTATCCTACTATGCCTGCTTTCCAAAAAAGGGAAATACTTTTCTCACAGGGGTATCCTGGTTTGTGCAGACTGTGCTACAGAATAGGAAAAGCATTATCATAGATTCAGTGGAAAACAACCAGCAGCTCATTCTCAACATGTACTATGGAACTCAATCAAAGCAGCTCAGTAAAATTCAAGCCAATTCCTCCTATGAATGCATTTTAGTGATATCTACAGGGTTGCTGTTAAATTTAATAGTCACAGAATAAATGCAGCTGGACATACAGCAGCATCAGTGTCAGGGAAAGGTAAGGTATCTCTTGTCCAAGGTTTACATTGTGGTATCTGCCATATGAACTCCAATTTTAAATTTTATCTTATTGGTAAATACATCACTTTAATTAGAACAAAGACTGCAAAATTCTGAGCTTGTGTAGCAATTGGAGCTGGGATTGAATTCAGACAATTATTCCCTATCTTGGCCTTAAGTGTGCAATTTGATTTAACTGAATGTTTCCCTGTAGCTTTCTATAACACTACAGACAAAACCAATGCACAACAAGTTTGGGTTTTGTACACCAGGAAATGATTCTCCTCTCACTGAAGTGTTCTTTCTCCTCATGACTTGACTTTTTTTCCCCAGGAAAGCTGAGGAAAGAGGTTTGACTTTCAGGGGGTAGTTTTTTAGACCTGCTTTTAAATTTGTGCACATTGATGATAAGAAAAAGTCAAACTTCCTCTAGATGGCATTAAGCTAAGTTTGAGGCTGCCCCTGAAACCCAGCAATGTGTCTGCACTGCTCAGTTCCTGAACCAAATAACTTAGTCATAAGAATTAGAACTGTTGTCATTTTTTCAGAATGTGGATTAAATTTTATTTCATAAGTTCTATTAAAGGTTTTCTTATCTTCCCTCTCTCTCATTTGTAATCATATAACATTCTGGGTCAGCTACATCAAAAATGCTCACATGGAAATGAACTATTAGGAAGTTATTAGTATTTAGGGTAATTTTGCTGACATTAATGCAATTTAGAAGCAGAATAAAAGGAAGCAGTGCCAGTGCTGTGCTCCAGCTCACCCTAAGCAAAGCTGTGAGCCAGGCTGATGATCCACAGACCCCAACTCTCTGAGTTACAATGCTTGTTGGAAAACCTGCTGCATGTTAGAACTGCTTTTCCCTTGTTGGACTGAGCAGTCAGAGAGAAAGGCAGCACTGGTGTCTTGGTTAGCCACCTGCATCAGCTGAAGGATGCACATGGAAATTTTAAAGGCTCACAGTAGAAATGGAAGTTAATGTTCATTTCTGATCATGCAAAAGTTACATGGAACATGGTGGACAGGAACGTGCAGGAGACTGAGGTGGTAAAGATAAGATGCTACATATAGGTCAGTACACCCACAGTCAAAGTTTAATTTCAGCTTTAACAGGCTCTGTTGGCTTATGCATTACTTTCTCTATGAAGTGCTTTGAGAAAAGTTTCACAGTGTTTTCTAATTGCATTTGCAGGCTTCACTCTTTCAATTTTAATGGGTACATTCGAGTAGACACACTGTACCTTACACTACCTTTGACCAATTTATTCTACAGGGAACTGACTTGGAAACAAGGGATTTATGATGTCTAAATGATTTTTTTCCCATAGAACTTCCAGGAGTATTTTGAGGAAGAAATACTTTATATTTGATCAATTTTCTCTTCTGATTTCACTCAGGATTCCATGGAGGCAATTGAGTTATTTCACTGTTCCTATGCTTTTGTGACTCTTCAGGGGTTAAAAGGTAAGTGGGGATTAGAAGATGTTATATGGATGTGCTTAGTACTTTTGATTATGTTCCTTAAGTGGGAAATCTACCTAGAGAAGTCTGCTTTATTTCACAAGCTGTTGTGGAAAGATAGGGCATGTCTTTCAAAAGTAGCAATTCTGGTAATTTGAGCAGTAGATAGGAGGTTTTTGGCAATTGGGCAGGGCAGCAATGTTAATCATTGGAAATTTTGGCCAGCCAAGGAAGGAAATCAAGATGCCTTAGCCTGTCTTGGTGGTGTCAGATGGCTTTGATTAGCAGCCATAGAATAAGGATGTTACTGTGCTTGAGAGCAAGTTTTAGTCAATTAATTTTCATGTATCCTGCAGAAAGCTGGTGATTAAAGGCAAACTGATTAAAGGAAGTCATTATCTGGTATCCATGCACCATACCAAAATTCTGGCTTTATAACTTTGCAAAATTGAATTTGTGTGAGGATCCATATAAGTTTCTGTTACATATAATGGTAAGTCCAGTCACTGAAGCTCATGGTACACACAGCTAAAGAAGTCACAAAATCAACTTAGCTCCTGTGGGAACTGGAGTGCACAAGAGAAAAACTGGTGTCACTTCTTCTATCCCTGAGGAAAACTTCAGAAAGCTCTGTGATGTTCAAGAGTTGGGCTTTTCAGAAGTGATAAAGTAGTCCCAAAAATACTTGTTCCTTGCTATGAAAGATATACTCCACCCAGTTGTGCATAATGAGAGAGAAACTGCAATCAAGTGATCTCTGTAGTACTTAGCAAAAACACACTGTCCTTCCTGTGCAGGCAGGCATGAGGAGAGGGAGGCAAGGGAAGGAGCCACAGAACCTTTCTCCTTCTGTCATTTTGTCATGCATGAAAGGAAGAGAGGTCAGGCTGTCACACCTGCTCTCCTAAAGCCACACTGCAGCCAGGTCCCATCAGCACACACTGCATGCAGTCAGTGCCTCTGCTGCAAACTGAGCACTGCAGGAGGTCAGGGGGGCTCTTGGAGCAGGAGGCAGGGCAGCAGGACTCAGAAGATAGTTAGTTTAGATCAAACAACCTTGTACCACAGCAGAAAAGGAGCATGTCCCTGTGCCATAACCAGACAAGCAGATTTACCTGGAAGGCCTTTTGGTTTTGATTTCCTACTGGCATCAGCTTTGCTGTGTCTTCATTAAATGCTTATAACACTACACTTGACTGGCAATATTGAGAAGGGCAGGGGGTGCACATCCTGTGTTTTACTTTATTTTTGGCATGGAGGTTATTTAGAAGGCAGTATTGTCACCAACCATTGTCCTCTGCTCAGCAGAACAGTCACAGGTCAAAATATATTCAGCATGGGACAGATACACCTGCCTATCCTCAGTGCTGTTTTAAAGAATTACATTACTCATTGCATCTTCCATTAGGAACCTATTTTAAGCCTCACTGCCATTAATTGTGACTGATTTTCCTGTGTGAAACAGCAGACTTCTGCAAGTGCTCAGGAAACACTGCAAGAAGGGGTTGGTCACTCAGAAGCCACACGCAGTGAGATAAGCCTGAACATGCTAAAATATAATAGGCCAGGCTTGCCCTTTTGCTAGAACAAAGCTACTCTTTTTTTCAAGCTTTAATGCTTTTTTTTTAATCAGGCCTAGGTTTGTTACTGTCACTAGCAATGATATACAGAGTGAAAAATCCAGGCCAATTTCTCTGCCTTACAGACAGTCTGCCTCTCCCTCGTGAAGCAAAAACGAGTCCTCTTCAGAGTTATACAAGAAAAAAGACCCATAACATTCATTTTCTGGACTTGAAGATCGCCATGACAACATAGAGGAAGATTTTTGAGGAGTAAGAGATGAGGAATTACTAGAAATGACATAGAAATACCTGACTGACAGTTTTAATACAAGAAGTCTATCACTTGTGAGATTTTTAAAAGGGACAGGACTAAGAGTTGAAAAAAGTCATCATAAAAATCTTGCTGTAAGGATTAATGAAGGCACCTTCACAAAAGGTCTTTAACATTACAAAAGTTCTAAAAGCTACCAGACATTTATGGCTTTTTCCTATTTCCCCCCCACCCTGTAACTGCATAAAGAATTGACATTCTACAAGCTTGGAGAGTGTTAGATTCCATTTTGTATCCTACAGAAAAAAAGGATTAAAACTATTGCCCTATGAGATTACATGGTTCATATGCACTGGATTTATATCATTAAAATCACTGAAGCAAAGCTAAGGGGAAGGGAGTCCTTAATTACATCTCCATTAATTTTGTATCTGATAAAATTATTATTAGAAAATATCTTTCAAAATAACATTAAGTGTACACATTGAGATATAATCTAGACATTTTCATTGCAACACATGCACTAGGACTCTTGGAAACAAGCAGTATCTGTATTATATTCATAAAACATGAAGGAGACACAATTGTTATTACCATGAAGAGACTGTATTACTACTTATTCATAAAAACATGTAATTTGGTTGAAAATTAGAACTGGAAGATTATTTTACTTAGTTACATTTTATGTTTATGAAAAAATATTAATTGCCTATTGATATTTCAAATTCTATCAGAATTTCCCATACATAAGTAAAATTCACCACCACTTTGGTTCACCAAAGGTTGCTCCTGGCAACAATCATTTAAAGTTAAAATGTTGCTCTAATTTCATGCAGTGATGCTGATTTACCACAGGTACTAATAAGATGGTGTGATCAGAATCTGTTTGTGTTCCCATAAATATAAATGTGTGTGGTGAATTAAGTAGCTTGTCCTGAAGTGCCCTGGTATCTAGCTCAGAAAACTGAAATGCATTATAAAAGGAATTAGTGCTCTTAAGTAATACCAAAGAATTAGTTTTTTTATGTATGTATGATAATCCTCTAAACACTTCAGTGTTTGGTTGTTTCATGCAAAATTCTCCATGAACAGTAGCTTTTCCTTATTTCTATAACACAGAAAAAAATGGGAGATTGAATGAGCTTGGTTCTTGTATGGACTGCTGAGACAAATTTGGAAGAAGCAAAAAGTGTAATAGTTTCAGTCTGAGCTCATGCACTAATGCCTTTGATTGGAATTACTGCTAACAGATAAAGGCACCTAATTTGTCAGGTTTATTCCAATTCAGACAAGTTAAAGGCCAGTAATAATTACAGCTAATAATGTAAAGCTTTTTGACCAAATTTTGTATTTGAGAAAGAAAAGTTCTTTTTTTCAAAAATGAGTTGAAGCAGTTATTTTTTAAAAACAGAATAAAGTACTGTGTAAAACAGGCACATAACTGTTTTAGTTTTAAAACCTTTTATTTCAGATAAAGCATGCTGCTATATACAGAAAAAAATGTGAGTCAAAGCAAGAGCAATACAGAATGGGCAACGTATTCCTTAAAACTTACAAGATGCTTTCAAAAGTTTCAGTGTACCAGCAATATGATATATTCTTCTCACTCCTAAATTACCTCTAGCAAAATGTCATTTCCTTGCAGATCCTGAGCAACTCCAGCTATCTCTCTTTTATCTAATGATAAATTAAAGTTTCCAACGCAAAACTTACAGCAATGGTTTCAGTAAATGACTTCAGCCAGTATAATAAATTGAAATATAACTTTACATTGCTAGTATCTTATTTCAAACAGCATCATTCAACTATGCAAACTGAGTGTGTTATACATTTAGCAAAGTCTAGGCCATCAGTTTTCCTTTTCAACTTTCTTTCTCCTATTTCATTATCTTTACATCAGTAAAACTCTGTGAAAATCTCATTCTTTTTCCTCCCAAAGAAATACCGTCAATAACTTCCCTCTCATTTTCTTCTGGAATTAAAGTCAAGAGACTACAATAGTGATGTTTTGCTGTATACTGAAGTTTGCACACACAGAAGAAAAAAAGCTAAACTACTTTATCATGAAGAACATGACCTGGGTTGTATCATGATTTCGCTTTTGGTGACAGTGAATGGCTAACGGGCTAACAGCAGAACTAGTGCCTAGCAGTACATCCTTGCAGGAGTGGCATGCTCAGGCTCTAACTCGGGCCAGCAGTTAATGTGTTACTGTGACTCTCTCGCTTGCCCTCTGACTGGGGGCCTTTAGCTTTTAACATTAAGGAGCTGCGCGGACAGGCCGTGATGCCAGTTGCGCAATTTGGCAAAGCGTGGGCTGTTACGTTCCGTTTCAAACCTCTCCCTGTGGCATGAGGAAAGAGAGACAGAGACAGAGAGAGACACACACAGAAGAAAGAAAGGAGGGAGAAAGAAAGGGGTTAGGGACCATGGCTACCACTCCTCTGCCTTACAACTTGGGCAACGGCAATTTATTTGGATTTTTTCCTCAGCTTTCAAATCAGCATAATGAAGGCTGGGTGATGCTTTTTGGACCATGCGTGAAAGGTTTTGCAGTGGTTTATTTCTGAGAAGTAACTTGATATAACTTCTTATTCTTTGACTTGTGCTTGGTATTGCAGGGCTGCTTTTGCTAGAAATGCAGTCTAATGCACTGTTTTCCTCCAGCAGTTTCTCTTGGCTCTTCCCTCCCTCTCACACAATTGAGGAGTCAGTGCAAGTTAACTCATACAAGGGCAAAAGGAATGCAAATATTTTCCATTCTGTAACACCTAGGTCAGCCCATATATAACCTGCTGTCCTTCCTGCAAGGACCACCAACCCCAGGTCTCAGCAGTACTTTTCTATAGCTTCCTCAGAATTAGTGAGTATTAGTGTAGACATTTGCATAGATATTTCTGATCCTTTGTGTCACAAAGCAGAACAACGGGGGATTTTCAAAGCAGAGCCTGGGAAGTATTGGCCACCTGCCACCTCCTGCCACCCCTGACTGTGGACTCAATTGCTCGAGCCATGTTCAGCACCTCCCAGGATTTAATCTTTTCTAGGTGCTCTACAGTTTAAACTCAGCTCTTGTACATAAAAAAGGGAGAAGGAGGATGTGAGATGATAACACAGTCAAGGAGAAATATATCAATCAGATTGAAAAATGAAACATTCTCATTATTTGTAGAACTTTTTGCAGTCATTGCAAACAAGGTCATTTTTTTGCTCATTATTTACACTCAAAACACAAGACAATTAATTGTGTTAATTCAGTGAAACTTGAGAGTGAAACCAGCCAAAGAGAAAAGAGCAGACTGGGCTGGTTTTACTCCTCAGGCTGAGGAAAGCACAAAACAATAAACAGAGTAAATGCCAACAAATTCACTGATATTTCTAAATCTTTTGTGCTTTATAACACAGTGCCATGCAAGTAACAGTCCTAAAGGAGTCTAGGTGTATGACTTCTCAAACTATTTTTTATGGTTTTAAGTAATTAAGAAATAGAAAGTATTCCCAGCTGAAACTTCCTGATGGTATTTTTTTCCAGCTACATCAGAATATACTACCTCCAGTGGGTCTGACACATAATTTAACAACTCCCTTACTGCTTTCAAGATATCACTCCTCCATTCAAGGAAAAGGTGTTCAGAAACATCTGTTTGTCTTGAAATGGATCCCATTGCTCCAGAAAATATTCCACAACAATCATCACACCAGCAATGAAAAGTTTTCATAGCAAGTTATACTTTTATATGTGCCTTCAGAAGAGCAGTAGCATGAGCAAAGGACAGTCATGCAACACACTAGTTAATATTAACTGAAATGAATATTCTGCCACCCAAAAATTCCCAAGTTTATGTTTTTTTTGAACATATGTCATGAGGTTGGAAGCAGTAATCTAAAGGTGATTATTTTAATGTGAAAGTGTTCTGCCAAAAACAAGCTACATCTTTCCTCCCCCAATCCTAAGTGTTTAGAAGAAACCTGATCGCCATTCCATGCAATTCCTGCTGGGTACACTGAGGAGCTGGCACAAAGAGACAAGAGGAAGCACCAGGGAGAGATTGCTCACAGCCTGCCTGAGGCCACAGGGAGGGATGCCTGCACAGCCAGGGCCCTGCTGCCAAATCCCCAGCGGAGTGTGAGCTATGTTTGGGGTGGGTATCAAGCACCCAGAAGGTGCCAGCAGTGTCACTGGGGTAGGAAGGAGACCCCATTTCATTCCTTGCACCAGAACTTACACCAGTTGCACTGGCCCTGTGTAACTACCTATTATGCTTCCTTATGCCTCTACTATCAATGCACACCCTAAATCTGTTCAGCTGGGCCTAAACATAACCAGAAGCATCCTTGGGCAAGAAAAGGATAAGAAAGTGATACCTAGAGACTGCAGAAAATGTGTAAAGCACAGTGGATACAGTCATTGGAATTACACTGGATAGAATGTGCAATTTACATGTATAGATGTGTTATCAGGTAACTAATGTCAACAAATCTCAGACCACGTAAAGATTCCACTATTTTGTATTTTCCAAAGCCACAGATTACACCTAGAGAGATTATTTCTTTAAAACCACATATTACTCTCAGATATGAATGGGGCACTGTTAAGATCAGCACAATGCTTTAAATCCCATCATAATAAAGATTTGGACGTGTGCTATTACATCAAAACAGATAATGCACAATACACGTAATGAGAATTAGGCTTGCACATTTGAGGGAAGAAATAAATCCCTGAGGGCTATAATGTCAAGCCTGATGTTCGGGCACCCAGCCATGAACTTGGGTGAACTGCAGCAGGGGCTTTATAGCAAACACCGACTGAAAGCATTCTTGTATTCTCATAGGGAAGACAGCAGATACCTTTCTCACTGATTCAACATTTGTAACTTGTGCTCAACTTTTGTAGCACTGTGCTCTAAAGCTCAGAACCACAGGGCAGTAAAATATAAAATAGAAAAAGAAAAGGTGGATTGAGTACCAAACACATCACAAACGCAGCCGGCAGCTTAGAGCAGCTAAAGTGAAACAGAGATTTGAAGTATGCAAACAGAAAGTAAGGATTGCATGCAGAATGCTCCTGATTCAACTGCAGTTGAATAAAGCTCAGCATAAGAATCTTTGATAAATCTATTTCCTGGCTATGCAGGATGATGATAAATCTTTAATTCCATATTATATCTCTGAACATATCCACTTTTTCAGTGCTTTTGATACAGCATATGAAACAAACACATTTATCCATTAGCAAAAGCAGTCCTGTGCTTCCATATTCTACAAATTTAGGTCATATTTAATCCAAACAAAACATAAACTAATGATTATGGGTATGAATGGAAACAACTCCTTTACTGTGTCATTTAAGGAGAATCAAATGTCAGTCAGAGGGTCATCCAAATAAATTGCTCACAAATTTCAGCGCTATCACAACATTATGTATTTTTATCCACTTACACATTCAAGTTACACAGGGCTTGGAACTAATCACATTCACACACCCAGTAAAATACAAGAAAGTTGCATGAGCAGAGAACTTTCAGTTTTAAACACACACTTCAGCAATTTTGCACTGTTTTTCCTAAAAACATGCTGAATTGTTATCCTTCTCATTCAAACGCCTCTCAATTACAGCATTTTAATCTTAGTGATTTTTAAGTAGATGTGTTAGAATATTTTAGGACAAAAATATAGTAAAGGAAGTTCATATTAATACCATTTTAAAACATTATTGGATTATCAGGAAGGAGAAAGCTGTATTTTTCACAGGGAATTGCCTACCTTGACCTCCTCAGGGCTTCTTCATCTGGATCTTGCACTGTAGAAAAAATGTTTCAGTTAAAAAACAGAAAGAAAGGAATTGGCTTTATGCTACTTTAAATTCTTTAGAAACTTATCAAAAGCCTATCTAAAAGGTGCATTCACACTGACTTTGCAGCAGTGGAATTTGTAAGAACATCATGAGGAGGAGCGGTTCCCTAGGGACAGGAAGGAGGATGTTAGGAGGAAGGTAGCTATTACAACTACTTTCCCATTCATTAGTAGCAATGTTTCACAGCTGTAGGCAATGATTCTACAGAGAGGCCCTGCTGTTTTGTACAAAGCAGGAGAGACAGCAGCAGCACTTTAATGGGGGAAGGAAATACTCAATATTTCCCCCTGATGTGGGAAAAGACCCTGACCTTCCTTCTCTCTACATCAGAAACTACCCGTGAGCTCAGTATCCTAAGGCCATAGAAACATTTCCATAAGCAACAAGCAACAAAGTTAAAGCTCTGTGATGTTCATATCAGACCTAGGTTTAGATAACAGGGCTGCTAAGGCCATAGATTCCATAGAATGGTGATTCATGATTTGTTTGGACCTTCAGAAGTCCCTTCTATAACAGACTGTTACAGGAGACATGACTTGTTTATCATTTTTGTCTAAAGAATGGCCAGCTCTATATGTGTAGGCTGCAGGAAACCCAAAGATTGCACTGCAGAGACTTGATTTGTAAGTAGGAATAACTATGGGGTCCCAAATACTCCTTTACTGTACAATCTGCTGTACTTTTATGGTGAGACCCCTGGCAGATCAAAGAATTTTCTTCATAAAGCATAAGATGAGATTATTCATTTTGATTTCTGAGTTCCCTTAAGTTACATCCAGGATCTTCATCCTTGCTGAAAACTACACGAGCCTGAACATGAGTCTTGCCTGAGTATCAGTGGCCAGGGCAGTGAGGAAAGACATGACTCTAAAATCAGGATGAGGGGGATGTTTAGTCATTCAACTTACTGTACTCGGTTCCAGTCATCTGGGCAAGGATGCGGAAGGACTTGGACTGCAGGTTGGCAGAGCGGCGGCTCCAGTCCTCGCTCTCATCCTCAGGCTTGTTCTGAGTTTTAAGCACAGCCTGATACACTGGGGAGGCACTGTCTACGTGAGGATCCTTTAAAGGGAGGGTACTGCAATTCAGAAAGGGAAATGTTGGAAGCAGCTCTCTGGTCTCTCACCCAGCCATCCCCAACATGACTTTGAAATGACCACTTTTTAAAAAGATACATAGATCAATTTTATGTTATGGCTCATTCTGTCTCTGAAAGGGCCTGTTATCATCCAAATCTGCTTGGAAATACCGGCCCATGATTCCTCAGCCAACGCAGGCACACAAGCATACAGTGGTTAGAATAATATGTGGTGACAAAGGAGAGAGTGGGCCAGGGAAAAACATTTATTTCTCTAACTGTTTTTGTTCCATATTATTTCTTATAAAAATGACTTCATGTTGGTACTGTTATATGTTTTCTTTAAATTATAGTGCTGGGCCAGTGTACCTTGGTTGCAATTAGAAATAAACCCATATTTCATAATGAAAATAATGTGGTAGGCTTTTACAGCTTTTTCTAGAGATGATTCTTTTTCAAATGGAATTAAACTTCCACCTGCCACAGTGTGGATTCATTGTCTACTAAACATGTGAAGCACAGGAAGTCTAGACTTGCACTCAAGACTTGTATTCATAAGTAGTGTCTGAAATCTTTAATGACAGAATGTGTCTCCGGGTCTTACAACATGCTTAATCATCTTGCAAAGTGACCTATCCAGTTGTGCACGCCTAAAATCAAAGCTACACAGGTCCACAGCACAAGTGAAGTAACCTCCCCTTGGTTTATGATGCAGGCTACAAACAGGCTTAGTAACTTAATAACCTTTTTTTTTCACAGTGAAAATAACTTCTGCATAGCAGAATTAAAATTAACTATTAACAGAGCTGCAGAAATATACACTGAGGGGATGATGTGTGCTTGGAGCAACTTGGCTCCATGGCTGCTCTAAATACAAGGTCTATTTTTGAAGCAAGTGATTTATTGTAACAGCTTTATGCTATTCTATAAAGAGCTTTGTGAGCAGCAAGTTCTACTTCAAACAGTTTTGTTGAAAGTCCATTTGGTCCAACAGTTTATTCCTTGGTTCAGGCTCAAAGTTAGTGCTGAGATACCACTGTGCAGAGAAAGTCTATGGAGTAGTTGGGTCTGTGATCTGAAAGCCTGAGAGGAATCATGAAAAAGCCAGGAAGTATGTCTGATATCCTATGTACAGTGGAATGAAAAATGTTATCAGGCAGTGCTTTAAGTATCTGTATTTCTCAGCTGACACACTCCTCTCCTTCAGCACTGTGTAATATACGCTGGTTTGATGGATTTACACATAATAGCTTGTATTGATGTTCTTCAGAACCCCCATATATGCAAACTTCTCATTTTCTTCAGGAGCCACCAAAGTAAAAACCCCAGTTAAGTTTTTTTGTGTGTTTCAGCACAATTAGCTGTGGGGTGGAACACAGCTTAGAAAGGTGAACTTAGAGAAAAACTTGACTCTTCAGTTTGAGTTCTGCCATGAAACATACACATCATGTAAAAAAAGTCCCCCAGTGTGAAAGATGGCCTGTAGGAGGAAGCAGCATTTTCCAGCTCCTTTTTTAGCTCAGGTTTCCTAGAGCACAATCCTTACAATATGCAGATGCTAGCAGGTACAGAAGGCGGAATGCAGACTTGTTTATTTTGGGAAGGCTGAGCCATCAGTGGCTCCCGCTAGTGCTGCTCCTGTGTGCAGCAATGGACAAAGTGGTGCTATGGCTTCTTTAGGTGGGAGAGGGGACAGAGGGCAGTAGTCCTCCTCTTCTGGCCCATCACACGTGGCTGAAGGGCTCGCTGGGGCAGGAAAGAAAGCACAGGAGTGAGTTCTGCCTTCTCCTGCCTTCTGCAGGAATAGTCTTTGCATGGGAAACAGATTCTCTGTAACACCAACAGTAACACAGCAACACCCTCAGGATTGTTCTGCTGCTGCTTCTGACGCTTGGCTACGCTGAAAGTTCTGTCATGTTAATGTTCCCCAAAAGGAGATCCTGTTTTCAAGTCCCCAAGGTGCTTCACACCCAGAACCTGCCCCTGTATGAATATCAGAAGTGACTGCCTGATGTGGGCCAACAATTAACTTTATATCCCTACACTGACTTCTTAATCTTGTGGAAGCTTAAAAAGCTGCTGTACGGGACAGCAAATTTCCCAGCTGAACACTGTTCTAGGGTGAATAATAAACCCCTGGATAGACAGTGCTGCTGATTTCAGCCGCAGACCACTGCAGCAGCAGCAGTGTGCCAGCCACAGACAGTTCAAATTCCTCTGTTTAAATCCTCTAGCTCAAATGCTTTCTTCTTATGTTATGACCAATGTACAAAAAAGCAGTTTGAAGGTTTCTGTAGAGATATGCCATTAACTCAAGCATTGTTAAAAAACTAGAGCTGGAGGCCAGACCACAAATTTCACAGCAGCAATGTGGGGTATTAATATGACATATTAATATCCTTATGGTAGATGATTAAGGCAGGAAATGGAGCTCGGTGAATTAACCTCCCTAGCAGAGTGAAACACGCTCATATAAATTGAACTAAATTAATGCAATACATTGGAGTATTTCCAACTCTGTCCTTAATTCAGCAGGCCTTTTTCTTTTTTTAAAAACATAATTATATTGTGGATGAGTAACTAGGACATATGAGCCACTCAGCATGGAAGTGTAAAATAGAGTGCGTCGCTGATTATGAGCATTTCATAAACCTAAATATGACAGCTGATTCTTACAGACAGCCTAAAGATGCACATAACCATATTAATACCTCTGTTATACCTCTTTGTAATTTCATTTCTTTCCATCTGGGTGTGGATGTGCAGAAATATCATGCATCTTTAAGCATATTGCTTTAAATTGATGGTACTGAAGAAAACCCTCTCCTCAAATGGGTTGGAGCTGTTGGAGGTTTTTATTCTAGAGCCTAAGGCATTCTAGTGGGAGGCAATACGAATTATTTTCCTTTTTCTTATCATCATTTAAGTCACACATTCTTAACATTAAAAAAAGATTTAAAGACAGTCAAACCTCTCTGAATAAGCAGCAAAGGAATTTCATTTTTTGGAGTTCATTATAAACGATGGTTTATTATGGGAATCACTCCCTGGAGTCATTTTGCAGATTTAATTTCAGTAGATATTAAGTAAAAACTTAGGAACACTACAGTGTTTGACCCCTGATATAGACATACAACAAAATATTGTGACATCAGGTATTAGATGATTCCAGCTATTTAAAAAAATATCTAAGAGGTAAAACCCCCACAACCCAACAAACAAAAGTTCACATAGACTGGTAAATAGCCAGCCAAGCTGACTTATTGTAGAGGACACACAAGACCTTCATTTGTACAATCACATTATTGATTCTGCTACTTCAACTGTCAGATCTTATTCCTGATAAAGGTGCTGGATTTATGTCTTTATACAAGTTGTGAGTTTGGCTAAAACTGCATAATGGAATTTAGGAGTTGTTTGATAGAAACGTACTCAAAATACACTGTCCTCGTGGCTTTACTGCAGCCACCTGACTCTTCGTTCTTGGTTTGGCAAGATAAATTAAAACAGAAAAACAAAGAGTGGGAAAATACATAAATTCAGGGCATTCAAAATTTTCTACCTTTAAGTTTCAGCATGGAGTCTGAGTATGAATAATTCTGTCCTTCCCTTTGTTTTCCATGGTGATCCATTAAGTGTGGCTTATTTCTAAGTGACAAGAGCCTGACTCTGATCTCATGAAGTTACAACATCACTGATTTCAAATGGGCAAACTGGAGAATGAATTCTTTTTTTAAGCCTGTCTGTCCATCATCATTGATAAAATCAGTAAATTGTTTCCAGCTGCTATCTGCCCTTTAGATGTGCAGTCTGAGTGTGCTGAGTGTGTGAGACCACCCTACAGACATTTGTGGACAAATGAAAAGGACTAAGATTATTAATTAAGAACCAAGACCAAATTAAAATGAATCAGCACACAATTTGGTCTGCTTTTATATTAACAACTTCTTATTCGTAACGAATACTTCTGCATTAAGAATAATCTTAACTCAGACTTGATTAAGCAAGCTAAAGAACATTTTGGTCTCCACTGCAAATTAAAGTTCAGAATATCAAAGAGGAAACTAAAGAAAACTTATAAAATTAAAAGTATCCACTTAATCAGCATTAACTTTACGCCATCTGATCATTTAAATAGGTGTATTTTTTAAACATTACTATTTGTATCATATAATGCTACAGCATTTAATAGAAAGTGCCAATGTATTATAAAATGTCTCCAATAAACCATGCCTACAAAGGATGTGAGCCCTTATAAAGAACAGAAATTAACTTTTTGCTTCAATAATTGGAAATATGAGTGTATTCAACACCTGTGGAGATTCACTGAGTCATGGCCAAAGCCAACTAAAGGTATTGCTTGTGATCCATCATGAGGGAGAGCTGTGATGAACAACAATATTGGTGCAAAAAGTTAGCAGAAAAGAAAAATAATTATAAAAAAGAGAGGAAAATGGCCAGCAAAAGGGAGCACAAGCAAATACATAAACCATCTTCATTTTGAATAAGCCTGCAGCTAACATATGGAAAAGAAACTATCTTAAAGTGTGTTGCTGTACCTGTATTTTGGTGTTGCATCAAAGGAAGGCAATCTCTATTTTGGGTAGAAGTGCACCCGGTAAGAGAGAAACCTGGCTATATTTATTGCATATGTAATTTCAGTAAAGTTACTACAACTCTGGATAAGTTAATTGGATAAGATTTCCAGAAACATGCATTGGAAAAGTAGAGTTATTAAAGATCAGTGGATTTTGCCATAGTCCAAAGGACCTGTGTGTAACACATGTACTGTATGTAAACTGGGGATAGGGAAAATACAGCAAAATTTTCCATTCTGAAGAATAAAACCGTAGCCAGCGCTAGAAATAAATATTTTGCATTCTTCACATTTCAATAAAAATGCCACCCCCCTTTTCTGTCCTTTCTCAGCTATGTATATAATAGTGACTACCATAAATCATTGTTGTCAGGAATGAAAAGCTATCCAGTATCATATACAGAGCATTAGATGCATTTTTGTGGGATCTACCAGTTCTGGGAGGAATACCAAAAAAGCTAGGTTAGATTAAGGTGCCCCTGATCATGGTAGGGAGGTTGGAACTAGATGATCTTTAAGGTCCCTTCCAACAAAAAGCCATGCTATGATATTCAAGTGATCCACCCTTTTAACTTCAACACATGGAAGTGCTTTTGGACACTGTCTAGGATTGATATGCATTTTTCATGTGTAATATACCCCAGGAAAAAGAAAGAGTCCAGGAAGAGCAAACGTGTCATGCAGATAGGGAGGTTACAAGTACCATGCAGAGAAAGAGCATTCCACAGAAGGAAATAACCTTACCCAGCAAATTCTCCACCCTGGGCTTGTGCCTGGCCTGCAATTGCATCCATGATAGCATCCTGGGAGTACATGCTGATCGGGGTGTTATACTGCGCGTGAATTATGGTGGCCTTGCCGCCAAGGCCCTTCACCTCAATGGGTTTGTGGGTAGACAGGGCTGAGTCCTTCAGGACATTGGGGTTGAAACGCTCCGTGAAGTCCGTGCTGGGTTATGCAAGAGTGAGGTTCCACAGGGAAGGGAGGGGAAGAAAGGAGAGAGGCGTGAAGTTAAGTGAGGGAAGCACCACCAAGAGAGGAGTGTGCACGTCTGTTCATGGCATCTCACCACCAAAGCTTCTCCTCAGAGAAGAGCAGACAACAAAACTACCAAGCCACAGCGACAAGATGGCTGTGCTAATGGATGTCATTTTTGGGTTGGCTTACAATGTATAAAAAGGAAAAAAAGGTGAAATAGCTGTATCAAAACTGTATTAAAATATCACAAAAAAATCCTAAAGTATTTGTGTGATACATGTGCTAAAATTCTGCTCTTACATACATGTATACATCTAAGTGTATACAAACATGCACATGTATATATGCATGCCCACGAGACGTACATGCACAGTGCAGAGAATTCCCACTATTTTTTTCATCCATGCATGTTTTCAGAAGGGTCTTACAAAGGTCTAGAAAGTACAGTGAAGTGAACAGATATCAGGTTCTCTGTTATTTAGAAGGTTTCAGTACTTTCTGTCTGTGTTATTAATCACGGTGAAATTTAGTACTTGTGTCTTTTAATCTTCAAGGCTTTCCTCACAAAGACTAAATCTTCCCAAAATCTCTGTACAGCCAGCCTGAAGTGCAGCTATGGCATGATAAATGCTCAGGCCCAGATCAAAATAAGCAATGTTGCAACCAACTGGACAAGTGCAGTTGGAAGAGTTGCTGTCTTAGTTTCCAGTGACTCCACTTACAAGGAAAGATTTTATATTCGACAGCCTGAGCCCCAAAAGCAAGCTAACTGAAGCTCCCATGCAGCAGAATGAGTCAGTTTGATGCCAGACTGCAGCCAAAGAGCAGCTGGTTTTCTTGTAGGGCTGAGTTGTGCATAGTTCTAGTCCTAGAGCTAGGACGGAGCACTGCCCAGAGTTCCAATGAACAAGCTAAGCCTCAGCTGTCAGCCACTGAGGTGGCTGCTCTTCTTCAACCTACAGGAGATCAGGTGAATCTCTAGTCTGCTGTTCCTGTCCTGCCAGCAGCAGGAGGATGCTAGCAGGAGAGATTCCATACACTCACCAAACTGGTCAAAACTGGGAATTGTGAAGTAACAGATATTTCATAAATGTTTCATTTAGAACTGAATTCAAAAGCTGGAAATGGATATTTCTCCCCCTGCAGAAGAAATGCTAAAGAATTTAATTCTGATTGCTTGGAACAATTTTCCTTTCCAGTTTAAGACATTAGATGGTAAGTTTATTGGCTAAGATTGTTTTTCTCTTCACACACACAACAGCGTGCCTGTTTACCACGGGTAGCCCCAGAGGGTGAGAGTTAAAACGGAACCCTTAACTCAACATGATGGAAAAGGTAAAATCAAGTAAGGCTGGCAGCCATCTGACTTAATTATCTGGAGATTATCACAGGTGCTGGGCCACCTCTGAAGCCAGCCAGGGGATTCTGCTCTGTTTTCAGCCTTTTGTTTGGTAGGATGCCCTGACTGAGGACAGAGAGAGATAGAGTCACATGTCACTGCACACCCTGGCTAGAACATCGACAGCCACATGAGCAAGGAGCAGAGACACACAGGTGCACATGCTGCATTACAGCCACAGCCCTCAGCTGCACATGCCAACATTTTAAGGGAGGGAACTGGGAAGTGGCATTCTGCATTCAAAAAGTGAAAATTATCTTTTTACCAAGACATTCCCACATTTAAAATACATCCCCCTTAACTATTCATCAACTCTGACAATTCTATAATTACACTGACATCATCTCTTGAGGGATGATGAGCAGAGACATGCAGGTTGAACTGAGCATGCATATGCCTGACTTCAACAATATCTCTTTTCTTTGTAATACCCTAAATAATCACATGATAGTTACAAACACACAGGCCCTCAAGATCTTGAATTTGGTATTCTCTTTCTTTCACACTGTTGGAAGAACAAAAGAGATTCCAAACTCAAGATCTGAGAAGATTGTGTGAAGGAAAGGAAGGTTAAATATGCCACCTTTAAAGAATAATGTTCTAAGTAATTGCTTTCCACAGTCAGTTACAGAAATCAAAGCCACTGTCGGAACAGCCTGAACTTCCCTCATGGTAGCAGCAGGAGTCATTTGGGCTTTTACTTGTGGCCTTTAAACAGTTTCAGTGATGTCTTTCAAGAGGTTTTAGTCACATTACATGCATCAAGGCAAAACTTCACTGAAGTTAACAGGATTCCCATAAAAATAACAGAAAAAAGTACAGATTGTCAACTGCTGAGTTCTAACTCTGGAAGCAAACAGAAGATGTTAGTGCTTGCAAGGGGTGCTGGGCTCTAGGACAAAGTGGCAGAGGTAAGGCTGCAGAGACAGCACCTCTGCAAAATGAATGGGATCTCTCTCCTAAGCCAGAAAAGGATCAGGAAAAATAAATCCCAAAGCAAGTAAGATTACAAACACCCTTAAAAAGTGACTTCTGCTTTCTAAGACAATCATGTCAGAATAATTATTAATGTAAACTGGCTAGGGTTTTTCACTCCAAAGGAGTTACATCATCACACTCACACCTCACTGAAATCAACAGAAAATGCCAGATCAGTGTAAATTATATAACTAAATATTATTTCAACTTTATGTATTCCACTACTTCTAACTTTGTACTGTCAGTTCAGTTTTGACATTTAACTATTAGAATTATTTATTTTATATTCAATTTAACCCAGTCTCCAGCAATTTATGGGCAACACTCAGGTCAGAGACAAAAAGCAAGAGTTTAGAGATAATCCTCTGCCCCAAGAAGACTTAAGGCCAAAACTGAGGACTCTCGGAACTCTCCGAAATAGAGCAGATCAATCACATTTTCAAGTCAATGGTTATTTCTTTTTTTGGGCAGTACGTTTATCAAGGCTAAGTCACTTTGTAGATTTTTTTCCTGTATCAGTATCTTACTCCAACCTAAGTTTGAATTTTAGCAGACTTTAGAAACTTAACATTGAAGCTACAAGTTCTTTACTAATAACACACCAAAAAAAGGCTCAGATAATGCTCTCCAAACTCTGAGGGCACGAAGACAACTTAAAGATTCAAGAGGACTTAAACTCGCCCATAGAATCAAAACCACCTGAAAGCTTTTAGAAGACCCGGGCAGGCTCAGGTGGCAGCTCCATTGACAGCATTAGAGCATCACCAAGGAATGCCAAGCGGGAGCACTGCTGGACAGCAGGGGCAGCACAGGGCGCCTGCCACACCAAGCAGATGTTTAAAAATACTTGCACTCGCAAGCAGACACAGCAGGAACACAGGGGATCATGCTACCCCAAAAAACATCTTCACACACACACAGCATCACACAACATCCAGCACTACACAGAGGTGATACTAACTTGGCAGCGGTGTTGGTTATGACCTAGAAGAAGAAAAAGAGAACAAACAACATCAAAAGCAACCCCACAGAAAAAAGTCAATAGTTTGCAGACTGCAAAGGGCAAAAGATATTTACAAAAGATGACTATAGCTCCTGTCGGGCCATCTACAACTAAGAACAAAAAGTAAATGTATACCTAAAAACCCCAACATGATTAAGAAAGGAAAAAATGCAGGGATTATAGTTGATCCACTGGGACTTAGTGGGGTACCATGGCATTTTGGCTGACCCTTGAACATGATCTTATTGCTGTGCATCCTTAAAAATACTACTAACCAAAGTGAAGGGACGCGGGAGCAGAGGGAAAAAAGGAGGATTTTCAGAGTATATTCTCATCTGAAATAGCAAATGAGTGGTAGAGACTATATTTTTCTCTTAGATACTGAATATTCAGGGATGAAGTCTGTTCTCCTCAGGCCACCCTCAGAGTTGGTTTTGCAAGACTGATTTTTATGTTTTTTACAGGCTGGAGAAGATCCAAAGAATATATTGTTAAATGTTTTAAAGCTAAAACTAAGGAAAATGCCTTTGTACATAACAAAGCATTTGCCTAGATATGACTGCACCTACATTATGCCAAGAGGGGTGTAAGCCAATTAACTTTGGAATAGTCATTCCTAATTTATTCCACATGAAACAAAGCAAGCTGTGCATTTTATGTTTTTTGGGATATCCATATAGGATATTTTTATTCCAACTGGTATGTATAGAGTATGAAAAAAAGGTATGTTCACACTCCATTCCTGCATCTCTGCATAAACCAGTGATGGTGCTTGCACAGTAATTCCAAAGCACCATAACACAGGATAAAGCTGGGAGTGCAGAACAGAGTGTGCTCAGTCTGAACTACAGTGCTCTTCCCAATAACTCTTTATGGTGGTTGCACAAATAGCACTAATGGGCTGTGATTTTTTTTTTAATATATTTTTTTTCCCAAAGCTTAGAATACCCACATTCTGCTCTTTTCTTGGTTGAAGACTAATTAATCATATTTTGTGCAAAATGAAGAGGAAGAGATCCAGGGTCAGTTAATAAACTTTTCTTCCTACTTGGCTGCATGGAATGCTGTTGACAGAACTGGGCACTGAGGATTCCAACTTGCTGCTGTGACATTTCTGTATCTGGGACTGATACAAAATACTGGACAGCAAAGTTACACTGTTAAGAGTGACATACCAAGTGGATTTGGCTCCTCCTTCTTTTTCCTTGCAGAACCTTTGATATGACTGCTTCTTCTACATATGATCCTTTTGCCTTGGCTCATCCAACAGCACTTTTCATGACCAAAAGCACTCTAATGAGCCAAAGCTGCAGTAAAGGCTTTGCACTTCTGCATTTCCATGGTAAAGCAATCACAGATCACCCCCTGCAGCTACCAGTCAGACTCTCAGATTTGAAAATATTCTTCTAGCTTTATAAACCCTACATTAAGCCAAATATATCACTCTCTTACAGGAACTGGTAGAGATATATCAGGAAAAAGCTGCAGCCTGTAAGCACAGCAGTGATCCTAAATCCATTTTAGGTGTATGCAGGACAGCTGGGCACCTATTTAAAATGAAACCAAGTGTAATGGTGTCATTTTCTGACTCATCCAGGCACCTACCGTACATATAAAATAACATTTTCAAGGAAGGACAACCAAATCCCTAAAATACACCTTAATTAAAGGAATATAAAAGTATGTCCGAAGAAAAGAAACATTATGTGCACACACTAAGAACAGCTCAGCAGAAATGTCAGTCAAGATTTTTGAGATGTGAAGAGGCAGCTATAGCTTCCTTCAAAAACAGTGAAGCTTCTCTTCTCCTTATGTTTAGGATGTGATGAGATAATTCCTCCCAGTTCAGAGCCACACATTATTTTAGTTTGATTCTATATAGGGACATGTCTGGAACACCCAACTTGCTGCTCGCAGAGGTCACACAGAGAGAGGCCAGTAACCCAAGCCACCTGGCACGTACTTGTGGGACAGGTATTTACTGCCCTTGACCTACAATGTGAAAAATAACTTACACTGGAATGAAAAAGATGCACATGTTACAAACTATGACTCACTGTTCATATTTATTCCTGCACTCCAGAGCTTTCAGCACATCACGTTCCACACTCCTAGCAGGCAATCTTATTTCTCACCTTGGGTCAGAGCGATAAAGCTTTCATGTAAAGTGTATCGGACAAACAGATGCTTTGTTATTCTTCACAGATCAAGGAAATAATCTCAAAATTAATTTCAGCTTCTTGATAGGATTTTCCAAAGGGTTTAGCTAAACCTCTAACAGCAATTCACATAATTAAGTTTAAATCATTTGGTGAAAAGGGCACAGAACTGAAACGTACCTTAAGATCACTCCTCACGCTTGAACTTTCTCGCAGCTTTTACCATACAGCCAAGTACATGCTCGTGAAAGCACCATGAATTCAGTTTTGGTATCAGAACCATGTTCTGTATTTTATGGTGAGACTGTTCCCAAGAAAGACCAGAGCTGATTTTGCAGTGCTCACAGTGCTTCCTTATTCAGATACATGCACTGTGAGATTGAGATTATTCCAAGTCCCAAGACAGTTACAGGTTCCATGTCTTTCTCCACAGAGCAGGAGGCAAGATACTTCTTACTTCATGGATAACAGTCAAGTGGGAGTGGGAATGATAGCACTATTGAGCTCTGAATTTTCTCTGCATGTCAACAGAGATGTACAGTTCCCTAAATCTCAGAGAAGTTACCTGACAAGATACATTTATTTAGTGCTTCTGGGCTCTTTCATCTTTTCAGAATGTTCCTGCACTGCATGATAAGGTTTTTCTTTATTTTCTTGTTTGTTCAGCAGTGTTACAGATGGTAAAGGCAGATAGCAGTTCTCTACAATTTTGTTCAAACTGAATAGAAAGGCTCACATTGACTTCGGTGAGTGATGGATGCAGCTGTGTTGTAATTCTGATAACAAACAGTCACAATGCTGAGCCACCCAAAATTCAGCCCCTTCACCCTCACCCCTGCAGGTATTATGAAGGGTTATGAATACAGTGGAGAAAAAGAAAACAAGATATACCCCCAGGAAACTCTGTATATTGAAATAAGACAAGAATTGGTGTTCTTCATAAAACGGTAAATTAAGAGAGAAGTATTCTGAGGTATCTTTTGCTGATGTTGCTTACTAACTGAAATTATTTTCTTTTGGATGGTAATTGCTTTACTTAATTACCCAGTAGGAGAAGGGAGGGTAGAATTTTCTCAGATAAGTGAAATAGGATTGTTAATGCTGCGTGTTCAAGAGAGTGGCAGTGGATCATACAAAACTGCTTGAATCGTCTAGAACAGCTGCATATGCTCTTTTAATAGGATGAAATATCCCAGCTTTGCTACAACTAAAAACCTCTTGGTTTTACTTTTGCAAAGAGCTTCTGCAAAGGGATAAAAAGTACTTGAAGATATGCATTTGCTATCAGACCTTGAGTGGACTTCTGTCGAATTTCTAGTTTTCCTTATATAGCCAAGTCCCTAGTGTCAAAAAAAGGCCTTTCCCCATATACCTAACAAGAAATTTATCTTCATTTAAGAAAACCCAAACCCACAAATAAACTAAAAAATTAGATTTGTTTGACAATTTATACAGGAAGGCAAAAAAATTAGGAAAACCTGTTTCTCACTGCTTTTTCTCATGTACTGTAGCCCAAGCTCCTCACTTCACAAACCTACTAATAAAACAGATGACCTGCAATATAGGAATATGTAAAACCTTGACAGCATGGGATCAAACTGTCTGGGAAGTATCTGGAGATCACTCCTTGTTACAGGAAAGTTTACATTAAAGCTGACAGATGCAAGGCATTCTTCAAACCAGAGGATTCAAAATATTGCAGTTCTGACTCATTTTGCACAGGAAAGCCAATGCATTAAGGCAGGAATTACAGCAGGACACTCCGGGAGCTGAGCATGTCAGATTTGCTGGCCAAAGCCATTTCTCTTTAGCAAAAGTACTGAAGATCAGTTGTGGTTTATAGCAGCTGCTCTGGTGTCTGACAGCAATACTTGGTTCTCTGAGACTCCATGCATTAGTTAGAACTGCTGAGTGCCACAACCCTGAGATGATTACAGTCACTTCAGTCCTAGTGTTCCTCCTCATGCTCTGCCAATCCATGCTGCACTTCAGATACCAACAACCACTGTTCTGTAATGGCAACGTGGATGTTTTGGGGATGTTTTGTTTGGGTTTAACGATTGATCCAGACCTTAATCGTGATTGCCAGGCAAATGCACCATAGGGTAAGCACCATTACATTCACTGTTCAGCAAGTTCATTAATTTTTGAAATAATTAAAGATGTTACCATGTTACCTACCCTCTAGGAAGTCCACCTTCCGAAGCCCTTCGGTTGAGACTCAATTTATGCATCTCAGCCATTTCCCTCAGGGTCTCTGCCGAGTAAAGGCCAATGGGGTTGTTATACTGCCTTGCAGGGCTCAGCTGGTGTGCAGGGCTACTGCCACCAGCCATAGCAGGGCTTGCTTTGGAACCTAGAGTGCCCTTGGCAGGTGAAGTGTCAGGAGTCACAGACTGACAGGACATGGAAGATCTAACTGTGGTAGTCTTTAGGTAGGAAGAGCTATTTGAAA
Organism: Polioptila caerulea; assembly: GCA_013397295.1. Taxonomy (NCBI): domain Eukaryota; kingdom Metazoa; phylum Chordata; class Aves; order Passeriformes; family Certhiidae; genus Polioptila; species Polioptila caerulea. The sequence goes on from VYXF01008032.1 coordinate 427,446, forward strand.
GGCTGATCTCTTGCTGGTTGAGGTAGCCTGAAAAGGTTCCATTGGTTGCTAAAACACTACCCATAGGCCCAGTCGCCGTGTTAGTTAGAGGGCTGAAGGTTGGTCTGTTGCCATTGATTTCCCAAGCAGATTCCTGTAGTAGCAAACATGCAGGCCAAGAAAAGAAAAAAAAGAAAAGAGCAATCATAGAACACATGCAAAAATAACATATCTGCAATTAATGCTGTAAACATGGTAATAAACTAGCAATAAATAGATTGAGGCCAAAGCATTCAAACTTTCAGGGAAGATTTTCAACAAAGAAATGCATCGTTTCAAAATAAGGGAAGCAAAACCAACTCAGGCATTTTTTACTAGGTTTTAGTTCAAATCAACAAATAAAGCTTAACATTTAGAGAGCATTTGCTACTAGTCAACCTCACAGCAATAATTTTATATTAAGGCAAAACTGTCCATTAATTTCTAGGATAATTAAGAAACTTTAAAAAAATTCTTGAGGTAAGAATAATTTTAGATCATGTACAACCATAAAAGTCAATGCCATTATTATAAAGACACAATGATTCTGAACCATACCATTCTGTTCTCTATGAGTGCACTTGAAGTTATGCACTGCTTTCCTGGGCTCTGGTTTGTGCTGATCAGGCCATGCAGCAGGGTTAGCAGAGACACCAACAGGACTTGAGAACAGGTTGCTCCTATGCTCATCCTTCCTGTTTAATTTCCTCTGGAGAGAATGTGTGCTTGAGTATGTCAGTGTGTGTATGATCCAACAGTCTTGTCCCAGATAATATTCCTAACTGGGACAGCAGCAGGTATTGCCTCAGCCAAAGGAATCTCTGGTACTATACCTATACCCATAGAAGTCTGTGCTGCTGCTCAGATTCAAAACAATCTACCAAAAACTCACCCTGGAAAAACAGAGTCCAACCCTTAAGTTTCATTAATGATTCACTATAAATGCAGCTTGGTGAAACCAAAATAAGAGGTGATATCAAAAAAGAAGAATGCTCACAGTTAATGCTGGCTACTTGCTGCAGTCCAGCTCAGGGGACAGGGACAGGCAGGGGGCATCAGCCTGAAGAAGGAATGGAGCCCACAATGTGGCCTCAGTGACAGCCAGTTCAAGAGCCTGCAGTGATGTTCAGCCTCATTCACTGGCAATTCAATCATCATCTCTAACACCTTGTACTCATCTCCCCCACAGCCTTGCATGAAATATAGGCCTGAGAATAATTTGGCCTCTAATTCTATACTTTTGCTAGTATAGGTTATCATTACTGTAATTTAATAATTATGGTACTATGGTTCACAAGAAAAGTAAATATTTATATTGTCCTTTTGGATTTTTCTATATTGCATGTATAAATTTAGGGAGCATACATTTGAAAAAAAAAAGAATCAAGAAAATATACCATAATTAAAATTTATTGGAAAAAACCCCTAAAGGTCTAAGGATATAAATAATCATAACATTAAACACATTTAAGACATTTTGAATCAAAAATGTAAGGCAGATAAAATTAACTAAGATAATTTTTCTTAGTGATAAACAGGAAGAGATTTTAGCTGGCATTAATAGCTGCCCAAGGCTGTACAAACAGATAATCCTAAAAGCATTTTCAGACTGGGCCTTTTTAAATAAATACATTTGCAATACATACTTTGGTCATTCTACCCTGACACTGAAAATAGCAAACAACAATCCCTTCCAGTGGCCTATTGAAAGCTTCTGTATATCATTAAATAAACAGAAAACAGGGATTCTCTCTAAAAATGTGTTCAAAAAGAGCCACAAATGGACAAGGCCATGTTCAAAAATTAAGTAATCACTTGGGCAAACCATTTTTTACATGCCAGCACAGAGGGACAAAACAATTATTAAATGAAAAATAAACACAGAGCTAATAGAGAAGAAAAAGAATATGCTGTTTTTTTGTTACCCTGAAAATTCTGTGGCTTTTAGTTAACTCTGGGTTTCTTCTTACACCCCAAAATAAAAGGACATGCAAGGGGAGTTGATTGTAAATCCAGTTTCAACTCCTAATGATAGAAATGCCACATAATTCCTTAACCCTAATGCATTTTCATAGTCTTGGTGTTACAGGACAGTAACAACAGGCAAAGGGAAAATTATAGGACAGTTGTAAAAAATGATGGCTGATGATTTTGCTCCCTTTTGGCACAAGTGGAGTTCTGGTTTTGCTCCTCAAACAATCTCTAGCTGGAATACCAGCATAGTGGCAAATCAGCATTAGAATTCTTAAGAACCCAGCAGTGCCAGGTTAGCAATCTCATCTTGAGTTCATATTTTGTTTTCATATTTTAGGGCAGTTGTTTCCCCTGTCTTGTGGGGGGAAAAAACAGATGAAACAGGAAGTGCCTGAGGGACCAGCTGTATTACTGCCCCATCATCAGCACATTTGCTCTTTCCTTTTGTGACTAACAAAAAAATCTCTGATTCAGTGTATTCCTGGGAGAATACTGTAGAATTATTTTTTGTCTCCAGTTCACTGTCAAAATCAGATCAATGCAGAATTTCTGAACCCATCTTTGACTGTGAAGGGCAAACATCTAATACTGAGCAGCAGCACTGAGCTTTTAGCATTGCATCACATGAAATGCAGCCAACAATAACAAACATTCCCCTGTTCCCCATCTCTCATCCCGTTCTGTTTCAGTGGCTGCAAAAGCAAGCTGACATTTCCAGCTCTGGGAGTCTGATGCTACCCCTCAAGCCGACCAGGAGAGGAGGCTCTGACACTGAGCAATGGGCTTCCCTCCAGAAAGATGCTGGGATCGTGCAGCAATGCCTGACTGTGGGAGGAAAACTGCACAGTGTCAGGGAATGAGCTTAAACCTGATAAATGTAGAGGAGTCTCAAACCTTTCGAAACAGAAGGAAGCTAGGTATCAGCTCAATTTCCATTCTGAAATATTATTCTTCTTCTTTTATAAAAATCCAGTTTCTATGAAAGGTAGATGTTCCTTCTTATTATCAGGAAGGTGAGAAACAAATTTATATTGGGAGATACAATACCAGGTTTTGCAGGTCCCCTCCCTTTGACAACTCATTTTCTATTTATTTATTGCTGCGACCCTACAGTCATTACTCACCTCTTGCACTTCTGGGAGAACAATTTTAACAGTATACCAGTGAATTTGACCATCCAACATGCTCAAGAAGCAATTGTTGCTTTAAATTTTTAGAGGAAAAAGGGAATGGAGGCACCATGACACTGAATGACTCTGCTCAAGGACACGATCAAACTGCTTTTGGCTGAGCCAGCTCCTCCATCCTATACTCTCCTTAAAAAGTCAGTCATCTCCATCTATTTTCTCTTAGACACATAGGCTCCCAAATTTGGCAGGAAACAAATCATAAGTATGACAAGACCCTCACTGGAACTCCAAAGTAAGTGTGTTCAGTAGTGTTTCACAGAAAGCACAAGCCATATTGTTAGAATTAACAAGGCTGTCAATACCTTCATGCAAATGGACAAATGTTAAAGCCATGCTTAGCCCTAAAGCCCTAGCCTGAATGTTCTGAACTGCACTGAGCAGTTCAGACACCCACTTGTGTTGGGTCCCCTCTGAAGAGCTGCAGGAACTCATTGACTGATTGATGGCTTAGTTTAAATCCTTGGACTCAAGCTTACTTTTATTGTTATTTGAATGCTTTCAACATTAACTATGTCCTTTCTTCCAGCTATGCCCCATCTGTAGTCAAAAGACTTCACTAAATCAAAAATATTTGACTAAACTAAATGAAAATTGACTAAAACTAAACTAAATGAAAATATATTTGACTAAACTAAATGAAAATTGTTTCTAGTTTGAGATTTATGTCAGATATAGTGAAACCAAAAATCAACCAAACTTTATTTCCAATATTAGCCCTACATTATGTTGCAAAACCTGTATAATCTACAACATTGATCAGCTTTGTGAAAGAATGACTGATCCATGTGAAAAAAGTATGCTTGTTTCCCTAAAACAAAACAACAACAACAAACAGTGAAAAAAGTGCATGCTTGAAAATTAGTGGAAGCTGTAATCAGATCAGCACTAGTGTACAAGAGGATTTATGGTTTTAACTAGACACTGAAGTTGCACATGCAGATTGTTTAGCTAACATTGCCATGCCTTAACCTTAACCAGAGAAGGGTGAGGAAAGCTTCTTGTGGTGTGAGGATGACACTGTCACGACTGTCTTGTAATGCAGTTTTTTGCTGATTTTTAAAAAATATCATCAAATTCATTTCATGTGAACCATCAGTCTAAACACTGTCAAGCAGAGGTGTGGAGGTGACTTCTGCCTGTGTGTCACAGAATTCTTCATTTCTATAGTGATAATGTTACTAGAAATAATAAAGGGACAAGCAAAGAAACCTTGGTTTTAAAGTGTATTTACTGTAAGACACCTAACTGCCTTATCAGCATTACACTGTTTCTACCAGTAAAGTATTTTTATTCTGGATTTTGAGACCTCTCTGAGGGCTCAGTGCATTTTTTTTTCCCCTTCCAAACAACTCCCAGAGAAAAATTCTTCTTCAATTAAAACTTACAGTTATCTATTAGCATAGACAAGTGGCACAAGTGTCACTCCTCTTGACCTGCAAAGGGTCCCCTCCAGCACTCTAATATTACCTCTTCCCCCTGGGTGGAAGATCTTCATGAACACTGCAAGATAACCCATTTCCCACCACACCTTCCCCTGGCTGCCACCCTTTTCCTCCAGAAAGGCTCTGGCAATCCTCTTTTCCAGCTGCTGGTACTGCCTGGAGCCTGTTCAGAAAAGGCTGCCTCCAGCAGCTCCTACAAACCTTTCCTGAGCACCTTGCACAGAATTCTGAAATATAAGACAGCAAGCTTCTGAAAATGGGTTGAGTCCTTTAATCCTCATCGCTCTCTGAAGGGTTAGAACAGGAAATGTGAAGTGTCTTTATGGCTTTCATGCCAAGGGGTCTTTTAGGACCTTCAAGAAACCCCTGCAGTGCATAAAGTTAACTTTTCTATACAGTAGATAGTTAAGGGAGGAAAGTATTTTCGGTGGTAAACAGCTTTGGAGACCTATGGCAGCAATTTTAAAACTGACACTTGTCAAGGAAGAAATGCACCTAAAATGCACCTAAAAGAGTCATGAAAATCCAGTATATAAAAGCTTTACGTGCCTTTGGAGGAAGGAGACAAAATTTTTATACCTGTGCATGTGCTATGGAGTCCCAAAAGGTAGGTGTCAATCTTGTGTTGGTGAATAACTCTGAGGAGAGAGATCTACTCACTGCCTTGAACACTAAAAGGATTCTGGGTGAGTCTTCAGGGAAAATGAGAACTCCTTCCCCTTCCTGTCCCCATTACTTTTCTGGTGCAGTCAAACAACAATTTAACCATTGCTTTTGTTCCAGGAATTTCACAGTACTGTTTGGTGTCTCTTCTAATAAGTTCCTCTGAGATAAATTTTATAAAATTACGATATAAGCAGAAACAACTCTGAACAAGATAAATTCTTAATTTCATCTTCCCTTGCCAAAAAAGTTTACAAGATCCAGTCTGAAATAACATTATTTCTGCCTAACTAATAAGTGGTCAGGTTAATTTAAATTTCACAAAATAAATTTGAATCAAACTACTCCCCCCAGGTGCATTCTCTTCTGCTATTTTGAATCTATTTGTAGCAGTTTCAGGGATGATGTTACCATCTGTGCTCTGAATTTGGGAAGTATAGTATTTATAAAAATTACTTTAAATCAATCTACGGAAGTTGGAACTGTCAAAAACACTAGAAAATCATCTAATTCCCCACGTATTCTGATCTGCAGTGTTTTTTCATTTATATGCATGCTGGAATGAAATTGGCACTGACAGCAGGGATAAATTGCAGCAGTGGAAACTTTAGCTGCTGTCCTTTTATTTAATCAAATGCATCAGCAATACCAATGTCCTACCCAGAGCCTGAGCCTAGTGATATATACACCAGCTCTCAGGCACCCTTGCTCCTCGGTGTCTCCAAAGATACAGAATATGAGTTGCCAGGTACAGTCAGTGTTTATTCTAAAGTGAACATTTATTTTATGAAAGATGATGTGCTTTGACAATGGAAATCAAGCCATTCATTTCCTCTGCCACTTGCTGTTATTCATTAAATTGACTAATCCTCCATTTTTTATTCTCAGGTCTTCTGAATTCTATGATAACAACACTCTGTGATGCAAGCTTTCAAATGCCCTCATGTCCTCTTTCCAAATCAGTGTCATTTCAGTTGCAGCCAGGATTTGGATAGACTGAGGCACAGTCTAATGGTTCTCCCCAACAATCTACGAAAGCAAATGTAAATTTTGAGAAGCTTTAGTGCTTTCTTGTAACCAAAATGAGGACAGTTGCTCAGAATTGGTTAGACCAAATCACATCAGAGGCCAACTGGATGCTTTGGTCCCGCTGATCAGAAATTAGCAAAATACAGAACACTAATATGTTGCCTTGCAGCAGTTTTGCTGCCTGTGCATTTACTCCATGTTTATTTGGGGCAGGCAAAAGCTATTTCCTGTAATAGATATTTACCTCCACTGCAGCAGATAAAAGTGGTATTCACTTTGGCTGAGGAGGAACATGTCACTTACCTTCTGATGGGGAATTACAGCCCTGGGAGAGTCAATTCTGGGAGCGGTGGTAGAAACAGGCACTGGACGTTTAGACCTGGGGATAAAAAAAAAATAAATAAAAAAAAAAGAGAGAAAATAAAAGAGATGTGCAATCTGCACTCCTATTTTTCAGCTCTAATTTCATGCCAAAAACCTGCTACATCAGGACTGCAAGTTAAGCGTAGCCTAGACTTTTCCTGTCAGTCATCAGGCTTTGCCTACATCCTCATTTACAAAGGTATTAAATTAGGAGAAAAAGTTTGACAAAGTTTCTCTGAATGATGAAAATCTACTTATGGAAGCAGCCTCTGACTTGGGAGATCATCTGTTTTCCAATACTTGTAGCAAACTGCATTTTCATAGATGAAAGTCAGTCACAACTAGATAAATTCAAGTTTGGGCAGTACTCTGCAAAAAGAGACTTAAAAGGTGCTTTTAAATGCAGAGGTTAAACTTTGGTGCTGAGGCATCTGAAGATAACTCCTCCAAAGATTATTATTTAATAGCTTAAACTATACAACTACAACTGCAATTACTTAAACCTCTCTTCAGGAAGAAACATGGGCTTCATTTCAGACAACTGAGCTTCACAATGAGCAGAACACTATGAATTAGCCACTCCAGGTGTCTGTCTTTCACCTATATTTGACAAATATATGTCCCTGACCATTTAAAAAGCCCAAAATAAACCCCACTAAAATGCTCTGAAAACAGAATTTGCTCTTTCATTGGAATAACAAAGAAAGCACAGTGGCAAATGTTATCTGAAGCCCTTCTAGGATGCTCAGTAAGTGAAAATGCAGTTGTGGGAATTGTTGTGAGACTCTGCCTAGTGGTGAAAGTTCCCCTGAAATCACTCCAGTGTATATGGGATCACCAAAGAAAAGGAAATGAAAAACCAAAATAGTCAAAAGAATCAGAATTATACAAGTAATATCCCATTTCCAACCTACACATCAGGATTATGCCTCAAATTCTAATCTTTAAAAAGTATATTTCAAAATTAGGTACAAAAATGAAATAAAAATACTTAAAAGCTTACAATTCAAGTAGAAGCAGCTAAGACATTTGGAATTGTTTGCTTTAGACAGGAGATGAAGAAGGGAAGACATTGCAGAGGCTTAGAAAATAATGAATGATAGAAAAAGGGAAATAAAACTACTCTTGGGGACATTGAGTGAAATTGAAAAGACAACACATATAAAATTGATAAAGGCAAACATCTTTTTCTAGAGAACTTGATTAACCTGAGGTGAAACTCATTGTTACAGGATATCATTGAGACGATGAGAAGAGCAGAGTATCAGAAAGGATCAAACAGTTATACTTAAAAATGAAAAACCCCTAGAGCTGCTTTAGACTGGGGATAATAAGTAAACATACAGACTCTCATTTTCCATGGCACAGCTTAAAAGACCTTCTGTGTTAGGTTCATTATTTCCTTACTGAAGGCTGTGTTGCACTTTCCTCTGAAATACTTACCAGGGGCATCTCTCAGACAGGGAAAGCTGAGCTCAACAGGAACAGGGCTCATTCCCAGTGGCACTCCCTGCATTAATACCCAGCTTTGCACAGAGCTCAGGGTTTAACTTTCCATAAGCAGTAGTGAACATACAAAAAACGACCACCTAGGAAAAAGGAGTAATCCTGACAGGAACTGGAAGATTTCCACTTAGAAGGCAGAAGGTACAGAAATTTTGCTGCTTTGAGAGCTGAAAACAAGGCGGATCTAACAGATGCCTGCCTCATCACCAGGTACTATGAAAATGAACACAGTCTGAGGAAACAATAAGAACTGTCATTTTGTTAAACAATATGTACTTAACCTGTGAAATTCACTGACAAAGTATTCCTGAAACAACGGGCTGGAAAATTGTAATTCATACTCACAGCTGAGATATATCACAATATACTCCCAAGATATAATTATCTGAGAAACAGACACCTTGAAGTTCTAAGAGCAAGAGCCACTCACTAACTACCTAAAACAAACTTTCCTCAGGGAAGTTATCTTCCCTCAGGAATGAACGCCATACTCCTCCTCCAACCATTTTAGCTTAAAAAGAGAAAGGATAAATCATATTTATGAGACACGCACATGTATCATGAAAGACAGCAAAAAAAGAGAAAGAAATTAACTGCAGCTCATAACACAGGGTAGCTGAAAACTGACAGTGACAGTTTATGACACACAAAGATTTAGGGGATGATTCTGCTCCTCTTTCCATTACTGTAGTTTCTGAGTACACCCAGTTATTTCGGTGACGTGACATTGGTGGATCTGGGCATACCATGTTAAGTGCCCCCCTGCTCTGCTAACTAATGATGAATTTTAGGGCCAGAGTTGCTCAGCCCTGTAAATGTGGTTTGCCACACACAGAGGTGTAGCAAAAAAACACACACTGCATGCTCGATGCTTACCTGGAAAACAGCTGTACTGCAGCAAAGGAATTGATTTACCAGACTATTCCATCACTTCTGATCTTTATTGTATGTTTATCTATTGCTCCTCTCGCATTACATGGCCACAGAAGATGATGCTGAAAAGCTGCATTTCTTCCATATTAGCAATAAAATACATCTGTCATTCACAGTGCTAGCCAACATTTATATTTGACACCAACTTGGAGATTTCAAGATGTTACTTGAAAATGATTTTCCTACACAGCCCTGACTTGGATGTTTATAGCTTTGATATTTAAAAACAGAATAATGAGGCGTGCTAGATCTAGCAGAGGCTTGCACCAGAGAAAAGGGCAGAAGGGGTGAAATCAATTTGTGGAATGAAATTGTATGCACTTGCAGAATAAAGTGATTATTTACATAAGAGTCATTACTCCTCCAGGAAAAACATCTACAAGTTCAGAACATTCTTTTTTCCCCTCCCTCTCTTGCTAGATGGATCAAATCCTGCAGCAACAGAAGTTTGCTTTTCAAGTGATGAGGGTGCTGTAGCAAAGGTAATGCCCAGGTTTACATTTTAATCCACTGATTCCAAAATGACTTTATTCCAAATACTTGAGGGTGTACCTGCTCAGTAGCCTATGAGAAGGATCAAAGCCCAAATTTCACAGATGACTCTAATAATTTTAGATTAGATGTTGAAAATTTTCATAAACATTATTTTTCTTAGATATTTAATTTGATTTCAACTTTTAGACCTTTTCTTCTACATTTTCCAAGTTAAAGATGGAAACAAAAGCCTCATTTCAAAATGAAAATTTAGAACAGTTCTAATGATGACCAAATAGATAACTCTGTAATTTTTTTAAACTCTTCTCCTTTCCACAGATACACCTCTTCTTTCCCTCAATACTGGTTGCGTTTTTTAATTAAGTTCAAAACTAAGATGGATGTAGTTTTGCAAAGCAGTTCAATTTTTGATAGCACTTCTCAAATGACTGCCAGAATTTCTACTTGTTCCCACCTAAATAGATCATTAATTGAAGAGCACTTGACTTCAATCTTGGTATTTCTGCACTCACAACAAAGGTTTATTTTAAGTCAACAGCACTGAGGAGTGCAACTGCTGCCTAAGCCAACTGCCTGCCTAGGAAAAGGCTGCAAAGCAGTTCTGTGATGCACGATCAGATTAAATTGCATCCTCAGGGAGCACAATATTGTACTTGCAAAGAGGTGACATGATATAAGAGATAATAGCTCTTTTTCATCTTCATGGGGCTTTTTTCTATTTCATATCTTCACCAGTCAGTGTCTATCTTTTTCTAATTCTCAGGACAACTAAAATCAACATTTCTTTTTTACAATATGCTTTTTCATTTGTCATTTTATGACACATGAACACTTATTTACAACTTCTTGAATATCTTAATAATTATATCCTAGTATTTCAACTACTAGAAAATGAAAAGGCGTCAAGTGCATGGAAAGGTAATAAAACAGATTAGATTAGAGTTAGAAATGCTTAAAAAACATTTTACATACTTTAGCTATCACCTAACTGAAATGGAGGCATTCTGGAGTGAAGCAGGAGAGCACACAGCAGGATGCAAAACAAAACACGTAGAATTGGCCTTCTGATACATATATATATATATATATGTGTGTGTGTGTGTGTGTGTATATATATATACACATACACATATATATATCCACATTTGATTGCATTAATATTCCTGAAAATTTGCTGGGGATGCTGATGGCAGTGTCAGGCAGAGATGTGACAAAGATGAAGTATTATTCATGGTCATCAGTTTGAGGTGTCCATTTAATAAGCGCTAAGATATTAATGTGCCAGTGAAATCTTCAGCTAACCAGTGAATTAGGCAGCCAAGCAGAAGCTGCTGCTTGTTTCTAAGTCTTGCACAGAAAACCTTGAGTCCCATGATACTGTGGTGTAATTCTCTATGCCCTGCCTGGGACATCAGCAAGCATTCCCAATGAGAATCACAAAGACAAAGCCCTGAACATTTCACAGTGCTGCAAATACAACTGTGATCACTCTGGGCCTAGGATCAGACCTGCTTTCCCTTTCTCAGGATATCATCTGTGCCTGCAATAAAATTGAAAAATACTCCCACCAGTGCTTTTGCTCTCTATATATCAATGGCAAATGCAAATATTAACATTTAGTTGGATGGCCGATTCATTAATTATTTCCCTGCATTATGCTGCACTCAGATTGCAAGTTGGGCAATTACACTTTCCAGACCTAATGTTCATGCCCACAGCAACATAAGGACAAAAGCTTGTTAGGCATAGAGGGCATCAGCCCAAAAAGGAGTAACTATCCAATAAAAAAGCTGTTTGGAAGTAGGTAGTATGTATCTTCCCTTAGAAGGAATCTGAGTCAGAGGCGACCACAAACACTAAGGGATAAAAAGGGAAAGTGAAAAGGAAGAAGCCTTGGAGATTTTTGTGAAAGGCAGGAAAGAAAGCAAACTGAAGCCAGTATGCAGAAAGATGAGATTCTTCCAAGGCTCTCCTGATCTCTCTTTGACCCTTTCTACTTCTCTGGCATCTGCACAGTCCCTGTTGCATCCTCCTAACTCCTCCCCTGCTGTGGAAAATCCCTCCCTTCCTGAACTGGCCCACATTCTGCCCTCCAGCTTATTCCCTCCTGAATGGAGCCACTGGCTGTCAATGCCTCCATCTGCTCTTAATTGACTTGGTACTGACCCTAAAATTCCTCCACCCCAGCAGCTTCCATGGGCGAACAGGGAGGATATCCAGTATCCCTGCAGCTCTGCCCTGGGGCTGAGAGTTATCCACAGAGTACCAAGTCTGAGTGCTGAGCACACGCCTGGCACTCACCCAATACACACAGCAAGCTCCACACACAACCTCCAAGGAGTGTGGACACCTCTACTCAGGCAGGTTATTTCTCTGTCTCCTCCATCCTGTCTTTGCACTGTTTTTAAACCATTTCCAAAAATATCTTCTACATATCACTATTGAAAACTTGGGTAAGGCATTAAAAAATGTGGGCTCCTACCAAGGAAATTTAATTCCATTACAAAACTTGTTTATGTTGTTATGGGTTGAATTTTTATGTAGATGTGTATTGCCATTAACACTGTTGAAGAAAGACATTAATTTATATCAAATTTATGTGCAGCTCAGTGCAGACAAACCCACAATACTCTTTATATATTCAGAAATACCTAAATTGGTATTGATTATAAACAGGAAGCTACTACTCTCACCAATAATTGGCTAATTGCAGAATTTGTATTGCCTAGTTATAGACAATGCCAGTTCAGAAACAAAAACAAGAGGCTGAAATCAATCAGATTTATCAGAGAAGGACAAGGCTTAATGGCATAAAAACTTCAGATATAGTAGCTCACTTGGAACCTCAAGTTTGGCATATTAATTTATTATTAATGATTTAATTATTAGATTGGTTATTTATAATTACTGAGAGATGCTAAAAAATCTACTTAAGGTAAACATATAAATAATAAAAAGATTTATTCATTTAAGATCATCAGAAAAAATGTTGGGGTTATAAAATGATCTAGCACATAAAGAAAACGAGTAATAATTAATAAAGAGCACAAGAGGCACTGAATAAAGATTCAGTTTTTGGATGTAGCCTATCATACCCTGGTCTTAAGATGTGATGCAACTCTTCCCAGTAAACATAATAATAGGTTTGAAGAATTAATGTCAAATATTTAACTAAGTTCTTCAGTTGAAAAATATCTGAAGTGAACCAAAATTATTTCCTCTACTTATTCTTCACCTCCCATGCAAATAGTGCACCTGAGACTTCAACTACTCCTATTTCAGTATCCCTAGGGTCTTCCTGCTGTCCTGCAACTCTTGGCTTTTTACCAGCTTCCTTATGGGTGAAAGTCATGCAGGTGCAGATTTCAGAGCAGCAACAGAGATTGAGGGAGGGAATTGCCCTAAACAGCCAGCTCCAGATTCAGGAAACCACATCCAAACTTCAAAGATATGATAATTCTCAAAAATAATAACATCAGGCTTTGTAACTACCTTTTGTTCACTCAGAGGAGTTCAAATGTTGTCCCAATCCAGAGATTTCTAACATTTCACAGAAAAAGTCTGGTTTTCCCCTTTCCACTGAACATTTTCTAAAAGCAAAAGCCTAACTCAGTATACTCCAAGCATCCTGACCACATTTGTTTCCTTAAGCTATTAATGAAGTTTATTTAATTAGTTAATTTTCTTGTAACTCCTCTTCATTGGGATGTGGACCTTACAGAGTCTTATGGCTTTTAGAGCACTTTTAATGAACATATAAGGGAGAGAAAAATTAATGAACATGGATAATTAGACCTTAACTAGTCTACCTCATTTAGGCCTGCACTTTGTTTCCAAGCTAAAACACTTCAGTGAACTTTCCATTAAGGTCTCTATCAGAGACTTTGACTAAAAATATAATTCTATGTCTTAAGACTAAGCTGATAAAGTTAGCCAGGACTTGTCAAAAGAAATTGTCTGCCTTGGAGCTATTTGAGTGCTGTTTGGGATTGTCATCATGGCAATGCAGTAACACCCCTGGGCCAGCCTGTGCCCAGGGCTCAGCACTGATGTGCTTCAGGAGCCACCAGCCTGCACAGACACCAAGAGCTGCCCAACAGCCAGGCTAAACAGACCGTGGTGTATTACTGCAAGAAACAATGGGTTGCCAATAATTAACAGGTTGTGAGAGAAAAAAAAAATTGAGGGCAGACAGCTTTTATAGGGGTTGGTGGGCAAGGAACACCATGGTGAAAGTGATCCAAAGGAAATCAAAAAACTCATAGGCACAAAGAACATTTATAAGACTGATCTACTAAAGCCTCAGTGTTTTACCTGATTGAAAAATTCCTCATTCCACTTCCAAAAAATACTTTGTCATCCATTCCATATAGCTTTAAGTGTATAATTTACATTTTTCCTTGACTGTGCTTAAGTTAATCAGCATTAATAAGAAAAAGTCCCAGGCTGAACAAACGGAGACCTTGCTGCCTATTGTAACACTTTGGCTAATGTATCTCCTTCCTCCTTGCAGAAAGCAGACAGGATCTGTCTGAAGGAATACAACTGCCATGTATATTTACTAAGCTGTGTCAGCCCACTGACTTCATTGAGATGGGCCCATGGTACCCATCTTGACATTTCCATGGTGAGTGAAATATAATATGTGAAAGAATTCACATGGAGATTATCTTTAGGGAATCCAGAAAATATTTCTCACATAAAACTATGAATTTTAAACTCACCTCTAAGCTGGTATAGGGAGGGAAAAAAAAGTGATGTGCACTCTGAGAACAGTTCTAATCCCTAAGCAGAATCTTGTTGCAATGAAAACTTCACTGCCCTTTAAAGCCTTGGCATATATCCACAGTTTCCAGGCTCTTTTCTAAAACTAACAAGGACACTTTATGCAGTGAGTGTAAATAGCAATCCACTCAATTAAACTGCTCATGTAAGGAATATATTTGTATTTATTGAAGTGACTGACATTTATACTTTATTTCTTTTTCCATGGAAATAGCTGCTCATTAATTTCACCAGCACTAAATGTTGCTACTCAGAGAGAGTAGCTCACAGTGCTGTCCAAATGATAGCCTGACATCTGTAAACAAATCCTACTGTCCTCTCACACCTGCATACAGAGACAACTGGGCACACAGTGGGAGTCACTTCTGTTTCACACAGAGTGAGGGAGGACCAACCCTCGCAGTAATACAGTGTAGTTTCCTTAACCCAGTAGTGGGATGTGTCTTTTGTAAGCTTTAAGCATACAGAACCAGCAGAAGGAAGGAAAAAAACCTTGAATATTGGTGGCAGATGACTCTTAGAAGTTCTGGAGTCACACGTCTAAGCAAAATAAGCTAACTAGTATGGCATGTCATATCCACCACTGGTGTTCTTTTTGCTACTAATCTGCTTAATATTTTGAATGGTCCAACTAGTTCAGACCATGCTTTCATCAATACTGTATATATACAATTTACCCTAAACTGGGACAGATACCATCTTTTAATTCTTCTGAGCATAAATACAGCCCTATTCTGGTTCTGATTTCAATGTGCCCATCAGCAGACCTAAACCATGCACAGAATTGGTTACTACACCCAGCATCAGACAAAAGAAAGCAGTTTACAATAACCACTGAGTTCCCCTCGCTTGCAGTTTGCTGTCACCACATGCTTTATTTATAGTAGGCCTGAAATAAATACTGCAGGATCAGCCATCTTTTGGTGCTGCACAAAAAAGGAAAGCTATTAAATATTTACCATAAGTCTCTCATAGCCTCGCCTCTGACACTTCCCTTTCAGTAGAGAAAAGAATTATTTAGTTCATGATTTTCCAGCAAAAGACAGCCAATTGTGACTGTCTGGAAGCAAAGGGTAGCATCACTAGCATGCCCTGGGAGGGGGAAGTTTTGTCAATGTGCACCAGGCACAGAAGTCTCCACCTCTCCTGCTCCTCTCCAGCAGCACAGAGTGACGCCAAAGCGGAGCCTTAGAGTGACACAGGAATGTTTGTGCCAGCAGAATGAGGCACACTCATGTTACAGCACTTTCCAAAACTAAGGCAGTACATTTGGTGAATCCTTTCCAAGGAGGCTGATCAGATTACTTGAGATATGATCAAATGAATGTTGTGGATGCTCCCATGAAACATGTTGACAAATAATGCTGCTCTCTTTTTGCATTTACTGTGCATAAAAGAGAAACCCATTTGTATGAAATAAAAATAGACTCTGCATGCATTTTGTTTTTCACTGTGAACTGAATACTGCACAACCCAACGTTTATGGCCTAATATCTGTGGGACACCCAGACAGTTAGAGATGAACTTTGACTGGCCTAGAATTAAAATGCCTGAGGGCAGCTGTGTAGCTCAAATAACTGATTAGAAACTGATACTGAAAAATGACTGAGAACTGAACTGCAGGAGGTCACAAAAAGACTAAAAGCAAAGCGATGTCTTTTTCCACCCCAATCCAGGCTGGTACAGAGTACAATCATAGCCTCCATAGCATGGTCTAGCAGAAAGTGCACCAATCCCTTCTCAGTGCACCTAGAGCAATGCAGGTTTCTAAGGAATAAGCTGCATCTATAGTGGTATGTAACACTTTAGAATACCAGACTGGTTTGCCTCAGGGGAGTTCTGCTGAGTAATACAGTGCACAGTGCCAAAGACACTTCTTTCCTTCTCCCCTCATTCCTGCTCTCTTCTTCAGCGAAAAAGAATTCACTTCCAAGATGTACTGTGTCCTCTAAGGAAGCAGTCCTAGTCTGGAGGGTCCCAGACATTGCCATATCACTGGATCACAGGTCCCTTTCTCCAGGCACAGGCCAAATACTTCAACTTCCTGGCACTTGCCCATCTACATCTTTTAGCTCCACAGAAGCAGCAAAGGGAGGCACACTGCAGGCTCTAGAGAAATAGGCAGCCACACAATGCAGCTCAAGCCACTAACAAGTTCTGGCTGCCTGATCAAACCTCTGGCATAGCTGGTGAGACTTCCAGTCTAATTTTGTGGGTTTATGTGAAAACATAGCATGGTTGAGGTGATAAACTGAAGAGGCAGTTTAGGGAAGGAAGTTGTCAGAAAACACTTGGCATGCACAAATTCCTGAACCCATGGCTGAAACATGGAGAACTTCACTCAGCTAGCACTGAACATTCATGGGAGATCTATGTTAGAGTGCCTTGAACAGTGCAGGTGCTACTTGAATTAAAACTGAGTTACTACAGGAAATCACAGAATCCCATTGTTAAGGAAGGCAGGTATGAATGGGGGCCCTTAATACTTCCCTTTTTTCTAGGATTGATGTCTTGCAGTTGGACGTCTTGCACAAGTGCTGACACCATGTACAGCTTTCCTTGACAGCCAAATTAAAACAATAACCAGTTCCCCACCCTGAAAAAAGCCCACATGGATCAAAGTGTTAAAATAAAAGTGAGTGGCAGCAAAAACTGTTTTAACTGTCAGGTTATAAACAATGCTCATGAAACCTTCACAGTCACGATCAATAAAGGGAAAGGCCATCGCTCTTGAGAGCCAAGAACCATTAGAGAAATAAAAAGCTTTCTATCTCGGAGCACTTACATCGAGATTTCACATCCCACTGCTTCTTCCATGGCCTTACAGATTAAACAAGCAAGATCAGTTCTACTTCCAGTGCTGCAACAGTGAAACCAAGCCACAGATTGCCTGGTGATTGCATTCCATGTCCTTGAAACATATTCTGTAGAGTCATGTGACTACTTCACATACATGTCCAATATCACCACAATTCAGAGCTTAAGTCTTCCTATCACAGCAGTCAATCTCCTAATGCACATATATACCTTTTCCATTGGAAAGGATTTCCAGTGTTTCCAAACTTTTATACAAACAGCATAAGTGAGCACTTGCACCTCTGTGCTCTTTATGGCAACCAGGGCTGTTTTTCCAGTGTTCCAGTGGAACACTCCGCTCCAGTTTCATTGCTGCAAGCGACGTCTAAAAAAAGTCAAAGTGATCTCTTAGCACAGTCATTTTCCTGGTAACCATGTCCCAGGAGATTTTGCCTCTACTCTATCTTGTTCTTATTTGGTTCAAAGTTACTATCCCTTGTCACTGCTACCTTCTTTTCAAGTTAACTGTTATTCTTGTCACCAACTCAATATTTCTAAAATTTTTTTGCTGAAACAAGGATATCGCATTTTAAATTTTGGGCAGGTGACAAAACTGACAATCTTTTTGTCTTTGGGTAAATTAACCCATTTGTGTCCCAGGAAAAAAACATTTTTTTTAAGGCAAGGTTAATATAACTTCCTGAATATAGTGGAGATGCCTTTTGTTCAAGACATTTGATCTTTAATAGGGTTCTATGTGTACATCAGCAGGCCAATATCACTTGTTGCCAGGGTTTAGCTTCTATAAATTCTAAATTGTGCAAAGCAAAGCCAGCTTAATGCATCTGAGCACAACTTTTTTGAATAGCCCCATGTAATCTAAGAAAAAAAAAATTTAAAAAAATAGTTTTCAGTCTTTTTCATTGTGTTTTCTTAATGAGGCTGAATGGGTCACCAAGGAGAACTAACAGCTCACATCATAAAGCAGCTGAAGAGAAGAGTCCATTCATTGTATAAGTTCAGACCAAAAAGATGGACTGGGAAAGTTTTCATTTGCTAAAAAAAGCTGGTTTATGATCTATTGATGTTTACTAGATTTCATTTTACTTTATGCCATTTTACTTCTTTTCAAAATGGGTTGTAGTTCATCTCCATCTATTATTCATGCATATTTCAGTCTGTGGAAAACTCCATTACTGCTTTCTTTGGTTTTCTTTATCCATATAACTTGAGTACCTGAATTATATATTATTGTTTTGGAACCAAGAGACAGGGCATGCCTTAAAAAACCAGAAGAAACAATAAACAGAGATGAAAGCAATTAATAAAGGTACTTCCAATGGTTTTTGTGTTTTTGGTTTTTTGTGAGGTTTTTTTGTTTGTTTTGTTTTTTAATGATGCGGCCACTAGAATTGCTGGTGCTGTAATTTAGAGGTCAGTAAATAAAAAAGCACAGATTGCTCCAATGAAATTTCCCCGGTAGCATTTGATCAAAATTACTAAGGATTTTTCTTAACTTTCAAATAAAAAATATTCAGAACAATCTTAAATCCTTGTAAAAAATATATATATATACATGTACTTGTAATAACAGTATCAGAGTGAAAAAACAAGGTGGAGTGGGTGATAGGATGTGAATTCAACTACATGCATCAAGGTAGTGATTTTCTACTCCATCTGGAACACTCAAAGACAAAGCCATGGGGGAAAATCAGCCACACATTTTGCTTTATAGTACCCTGTCCTGTCTTGGAAACTTAATCCAAACTTATTTTTTATCTATTAGTCTGTTCCTGATACTCATTATCTCTACTGCATATTCATGTGTGAAATTCTTTGGTATATTCTCAGCAATTGTACTTCCACATTACAGTCTGCTTTCTGTACTTGTCTTTGCCTACCCTGTACAAAAATTATCTTCTTCACAATGCAATAAAATTAGCAGCTACTTCTTTTTCTAAAATTATGGAGCTTTAAATATTAATGCATTTATTACAGAAATCCTCTGTGCAAGGTTATCTAACTTGAGAACAAGTTTCCTTGGAAGCATTAACCAGCAGAAGTTAAAAGACCTATTTAACTGCTTTCTTAATGGCAAGGCAGCTTTTATCACATCTCTATGCCAAAACCTACCCTTTCCATCTTCTACTGCCTCCCTTTTCTGCACTTGGGCTACACCTTTCTTATTCAGTCAGATGCAGAGCAGATTTTCAAACTCACAGGTGCCAAACCATTAGCACTAATTCTTATGAGGTTCCTCCCATACACTCACACCACTTATTCTGTTTGTTGTCTCTAGAACAGTTTTTTATAAATTAGCCAAACTAAACTGTGTTGCTCACATGAGAATAACCAAAAGAAAACTCATTGTTTAATTGATTCATTTAACAGAAGCTTGAACAGATATGAGATAATACCTGTATTCAATAGGCTAAATCCCCCACAGATACACCCAACATAACCATTCAATTTCTGTAGGAATCCATGCTGACTTCTACAAGAATCAGAGCAGATTTTGGCTTTTCATCTCATATCTGTGCCATAAGCACTTAAAATAAATCTAATAGACAGGGATAAAACACTTGCAACCTTCAGTCACAAGTTTCAAAGATTGTTCTTAGGAATGCAAGGAGTTTAAGTTGTACCAACATACTTCTGCAGAGTGAGGCTCAGGTTGTGGCTGGCTGATTTGATCTTGTTCTGGGCCTCCAGGTGGGTCATGCTGTCAGTGTTGACTCCATCAATGGCCACGACAAGGTCCCCCTGGTTCATCTGTGACTGAGCTGCCTTGCTGCCAGGGGTGATCTGTGTGGGAAAAGAAAAGAAAGTGTCTTATCCTGATAAGCCATTCTATATCCAAAACACTTGAAGAACTCACCCAGAACGATAGTACAGAATAGACAGAGCAATAAATATACTAATAGATACAACAATACTTGTTTCCATTATTGTATGGGTGAAAAACCAAAATTTATGGAAACTAAACAAATCAAAGTTAACTCACACTTCTGCAAAGGTCCAGGACACCATCTACTTGTTGTTACTTCCATTTTGAGAGGTTAAGCCCAATGTAGTGGTTTCCTCCCCACGTATCATCACTATCTCAAGGGGAGCATTATCTCTATACAGCAGCAGTGTATAGAGACATTACTCAGCTGCAGAAAACTAATGAACCACTATCCACTGTATGATTTTATTGTATTTTTCATCCTAAAATCCATTTTCCCCAAATTAATTCATTTTATTCTGTGGATGGAAAATGAATGCGTGTGAGTTGCCTTGGGCCCACTTTCATAGCAAGGCTTAGAGGAAATCATTCTGCTTAACCTTATTCATGTAGAACTGGAGCTCTATTACCAACACAGATTGCTATGTACTCATCTCATCAACCAGCTGGACCTTACCCTCCAAATGACCAGCACTCTCAGTAGCCACAGTGCTGCAACCACAAACCCAACAACTGACACAACAGTTCAGAAGTTCTGTTTGTTCACTGTGGCAACACATTCTGTTAGCTCCAGGTAGCTTGTGAACTGCATCTTCTCTGAATGGAGAACACTCTAACCTCAATTGTACACAGCCCCCTCAGCTTCCATATGGATGACACCAGGACAGTGCTAAACCAGAAAAGCCTTCACATACCATCAGCCAGAGACAGTTTAGTGAACACAGGAGTTGTCCTCTGCTTTCAGCACCCAGTACATAAAGAGTGTGGATATACACAATAGGTCTTTGCTCTTAGAGACTCACTGCCTTACATTCTTCGCTAAAAACTCAAGGATAATCTAAAATGCTACCATGAAGGTTGCATTCAAAAATTCTTTTCCTTCAGTACAGTGAACATAAAAGAAAGATGTGCTCAATTATGAGCCAAAAGTCCGCTGTGAATTCAGCCAGGCTGAAACCATGAACTTAAATTTCTAAGGAAGCCAAAATCCAACAGAATTTCAAACACTTCTAAGTGTTAAGTGAAATTCCTTAGCTTGTGTTCCTTAATACAACCTCAAAACACTTATAAATATATACATACCCAAAACAATTCCCTAGACTGTTTGTTTATGTGCTTTACTGGCAGAGACAAATAAGCAAAAAAAGGAGAAACCCCTTTCTGAACACACTGTGAAAGGTGCTCAGTATCGAGGCCAGAAGCCCAAGTGACAGTGCAGTCTGACAATGGGAGGTGTCAGTTTACTAGAACACCAGCTCTAGTATCAGAGTGCTAGAACACAGCACCCTGGATACTCAGAATACTTCAAAGTAAAGATTACTTTGGAATTAGGCACTGTAAGTAATTCCCAGAAGTGATTTGACTGGAAGAGACAAGTTTTAATACCTTTTCATTTCAGATAGAAGCAATGAGTTCTTGTTTTCTGAGCGAAGGACAGCCACAGATACAATGTTCTCATGTAGGTAGAGTTGACTGATAAGGGCAGTGCTGTTCCCCAGTGTATTTTCCTGGTGTTAAGGAATCGAGGGATGGGGAAATATTTTGTGGTAGTTTCAAAGGTAGTTTTATTCTGCAGTGCAATGCACCCTCACAAGAAAAAAAAAAAAAAAACCAACAAAAAATCAAGCAAAGTTTTCC
>VYXF01008032.1:449291-556469 GCA_013397295.1 Polioptila caerulea
TCAAAAATAGTTTTATTCTGCAGTGCAATGCCCCCTCACAAGAAAAAAAAAAAAAAAAACCCAACAAAAAATCAAGCACAGTTTTCCTAACCTGTTATACAAATATTAGCTTCTATGCATTTTATTGGCTTGCATTGTGCCAAGTACACAGAAGCTCATAAAGAATATGGATTACTTGTACACCCACAGGTACTTGTATAGTTACTCAAAGACCCTTCCCTGCAAAGTCCCACAAATATGTCAACAAACAGAATCTGCAAAATAATAAAAGATCAAGAAAGAGCAAAAAGCAAACCAAAGACTAACTCAGACAAATGAGTCAGTAAGACTTGAATTCACCAAGTAGGACACTTCAGTCTTTTTCAAATTATCCTTTTTAAATAAATCATCTTCACACATCACTTTTCTAAGACACCACTTTTAACCTCCTCATGAAACACACAAGTTCTTGCCACAGAATATTAACTGTACAATGCTGGTTCCAAATTCGGGGACACTGCCCTAATTTGGATACTCTTACTCAACACATGTATCTCTGCTTCCACTCTCCCCAGGGATGCCTCAGAGTAAGCCCAGAGAAGCAGAACTTGCACAGACAGGATGATGCACTCTGGATCTGGGGCTAGTTTTACACAGCTCTAACACACTGGCTTCCCTCTCACCTTCCCCAACTTCTGCTTCTTTGGTATAAGTGCTAAAATAAAGACACAGCAACTACAACCCTCCTAGAATTAGAATCAATTTAGAGGGAGGGGATGGTTGTAATGAGTGATCTAATTTCACTTCTTCTAATGAGGTATTTCCTGCCTAATACTTTTAAAAAACACGACCTAAAGAAAAGCAAAACATTCATCACAACAATCTCTCGAACAAAAAGTCCTCAGTAACTCTGAATTTGTGATTTACATGACTTTCTAACTTTGCAACATCGTTTCTGAGGGAAAGAGCTCCAGGAGAACCATACCGTGAAAGACAAAGAAACAGTCTCAATCATGGCCCAGTCAGTTGTTATTTAAAAAGGAAATGAAAAGGATTCAACTTCTTCAACTAAGTGTAAGGGTAGCAAATTCTGGGTGGGATTCTTTTATACAATTCTATTTTTTCAATCCCCATTTCAAGGGACTGCACTCCACTGATGTCACTTTCCCTCTAAAGATCAGCTTATCCCTACTTTACAGAAAGCAAGACTCAGAAGTCTAAAAGATGGATCAATGTATTGTATCTGAAATTCAGACAAGCAGTAAGTATCTGGAAAGAATTACTTCTTCTCATGGTCTTCCCACTGGTTAAAAGCATACTTGATTATTTAGTCCTGTAGAATTCTATACAGAAGGCATTATTAAAGACTGGATGCTTATGAAACATGAAAATCAAAGTATAAAATTACATGTATTTTAGTTAGAACCCAAGAGACATCTCAGTGAGAGTTCCAAGGGGAGCCACAGCATGCATTTCCAGCAGGAATCGAGGACAGTCAGTAATTGTTGTGAACAAAATACCAGAGTACAGATGGAGATTCAAGGCACACAGATCTAAGTGTCAAAGCACATTCAAGACTATCTTGTTCCCATTTCTAAAGATCCAGCTGAAAGGAATGGAATGCAAAGAGTTTATCTTTTATCTGTTGGTATTTTCCTTTGAAAATTCATCTCTGATCTACTAAAACATTTACTAAATGCAATCACAGAGAAGAGCTCACTGCGTCTTTGTAAAATCTTTGGTAAATATTTTCTATTTAAAATTATTTTTTGAAAATATTTTTGAAGAACAAATGTTAATTAAACCTTAGAATTAGACTGGAAATCCAGATCTGTCTACACAACAAATTCTACTGTGCTCTTTTTTTTTTTTCCTTTCCTTTTCTTTACTCTCAGCCTCTCTTCTATCAACAGAAGTAACAAATTTAGAGAAATATACTACTGTCAAGGATAAATATGCATTTTTTTCAATTTGACCATCAATCTTTTTTTTCCAGAACAAATCTCTGGGCAATTTCTAGACAGAATGATTTCAGAAAGCCTTTGTAATAGTCTTAAGTCACTTGCTCTGGATTACAACACAGCTTTTAGTTGCTAGGTGCTGCAAATATCTTTATTTAGTGCTACAGAAAGGCATTCATCAGAGTTTCAGGGTACAGCTATTTCTGACAATTGATTTACAAAATCCAATCCAGGGTACCACCAACATGTCTAATTTTAATAGCAGTTTTTAGTGCCTCAAGCCCAAGCACAGATCTCATCTTGAAAAGCCAAACATCTCACCTCTCTCAGAAAAGCAGAGGAATATGTGCTGCTTTAGAGATGTGAATTTTCAGCCCTTACAAATTTCCTATAAGACAGACATCTGACTTCCAGCATCCCCAGCTTAAAGCAAGTTGGCAGGCTGGAAGTATCACATGTTCCTTCCAACACACTACAGAGAATTCTTCTACACACTACAGAGAATTCTTACTACGCTCTGTTGTGAGTGGATCTGTACACTGGGTGAATATTTAGCACCACAATGACAGCTGTGCCCTAAAAAACTCGTCTGCACTGGGTTCACAGTAAATACGACTTAGCAGGAGCTCTGGGAGCAGCGTACAAAGAGCAGCTGCTGCACCACCTTGAGAACTGCACATGCTGCCAGCCAGGCCCCCTCAGCTCACTCCAGAGGGAAGAGCTGGGGATCAGCAGCATTGGAGGGGATGAGTGCTCAAGTACTAAGGAGAATGCTTGTACAAACAGATGGATGGACACGGTTTGCCTACCCCCAAGGAACTCCCAATTTACGAGGCAGACAAAAAGACATAGGAAGGCCTCCACAAATGAGAAGCTGTTAATACAGCCTGCAGCATTAGCCAGGGCCTTTTCTTTTTCCAGCACTTGAGCTATGCCTGAATCCATCCTGGCCTCAATCCCAAAGTCAACAATTTATATTTTCTGCTTCTCATTTAAGAGCAACATTTCAGAGAATCAGATATTCATTAGTGCTAGAAAGATGAAAAAGCTCAGGGAATGAATATCCTCTCCTCTTGAAGATCGTTGGAATAAAAGAATTAAAAGAAAATGTTCTTTTCCATAATCAGAAAGTCAGAGACTATAATGTGTTCTTACAAGTAAAGGATTGGACAGAAACTAAGGAACACTAGAAAACACAATATGTTTCCTCTATAGAGAAAACAGCATTTAAATCTCCCTCCATTGTATTTATGCAAGTATACTTTTGCACAGAAAATTCCAACAAAGTCTCAGAGTCATTCCAAGCTCTGAGGCTGTAAGTGCCTGCAAGACTTCCATGCTTTATACACAGGAGCATGACCTAGTGAAAGGACAGACATGCTTTGAGACCCCACTGCAGAGCAGTTGCTGAATGCCCACATGAATCCAAGCAGTGGATCCAACCTCTGGACCAGAGACATCTCTTCCTCTCCCACAGTAAGAAAGTTAATTAAGGAAATTTTATATTATTTTTGCCTAAATGAGTCACTTGCCATCCCTGTCCCCACAGTAAATGTGTAAGAGCTCCAAAGGGAAAATAATGCTTTTTCTCAGAAAACAGCAGTCAATTTTGGATAAGAAAAAAATGCAAAGAAAATGAATAAGACCCACTGGGATAAGTCATCAGGCAGAAATTCACCATTTCCTTTGATACATTGCCAGAAGGTACAAAACATAAACAAGGGAAGAAACAGTCTAGATAACCTGTACCATAAAGCAAGCCTCCTATGGCTTTTATACCTCTCTGTGTCAGATAGGAGAGCTGAGCAAGACCAATTAAATGTAAAGACAAGACTTATACAAAACATAAAAATAATGTCCTTGCATGTATCACTAACCAAACCTAAGGAAAACTTCCATTTTGCAGCTATCATTTACCTGAACAACATGTCTCATTGTTTTCAATTCATTACTGGGCTTTAATGCTTTGAGTTTTTTCCTCCTTTCTGTGGTGTTTCTTTCGTTGCTTTGGTTTGGCTTTTTCTGTTTTTAATAAGACAAGAACCGCCTTAAATGAACACTCATGGCATGTGCAAAATATGCCACTGACACCTCGAAGAGATTCCATTTATACTAACCAGAGCTGCACTGGCAAGCTGCAAAGACACTCTCAAGTGGCCTCTCAAGCTCTGCTTCATCTGTAGCTAGGAAGGGAGATTAGAATACATGTGAGAACACCCAAAATAGCTCTAATCTACCTCTCTCGGGTACCAGGAATCACAATGCCACAGCAGCACAGAGATTTTGTGCGATGAACAGTAAAGCACTCACAACTCAGGACACCCTGTGCTGAAATCTGTGCTCCAACAGCAGAAGGGCTAGGGGCACTCAAAGCAGCCAGCTTACCTCAGACTCAGGAGTGCCAAGCCAGGCTGGAATGATGCCACCTTGATTAACAACAAAAATTTCCCTTACACTTGACTTCACTCACTACTATATAAAATACATACAGTCTCTTCAAGGAAGAAGACAGACAGATGATAGCCCTTCCTGCCAAGCTAACTAGACTCAGGTGATGAAAATAAGCCAAATGTAAAAGACTGAGCTGTGAAATGAAAGGAAGCATACAGGCAATGCTTAGGGAATTGCCCTAGGCAAGGCTCTGGGGGATGTTTTGAGAAGCACTGTGAATACACCTGTTCCTATTTGGAAGATCCTTTCATTCCCTGCTCCACACCTCCATGCTGTCTGATGGAAAAATTTTCAGTCCTTTGTTAAAAAATTTTAAAAAAGCAATATTGTGGACTTTGCAGATTAGTTCATTAGAAGCATGACTGCTCTATGCAACACCAACTATACAGATGATAGTAAAATAGGGGAAGAGGCTTTTTAATGGGATGTGTTGGTCTAACTAGAAGGTTACACAGCTCTTTACATCATGTATGGTATGACTAATAATATCTCTTCTCTCAATCTTTATCCAAATATAGCTGTTAGATCTACTCAGTCTGTTCTCAGTTAGCATCACACACTGTGCCAAGGTAGTGTGTGCTCTGTATCTGAGGAATTAAATGCAAGCAAAGAAGCGAGTCACATAATGACAAATATTAATTGTTTTGTTACAACAGGTTTTGAGAAACAAATGACTGAGTTCGTATTTGGTATCAAGGAGTTTAATAACCCGAATGCAAATCAAAACCAAGAATAAAACTGAGGTACTGATCCTTAGTATTCTGGCAGCCCCTATGTGAGAGCTGATCTGTCACCTTCCACAGAACAACCCCCTGCAGCAAACATACACACAGCTTCCAAGTGCCTGCAGGATCAGAACAGCCAAGTTTCTCCAAAGGTTGCCCATCTTGCTTCTCTTCTTCAAATCTGAATTCATTTTAAGGCAGTTGTATAAGGTGGGACATTTCTTTGTGTTTCAAGCAGACAGATCTCAGTCATCAATATTGCCTCCTACATTTTCAGCTTCTTGAATTCTACATCCTGTGCAGCTTTTTAATCTTCTCACAGAAACACAATCTGTTTTGTCTCCCCCTACAACCATTAGCAATCAGCTGAGGGGTTTATGTCTTGCTATTGGCCACTATAAGATTTTCTCTTTTTTTTAGTTCATTCTGCCTATTTTATCTCATTGTATGTAACTAAGATCATGATGCTTTATAAGTTTGAAGGGATTTTGATTGGTCCAGCAACAATAAGGCCTGACTAAAAGGGCATTTGAGACAATATTGAGAGGTTTTGTTTGGCAGTCGGTGCCTTCAGTCACTTCTGATACAAAGCAGCTTAAAATACCTTTGACTTTTGAGCAAGTCCTGAGGTTCTGGCACAGATATGACTGATGTGTAGGTGACTCTTCTGCTCCTGCACGTTTGCAAATTAGGGTACTTATTAAATGTATGCAGGCTTACATTTAAGTCTTCTTTAAATGCATTTGCTTGAGTTCTCTTTGTTTCTGGCCACCAGAGTACCAGGGGAGTCATTCTTCCTCTGCTCACTAAAATAGGAGCTGCCAGTTTGACACAGCGAACAGCAATCCTGTCTCTAGACCAGAAGTATTTAGTGCTGAGCTCTGTGCTTCACCCACAGAGGGTAGAACAGCACAGCACACACCAGCTGGCAGCTGGGTGAAGGAGGATGAAATGTAACACACACATCCACAGCGACAGAGGTGCTGAATCAGAACTCAACTTGCAGGAACTGGTATCATGCCCTTACTTTCACATCTAAGGTGTTAGGAGGCCACAGTGCCCAATGTGAATCTGTTCCAAGTGGAGGGCCCAGCATTTAGCAGCCAGCATACAGCATCAATGCCTCCCTAAACACTTCCTTTATTCACAGGAATAACTCTTTTGTACCCAGAGCAGTCATGGAAGCTCTGTGAGAGAATAAACAAAAGCACAGGCTTCAAACTTCAGAGAATGAAGAATTCACTCTTCACTCTTCAGAGAGTGAAAAATTCTTTTTATGATCAAAGTGAATAAAAAAGAATAGAAGCTAAGTTCCCCTGAGAAAGTGCAATGCCAATTTCTTCTGTAACAGGCTGTATCACGTTTAGTGCACAACATGACACCCCACCAGGATCCCTGGAAATTTAAAGAAGTAGCAAGTAAAGTAAAACTTTAACACATTTAACAGGTGCATAAACTTTTGGATGTTTCAGGATGCTAGGAAATTGGAGAGATTTAAGATGTTTCTTGTACCTGTTAAAATGTAATGACTTAAACTTTGTTCTCCTAGCAGTGTTCAGTTGAACACAAGAGAGGCCACAGGAACCATGTTTGTTTAACAGGAAATAATCTGAATGTGTTGATATAATCTCAAATCTAAAAGGGAACTCTTGATATGTTGAAGATTGTTATGTTAAAGTAACACAACCTGAACTTTTAAAAAGGAAGGATCTTGTTTTCAAAGATTTCCCACTGAAAGCTTGCATAGTATAACAAAACACACACACGTGATTTTATTTGATAAAGAACAAACCAGTGACATAGATGGTTGTAGAAGGTAAAAGCATCTCTCTAGGTGCATTTTACATCTATTAGCTTTTTAATCCTGCCTTACATAAGTGCAGTAACTTCCCACACATTTTTCAGTGGCTTCAGTGCACAGAGCAGTATTAAGCTGACAAGTTTTCAAAATGTGATTTTCTTGCAAATAGTATTTTCCATAACTCTTCACTAAAAAAATATTTATAAGACTTTAGAAAGTCTTCCTGTTTACAGACAAAATAGAATAATAGAAATAAATTGTTGTAACATACTGTCTGCACTGTCTGTAGTTAAAGGCTATTTAAAAGTCAAATTTTTTTAAAAACATGTCAAATTACTAAGATGGAAGAAGTATCATTTCTTGAGAAAGATAAACAAACATTAGTAATTGAACCAAAATTTAGTGTAATTTCTGGTCAAAAAGAAGTCAGATCAGCTGACCAAAAGTAACCTAGGCTGAGAGTCTTCTTTCTCCATAGAGTACTGCCTCATCAGCTCCCCTTCCCAGACTGCTCCAGGGAGAATTGGAAGTAAACATCTCTTACAAAACATTACACAAAAACCAAACACATCATGTTATGAAAATTTACTGAAAGTCTTCAATAAACACAATTATTGTTTATGAGCCAACACATCCTGAAAAGTACAACTGAAAATAGTGCTAAGTTAAGAAAATGCAACATCAAGAGGGGTGTAGTGAAATAAGGCTTTAACAGGAATGCCCCACAAAGTTCAGAAGCCATAAGCAGATTTAGAAGAAGGTTATTTAAGATATTAAAAACCTCAGCTAGTAAACATTTGCCTATGGTGAATGGCTCTTCATTTAAAGTGATTTTGAATTGGAAGATCCAAACAATGCCATTCACCTCCACTGCACCATGTCTTCTATTTTCAGACTGAAACTTGATTCAAAAATTCCTAACAACGAGAAGAAAAGCTGCTCTTGGGGATATTTCATTCTAGAGAAAGGCAGGAGTCTGTCATCTCACGATTCTTAATTCAGTAGAGTGCAGAGTATGTGCAGCCTGAATTATCTTGGGATAAGGGACTGGCTTTCTATTTGTATTTTCTGCAGCCTTGTTTGTGCTGACAAGTTTTGAATTCCTCATGGAGTCACCCAGCACAGGTGTGTGTGGAGGGGGATTCCAACTTGCAAAGCCTCTGATCGTAACTGGTACTTGAAAGAAGGTATTAAGGCAGGAAGAGAAGCCTGATCAGAGTTTCCTCTCCAGCTGGCATCGTGCTATGGACAGCCCTTCCCCTCCTGTGCTGGTCACCCTGCTGATTAACAGGTGAGGGTTAGAAAGCTTCCAGTTTTGTTGGGAATGCTGAGATATATCCCATCTTAATACATTGTTCAACTTTATTTTGTGCTGCATTCCAGAGGCTCCAGAGAAAACATCCATCATTTTAATTACAGAGAGCCCATTAATTACAGAGAGCCCTTGAAGGTGCTGACTACATATGTTCTCCCAGCTCTCACTCTGTACATTCCCATTTATTTCAGGTGACTACCCGTATTTGGAAACATCAAATATTTCTACCAGTTTGGTAGCATGATGAATGCTTTAGGAACTTAGTGTGGGTATTCCAAAACAGGTAAAACATCTGCATCTAATAAATATTCTTAGGTAACAAAAGTTAGGAGCATAAATTGTGTCAAAATCATCATTAGCCTGCTTGGGATACTTAACTAGGCTTTAGAGAGAAGAATATAGTTCTGATTCTTAGTTTAAGATATGCATTCATGCTCAGTTCAGAGCATAGCTCCTTAAGGATCATTAGGCTGTGTAACTTATGCAGAAGTAACAGAATTATTCTGCAGGGTGCCTCACTTCCATTTCCAAGTTGTACTTTTAGCTTTAATTTCTTTAATGATAAGTGCAGACATTTTTCTCTGCACTGCAAGCAGCGGCCATAATGAGCTACATACCTAATCACAATGAGTTTCTAAACTCTGCTTGTCCAAATTAGGAATTTTCCTCTCCTGTTCCAGAGTAAATACGCTAATTATGATAATCTGGTTGTGTATTTTGTTAAGGAATAAATGTTCACAGGACATCTATTTAAATCCATGGAAGGAATGCAATTAAGTTCAGAATTTGCCTTAACAGTATTTTCCTTGGCTACATTAGACACTGACTTCTGCAATGGAGCATGTCAAAATAATTGGTTTGGAAGAGGCAGCAACAAAGTTGTCATTTGACCAAGAAAGAATTTCAGAAGGTCTAAGGTGGTCTGCCTTTCTGTGTCCAGTTTGTCTTTTTCCCTTTATTTGGCACCAAACAAACTGCTGAACAATGAATTGTATACATGAGAAAATATAACAGTTACTTTAATAGGGATTCCTGCTGTTAGTGAAACCATTATTTGCCTGATACAAATGAGGAATGAAAGGAACACAGAAAAAAAGTTAGCCCTCCACTTTGGTCTCAAATGAGGACTTGGTTAAACTGCAGGACAATGAGCTTCATCACTGTATTTTGTCATCAAGAAAACATCTGAAAGACTAAATTAAAGTGACATTTTGGACTGCATAAAGAAAAAATTACTTGAAAGAAGATTGATGTATTCCCTAACACTAGCATGCAAATCTCAGATTCAGCCAGTATTATGACTGATGGAATTATAAAAGTTCTCTGTTCCAGGCAGTTACATTTACAGTGATCTTTTTCAGAGCTGTACACCCACATGGAAACAAAGTTTGTAGACATTTTTGAGTTTTAATATGTTGTCAGAGTCTGATCTTGGCCACTCTCTCTAGTTTCATTTTTCATCTGCTTCCTTTTTTTCCTATATCCTTCTTCCTCTTACAACATCTTGTACAGTAACCTTGCTTAGTTTCATCAATCATGTTTGCAGAGAAAATATTTTAAACTGTCACTGCTGGAACTTTGATGGGATCAACATCAACACCATAACAACTGCAATGGCAGCAGAAAACATTTCTCAACGTGAATATGCACCTATTTAACAAACAGGAGGCTTTTACTTCAGATACCAGGAAGCGGAAATAAATGAAAATTAGGAATGCTTGGATGGTTATTGGACAGCTGGGGAGATTCCTGGGGCAGACAAAAGTGCCAAATGGAGCCATACTAGTAATCTCTTTATCCTCAGATGGGTCTTCTATTTATAGAATTATACAGCCCTTGAAGGAACTATAAGATTGCATACGTAAACGATACAGGAGCAACACATGGATTTTACATGAAACTGCCTAATAAAATCCAAAGATGCTCCCAAACTTTTAGTAGACCTGTTTTAAATGGTACCACATATAATGTCCATCTGGTTCTCTCAGCTGGTGACAGGCATTTTCTTCTGAATGGCCTTCCCTCCTGCATTTTTGTATAATTTTCAGGATTGGAAGAAATTCACCCTCTACCTTCTGCTCACACATTTCATCTATCTCCTACATAAAATACTCAGAAAATAACTCCTTAATTCCTCATCACACCAGTCCATTTTCTGGGTCATATCCAGTCCAGCACACATTCAAGTTAAAGGAATTCCTATTTTACACAGTTACCTCCCATTCTCTATCTAGAAAGGAACTATTTAATGACATTATTCTTCAACAGCTATCCAAAGTAAAAACTAGAAAAAGACTTCTACTATTCTGTCTTGCATTAAGACTGAACTAATTTCATGCACATTCACTCCTAGAAATAGCATTTTACCTGCAAAATTTTATTTGAATTGGAGAGACTCACAAGGCTGCAGAGGAAAATATGAAACATAGACAGTAGTTGATAGCAAAGCTATATGCAACAATCACTCAGAGAAAACATAAAAGTAGCCCTAGATTCATCTAGTGATTTTTTTTTGATATGGGACACATCAGTAACTGGAGGAAATTCTCTGGTTTTAAACAGGGAGAAATCAAAGGCTCTTTCACACACTTCAAGTACCATGTGTAACGGGACCCAGACCCTCCCTGGCTCTGTACTTCAGGGAAATACAAGTATGGCAGATAAAGAATCAGCATGTTTCACAATGACAAGACATCAAACAAGATTTTGGGCAAATGACACAGGAGACTGGTATAAATAAATCATCCAGGCATTTAAATTAGTTCCTTATAAAAATACAAACATGAAAAAAAAAAAACAAAAAAGAGAAGCTGAGACATAAGAGAAAACTTATTTTACATATTTCTGGCTATGTCAGAGAAGAACAAGATATTGTGCCCTTCAAAACATCGAAAATCATCTCATCTGCTGCTCTGTGTGAAAACCAAACAAAGAGAATTGATATGAAAGCGTGGATTTCAAGCTCTGTGCTGCTTTGCTCTGCAGTCTAGGTAATAATTCTAGCATCTGTTGCAGCCTCTGTGAACAGATTTGCATTGATACTGCAGAGGTAAAAGCTCCACAGACAATAAGGTGTAGGTCAGGTCTCTCTGAAGGCCCCTTATCCTTTTTTATCATGCATGACCCTGTAAGAATGTGCAAGGCAATCACCCAGAGGGAAAAAAAGCACTGGGCAGTCAAGCTAAGATTTTGCTGGCTGCAACTCTGATATGACACCAAGTCATGCATCTTATATAAAAATTGATAAGAAGGCTGTTTATGGTATATCAGTGTGTAATTAAAAAGTCTTGTGCTTATATCAGTGGTACATTGATAATCAACTCTCAGGAAGAAATAAACCAAACCAAAGCAAAAAAGCAGAATGGAGAACTGAAAGTGTGAATATCCAATGTGGTTAAATCCTTCTAAAGAAGGAAGGACAAAGCACAGAACTGCTCTAAGTTTAGCAGCTTTTGAAACAGCACCATTCCAACTACCTTCCCCAAGCAAGGTGTGAATCAACCTGCTGTGAAAGTTAGTGAGTCAAGGAGTCTCATACAGAAAATTAATTCCCTTGTGCACATTCTTCCTGTGACCCCAGCCCATTTGCTCTGCAAAGCCAGACAACTTTTTCTGTCCTGCCAACACATTAGAAATAAAACTTCAGCAGAGCAAAAGCATTATGGTCCCAACTCCCCATTACTTTGCACAAATTTATTCTCTTCAGTGCAAGTATTTCAGTTTCTCTGTTAATTGCTTTGCACTACAAATGCCTTCATAACTGCCTGGCAATGGTAAATCAGAGTGTTCATTTTCACCTCAGGCAAGACATCAATGATTTTGCTTTAAATCACATCCAGAAAATATAACTTTAATTTACAATAAAGTTCTAAAAGCTCTCCTATTCCCTCTATAGTCTTACGTTCATGTTGGTTTTATGAGTATGGAAGTAAAATTAGGGATGGCAAGGCAGCCTGGTGCTCTAGTCCCAAAAAGCAACCTCCGTGCTTTTCTTAGTAAAGCAAGATCTTTTAAGTCCATCTCACCCTTACATCTGGGAGCCCTCTTTAGTGACTATGGCTAGGGCCAGAGCAAACACTTCACAAGTGAGACTCATATATAACTTGCCATTTTGCAAAGTCAATCTGTAACATATCTTCCTCTCTGTACCAGAGTCATCTTCTGCTTTGCAGACACTCAAAGCACACTACCCTTCAACTTTGGAATGGCATATTAGCTTAAATCAGAAATTAAAGTTGGAAGTTGCCTGTGTTGGCAGAATGCAGACAACGAGCCCATGTTAGTGGCAGAAAGTCAGAAGAATGCTCCACAGGATCAAAAGGATTTATCTCCATTTGTCTGTAGTTCAATGAAGCAACTCTTTCTCATGACAAACCCATGGAGCATAGAAATCTATTAAAAAATACATATACATATAATGGATGTAGGAGAGGTTGGATTTCAGAGTGGTACAGTTATCTCACCGGGAAGAAAGGATGGCTATAGAACCTTCTAAAGTAAACATGAATCAATACTAAGAAAATAATGATTTTTTCCCTTAAAACCTTTACTCCCTTTCTAGCTTTAATAAACAGAACTATCAACTGGGAAACACCATCCACATGTAGATAGTGCACATGCTCAAATACAGTCACAATATGTTAATATGCCAAAGAACCTGATGAATCTGTCTGTTTTTGCACAAGCTATAGACAAAGTATCGACGAGTGCATAGTGCACATATTTCCTTAGTGGACAACAATATTAAAACATAACATTTTGTCAACCCATCACCTAACTCTGTTGGCACTGATAATGGAAAAAGTCTATTTTTAATATAAACTTGTATCTTAAGCTATGATAGTATTTTCAATATTCAGCAATAAGGATTGATGTTGCTGAAGCCTGATTTAAAAGTATTCAGTACAACAGCACTTACCAATATATTGACTGTCCTAAGAACATTTTTTGAAGTGGAGTTTATTTGTCACAGGAATTGTTTTGCCTTGTTAAAAAGTACTCCTCTAGGTGGCCTATGCTTTTATACATGGCCCTGTTCATGAAGGGCACTAATCCATACTATTACATGTACTAAATGCCAATTAATTCTCCCTTATGAGTTATGGTAAATGATTATTTTAGGGTGGAGCTATACATTTTCCAAAGGGTCTTTATCACAGCTATGTTGACAGGACTTTAAGTATGGTGGTATGCTTAGTACTCCCCTGAAGTAGCTGAAGTATGTGCCACAGCAGGTGCCACAAGTAGAACATAGATTTGCTTTGACATTAAAACACAGGGTATAGAAAGGGTGCAGGGTTGTCTGATGGATTTGTAAAAGCATATGTCGTGAATGGCTTGGAAAAGCGGGGTCTTTGGGGTACAGCATTAGAGTCAAAGCTAACAGAATTAGAAGAAATCCTGCCTTGTCATGGCGACAGTTCTTTGTACTTCCTGATTGTCAGGAAGACAACAGAAAAGAAAAGAAACATTTTGACACCTCGAAGGAAAAGCTCACTGAAGTGTAACCTCTAGGGGACGGCAAACCATAAAAACATGCTCATTGAGCTTTAAGGGATACAGTTCTGCCAAAGAACTGTAAAAATTATACTTTTTCTCTTTTACAAAACAGAAAACAATGGTTTACATTTCATTCCCATTGCTGACCATGCCCTCTTTATAAAAACTCAAATCGTGAATTTTTGCACCAACTCCCAGTGTCACACGATGTTGGTGACCAATGTAGTTCTAGCCCTTCAAGGACAACGTGGCACAGAAGGTGACAGCTTTTACCAAGGGATCTCTCTACATCTATGACTTCATGTCCCCCACCCAGACAGACTAATCCACTGCTGCAAAGCAGGAGATGGAAAGCCCCTCCTCATTAGCCAGAGCTAAACCTCTCTGCCAACACTCATGCACTTCTTGCATCCACAAGCTGACATTTGCTCCTCTGCTTTCCACAATCAATGTGAAAAGGGCAGGGTGGTTGTCATCTCCCCACAGTTTTTCCTACAAAATCTTTTTTCATATTGCCTACTATTTTTGGCCTTTGCAATGTCATTCTACAATGACATTGATTATTCCCTTACTAATACCACAATGACAGTATAGTATTTAGTTTTCATTTTCTTGGTCCATCTGCAAAATCAATTTCTGCTTTCTATATGAATTAAGTGCGCAGATAACTTGCAAAAATTAAGTGAAATATCTAACCAGTCTGATTGATAGTCAGTTTATGGACTTGAGTGCCAAAACTGCAACTAAAATTAAAGATCTGTAAAAAAAAAAATGGAATCATCCCAACTGCCACTAAGAAAGCAGCCTAGGCAGTGTCTGCATTTCCTAGATTACTCTTCAAATATTTATACAGCCAGAAAACTTCAACCTCACTCTTAATTAAAGAAGTCAGAGCTAGATTCCCAGATATTAAAAAAAAAAAAAAAAAAATTCTATGGTGTTCAGTCTCCTTAATGGAGTTATATTAGTTTATTCCAGCTAATTTATTGCCCTTATCTCAGTGAGTGTAGAATTTCTTTTACAGGAGAACTTGAACATTATGTTAAGTAGTACATTTTCCAAACTCTTTTTATACACAAGTGATTTTGAACAGTGGTATTATCCTTCAACTCCTAAGGCTCTCTTGACAAGTTTATTCCCCTGTAACTTCATAGAACCAGTGGAATTATACCAGGAATAAATCTGTTCCAGTATCTTCAGTTACTCTATTTGGAAACCAGTCATTTGCCTGACCTTCACTGCAATGCTAAAAACAGAGTTTGTCTGTCATCAAGGGCCAGTGAGATTTCAGATAAAACAGAAGTCATGGCTCCTGCAATGAAATTCCAGGAGTGTCCATCAAAGGCTTGCCAACAATAGCATCTCACTCAGTCAAGACTTTCATACTTTGATAAACCTGGGGGAGAGGGGGAAGAGGGGGTTTGACATTGGGAATTGGCTGTGTCACAGCAACTTAGGGCTCAGTCTCAACTATACAAATCCCAAAGAATTCTTTAATTGTATTCTACTAAAACTTACATGAGTTGAATAACTTTGGTCCTTTAAAGGTCCAATAATGTCTCACTCTATTGACAATTTACTTTTTGGGTTTTTTTAGTTGGCTGTGAGGGTTTTTTTACCCCTCTAGGGGAACATGCCTTCCAACTAACAGCACCACAATGTATTTAAAATAACATATAGAGCAACACAAAATGAATCAGGTCTGTTCTAAACATCAGAGTAAATACTGTGAGCAAGCAGTGAAGTGGAAGCAGGACTTCCTTGTTTAAATTACAATAGATTAATCTTGTGTTCACTAGAATAAAAGGACTGTTATAGAAGGACAGTTGCCAGGCAAGATTTCAAATTTCTTCCTTATGGTCCCATGCCAGTATGTAGGCTTACAGTGCTCTCTCTTCTGTCAGACTGGCATTTGTCTTGATGTTACCTAATCCAAACTTAAATCTCAAAATACAATCCCAGTCCTAGCAGAATATTGCCCAATGCTCAGCTAGTGAGAGATGGCAATAGCAAAAATTACCAGTCATTTCCACAAGCAGCTTAGCTATCCATCAGGACATACAATGCTTGCTAGCAACCTCCCTCTCCTGGAATATATGCGTTCCTTCCTACTGTTTGCACAGTTTGCTCAGTCTTGTAGTTCCTTTGGTTTCTACTTAGAGGATATAAATAGTTATATATATGTTGAGACTATGGATAACAGAGGGCTGGAGTGAAGATAACAAAAAGGATATCATGTAACATGGTCTTCTCATCTCCCCAAATGGACAATGTATCTTTTAATCAAAAAAAAAAAAAAAAAAAAAAATTCTGCACAACTTCTTTTTTNAAAAAGTCCTGTCCTAGTCTCTCTTACTGGTCTTTGTAATGAAAATTAACCATAAAAAAAACAGATTATGGAGGTGTCAGAGGGAAGAATGGAAAGGAAAAAGACACTTCAAGACAATATCTAGGATCACAGAAATGAAAGACATTTCAAAGTTAAGAGGATGTTAAAATTCATATTATCAAATTTTAAGTGCAACTTCCAGGCAGCTCTCCTTGAACATGAGGCCATGGCACTCTCTCTGTTACATTATCTGATTGAATTGAGGACTATCACAGTGCAGCCTACTTGCACTACCAAGTGACACAAGTCACCAGAGGAAGGGAGGAAAGCATCAAGAGGCAAAGCCAACCAACAGCTATTTGTCCTTGGAATGAAGCTGCACAAGAAGTACAAAGACACCATCAAAAAAGCCTTGATTTTACTTATTCTGTTATCAAAGCAAGAGAAACTGGGTAAAAAGTACATAATGGTGCCACAAATGACAAAGAAAAGAAATATATATATATATATGTAATCAGGAATATCTGTTCATCATAGGTGTTAGAAAAAAGAAAAAAATAAATAAAAAAGAGAGGAGTTTTCTTAGGCCATTGGCATCCAAAGATGAATGCACAGGTCCCAGGCAGTACACAAGTACACACTCAGTAGGGAAAATAGGGAGAACACCTCTTGTGTTCCAAGTAAAAATGAGCTCAACTAAAAACATCCTAAGGACATTGCAAATCACTGCCTTTTTCATCTGTTCTCAGGACTTTATATCTTTCTACAAAAACATGCTTTTACTTGATTATTTGTTGTTGTTGTTAACAGACAAACCAAGGTATCTGGAGATTTTAATTATTATGACTTTACTCAATCAATATACAAAAATATTCAAATAAATACTAAGAAACAACTAGATGTTTCAAAGTCACCTCTTTAAGGAGGTCACCATCATCTCTTTTAAGGTGTTACAATTTAGCCAGAAAAAAAGGTTCTCTTGTGACATATTGAGAAAATAAATTTTTACTGAGTATCCTGTTATTGTCATTGCTGCAATGGTGAGAAGATATGAACACCTTAAAAAGATGGCATGTACTTTAAAAAAGAAAACAACTTTGGCAATTTGGGGGCTTTTCTCAATAGTTCTGATCCCTACTTTGCTATGGCAAAATTGTGTTGTCTGCAGTGGAAAAAGAGAATATTTTAGAGAGCATTTTCTAAACATTCCTCTTTGCAGCATTGGTGTATCCAAGGGCAGTAGCACACTGGTGTGGATGTATGGCACAAATAGTCTCAGACAGTAGCCAAGATGCTTTATGGGAAGACTGAAACTAAAGACTTGTGGCATCCGGGCCAGAACATTCACAGTGCACGTTCTAAAATTAAACACCAACAAGGAAAGTTTATTCCTACCTAAACCCTTTATCTACATGTTGAACAAAGAGGTTTAACAACCAACTACATGGTGAGAGCCCCTTCCTGCCCTCCCAAGCTTGGAGATGCATTTAATGTTGGAACCCAACCCAATCTCTGCAAAACCAGTGGAGGAGGATCAAGACTTAATGGAGACAAAAGAAGTAATATTGTTTACTAGTCCCCTTAACAATACTTCCCTCAGATAAAACTAATTAAAGGTCAAGTTAGTAAGGCAAATAAGGGTTGAATTATAATAAAATTACTTCTTCGTGCTGCTTTCTAGTCTACAAACAGTTTTAATTAAACAAAATTTAGAGACCAAATTAAGCATTTGAGCTAAATAGTCAGAGTAGCAAGAGATAAAGACATCTACCCATATCATCAAATGGCATAAAACTCAGATCCAGCCTGCAAGTCTTTCCCTGTGAGAAATATCAGCATCTCACACTGCACTTGTAAAATATAATACTGCACAAGAGTGTGTCCTGCCTCCTTTCCAGGTTGTCTTTAGGACACATGAACTCTAGGGAACAGTGGGTGGAATGTATAAAAGATCTTATTGCAGCTGCTGGTACTGCATCTGTTCAAGGGATAAATAAAGCAGCTAAGTTCTAGTTTGGTTTCATACACTGCCAGTCCCTTGACATGCACAGAAATTATAAACCACCTCCTCATCTTGTCAATCACACTGCAAATATGTCTTCAATATTGTGGAAGGGGTGATCACCTTTTTTTGGCCAGGAATGCTCCCACAAGCTGGGATAACCTCCATGACAAGTCACACACACACACCAGAAAAAAACCGAAACCACTTAATTTTTTTCCAGAGAGCAACCTGTTCATGTAAATTATCAATCTTTAGACTTCTCATTCTTCTGAGGAAAGAACTGGGTCTAGATAAAACTGATGTGAAATTAAAACTGAACTAATTCAAATTATCTAGACCTTCAAGAAAGTTTATTCTGTTTTGTTTCCCTTCACCACCACTTAATCTCCATGTTTTGGCACGTGGAATTTATGGAAATGCTCTCAATCACTATCTGCTTGTTTTTTTAATATATATTTTTAAAGAATATTAATGTGTTTTACTACCTATGCTCAGCATATTTTCTTCAAATAAAAAGTTGGAGATTACAATTGAAGATGACATTTTGCAGGGTGAGGAACCTCTGCTCTGAAGAAAATTAAGCACAGATATGTAGGGAAAGGGAGTTGCT
Organism: Polioptila caerulea; assembly: GCA_013397295.1. Lineage (NCBI taxonomy): Eukaryota > Metazoa > Chordata > Aves > Passeriformes > Certhiidae > Polioptila > Polioptila caerulea. The sequence goes on from VYXF01008032.1 coordinate 467,967, forward strand.
GCTGAGCAGCACAAATCCATCTTTTTGTGGACCATAGGATGTGTGGTTGTAAAAGGAGGAAACTCTCTTCGTGAAGATGCACTCTACTATCAACACAGAAGTGATATTGGTATTAATTGCAGCTTGGGTTCCTTAACAGAGGCTACAGAAGATTATTTAATACAGCAACACATGTAATCAGAGAAACAGGAAACCCCCCAGCTTCACACAGAGCAGTCATGAACTTCCATATGACACCATATTTAGCCAGCTCCTTCGTGCACATTCCTTCTCTGTCCCTTCATGGCTCTGTAGGACCCTACAACACTTTTTGGAGGGTCTAAGTCTTTCACTTCCCAAATGCAGCCTTCATCTTTTTGCTCCTCCACTCTAAGTGCACTTAATCTGAACAGCATCCAAAGCTGGGAGCAAAGAAAGGATAGCACATTCTGGTGAGGCAGAATGTGGGAACAGAGCAAGGAGAGGAGGCAGGGGAAAGAGGCCACATAAGCATTCCAGGCATACAGAAGGAGGAGACAGCAGAGAACAATCTCACATGGAGTGAGGATGGCTGCCAAGAGCCATCAGTGCCTGTCCTTGCAGCCGGCTGCTACGGCTGAGGCACACAGCTCTCCAGGGTGGGGTAAAGCCTCTCCTCAGAAGAGAGTTTTGCTATTCCTCAGGGATGAAATAGCCAAACAATTCTGGCACCTCAATAATCTGTTCACCCTTCCCATGAGGTGCCAACAGTACGATAGCCACAACTCTGTGCACTCAGCCTGAACTCCTGAGAACTATACGGTCACAGTAAACCGGCACATTTCAATTTCACAAGTGCTGCCCTGAAAAGCAGCAGTACCAAGCAGTGGGCAATCCAACAGGGAAGAGACTGCAGTTCAGGTAGATGTGGTTTGCTGCTGTCTGCACAATTGATGTGCTTGCAGACTGCTGGCCACTTCTTGGCATGAAGACAGCAAAAGCACACACAAAACAGAGAGATCCGCATCCACCCCACCCCATACAGTTGACAAAAGGATTAAAGGATTTCATCTTGCATAATTTGTTAGACAATCTAAGAAAAACAGTGAGATAAGAATCTTTTAGGCAGGAAAAGAATTTTGACAGTAGGTTAGGAGGGTATTTGTATTTCTCAAGTTTTGTAAAAAAAATAATTTTTTTGTTACAACAAAAAGACTATTCATTTTTTTCCTACAATAATTAACCTTAGCCAATGCTGATGAAAAAGGCCACCTTGCTTTGACTATTTCTTTTTTAAACACCAGCCATAGTACCAACTGCCCTTGGCCATTTTTGAACCAGCTATGATTAGGTAAGGAGAGAATGCTGACATTCTCAAATAGAACAGGATGGTCCCAGTGACCTGCAGGATCAAGGAAAGGCAGCCCAAATTCACCCTAATACCAGGGCATTCCGATTTGGCACTAGGTACCAGAATCTGGGGTTACAGGTAGTATTTTTGGAGTTTTGGATAAGATGTCCCATTCCAGAAGCTTGAGGTAAACGTAGAACTGGTTCCAATTCAAAATAGCTTCCTAAGTTACTGGATGCTTTAAATATAGCATGAGAGTCCCACAGAGACTTCTCAAGAGTGTGCACAGCACCCTAACCAGGTATAGTAAGTACTACAATGCATTGCAAATATTTTTATTCACACCACAAAGACTGATTGTCACTAACGCTGGCTTCAAACTGAGAACCCATAAATTGTTTAAAGTAAGCATGTGCCCTTAAGCCTGCTACTTTTAATAGGAATGGGGGTTTATGTCTGTATTAGGTATGGCTACGAAAGAGAGGCATGGAGCCAAAATAGCCCGGAGGCTGGAATTTGGCCTCTGAGCAAGGGAAAGGTGGGAATAGGGTGAGACCATGTGAAAGGCTGTGTTCCTCCTAATCCTCAGCTGCCAATGCTACAAATCAAGTGTATTTGGAAGGATTTTGGAGAAAGGTTAAAACCTATTTCTGCACTGTGTCCAGGCACTGAACACCTGTGGCACAGATGATCACAACACCAGCTACGCACGTGGGAGGTGCAGAAAGTAACTCTACCCTCGTCAGGGGATTTGCATGCCTTTAAGACATTTGGCCCATTTAATCTTCCTAAAAGAAGAGCAAGATCTCATTGACTTTTTGGAAAAATGGCTGCTAATCACCACTACCAAAGAGAGGAGTCACTTTGTAGGAAGCCCATTCAAGATATTATCTGGAGCCATTTGTAAGCTGAAAATGAATTTTTTGAGGGTACCGAATTCCAGGTACTTTCTTCCCTCTATTTATTCTGTGCTTTTTGTCCTGTAAATCACTTAGAAAAACACAAACAGCTTCACCTTTGGGGGAAATATTATACTCATCATGGGTCTGAAAAATGGGAGATTTAAGAACTGTCCCCAAAGGATACCCAAGAGTAAGGCTGAACTAAGCTTCAGAGCCAGCTTTATGTGACCAAGCTTCTATCTCTTTTACAACTTGAGTTTTACAATAGTAGCTAAAGAAAATAATTTTTTAAAAAAAAAATCATCTATGCAACACATTTTGACAGGTGATACCTGTTAGCTTTTAAATTTATAATGTGAATTATGGGTCAACACAATGTGCCTCAACAGCATATTTATTGAGATGCTTGACCTCACTCTGTAACAGCAAAAATGAAATTCTTTATGAATTAATGAATGTAATTTATTAACTTATTAAATATCATTCAGGACTTCTATCAAATTAGTATTTAGGAATTTTGACAACTCTAACAGAATGCCTATTTGGCTATTTTGTTCTCAGGTGAACTTTCCATGAAGGCTTTAATTCCACCAGTACAGAAGAAACAGCCCTTTAACATGCTGTGTGTAGAAACCATTATTTTCCAATTAGCATTATTCATTCCTACTAGGAGAGTAGTAGCTGACATTGCCAGACAAGGCTTTAAATTCATTTATTTCCTCAAAGTTTGCAGTTGCAATTGTTTTTTACCATGCTCAGCAGAAATTTCTCTCCTTCCTCTCCCATTTTCAAGATCTTTCAACGGGGACTAATAATTTACCTGCACATTGATAACTTGGCTAATCTTTCAACAAAACTCAGTGGAAAAGAAGAGTATTATCTCACATTATATAATATAGCATATATAATTTATATATTATGCTGTATTATGCATTAAAAGGGTGGCACCTCAGGTACCCTCATGCAGAAACTTCTAGTCACACACAAACTGGTTACATGAGATTGTCTTAGCTAGCCCCAGCCCACCATGAAAGCTAGATCACAATGAAGACTACTGCATTTTGTACACCATTTCCACAGTTCCACGTTGCTACTCAAGGCTGGCATCATTTTGTGTTTAAATACCCACATTTTGGATACTTATAGTATAACATACACTTTATGCTACTAATTAGACAACAAGATGGGAACTGCTGTTGGTAGTATAGAAAGTTAATGAAAACATATTTGCATATCTAATTTCTCCTTGTGTTCCACTGGCTGGAGAACATTTTGTAATAATGCATTCAGAATGGAGTAATGACAGAGTTATCTGCCATGTTAAGACAGTCATTTACAGAGTTCAGACATCAGACAAAAGTTTTACCTGAAAAAAAGCTTATTGTGCATTTTAATTATAAGGCATTAACAGTTCAGCAGCTTTAAAGTCATAATTTAATGGTAACCTCCTCATGTTCACTCATTCTAAAGGATCTGCAAAATTATTAATTTTAATAAAAATTATGTAAATCTGAGGACTTCCTAGATGAACTATATTCTCATATAAGTGAACTCTAGGTCAAAGACTGAACAATGTGTCAGACCACATCATCCAGTTGCCAGGGCACACTACTAAAGCAAGTGAAAAAGGAATATAACTAATTTTGAGTTGTGGATCTGTTTCCTTAGGTTAAGAAACCCTTTCCTCCCTCCTCCATAAAACCACAAGAGCTACTGTTATCCCCAGTTGTGAACTCAGTTTTTCACCAGTCTTGAGCCCAAGCTTCTCACAGCTAACACTACAGGCCTCCTGTTGAAGGGAAGAGCTGCATTTCCTTTTCTTATGCAGGAAAGAAAGCTGCAAAGTTACTTTATAACTGAGCTAGCAAATGCATAGATGTTATTCAGCCTGGTTATTCATTGAATGAGCTCTTTTCACAGAAAATGCCACACAAGTATTGGTGATTCAGCTACAATCCCACTCCAAATTAAAAAGCACTTAGGAGGTGAAATGAAGAAAAGGCTTCAAACCATGGGTTATGTATTTTGTGTCAGAACATCAGGTCTGATGATGTAACACCATTTAAACCAGAACCTCAGCCATTACAGGCAGTTACTCACATTTATCTGGCCTACATTCTACCAGGGTGTTACGTTTCTCCTGAAATTCAAAACAGATAGAATTGAAGAGCATAGCCTTAAAGAGACAATTTCTGCACAGTATCTGTGCAGAGCACATAATACTCCTTATATACCCCTGACCTTCAGCAGAGGACTTAGTATTTAGTGATTACTTTAATCACACAAACAGATAAGAGGGGTTGCCTTTGTGCTCTGAGTACTTGATTTAAAGGAGAAATCATTGGACCAAGAGCTGCAGCTAGCTACATGCTGTTCCTGAAAGTTATTTTGTCAAGTACAAAACATGCATTCAAATCACATTGTGTTATCATGCTACAGTTTAAATAAAAGTAATAAAAGCACTCTTCAACAGAGAAACCTGAGCTTAAAGCTACTACAACAAACTTCATGGATTTTTCAGAATATTTTCTGCAAGGAAAGAAAACAAAAGCTTCTTACTTCTATCATGACTGTTTATCCAGAAGGGAAAAATAACCCATCTTGTGCAGGAACTGCTTTGGGTACAAAATCGGGTACTTGCAGAAATCAAACCTTCTCTTAAACTGTTAGTGGCTCTGGTGAAACATCCATTGGGATTACTTCTCAGACCTGATACAGTATTTTTGGTCAAGACAGGAAATGTTGTCTACCTCAGAATAACTAACACCTTACCTCTTAGAGCACCTGCACAGCCATGTTTAAAACTCTTGTTTTGTTTTATTCAGAGCACAGAGTTGAACTGCCTCCCCAGTATCCTGGTATTTTTTGATCCCCAGGCGCCAGAACCCATTTCTCTGGTCCAACAAGTATTATTTAAAATGAACCTAACTATAGAATTTGCTCCCTCTCTCCTTGTCTGACATAGACATGACACTTGTGTCTGATGAGACATGCAACCTTATCATACAATGCCCTGTACACTGAACTGCCATTTATAGTTCAGATGCTGTCTACTGGAACATCTCAAATAAACAATACCAAATCAGGAGGCTGAGGAGTTACTTGTAGGGCTCAGGCTCACAGAAACACAATCATTTCTGATGTAGCTGTAAACATACCAGAACTGGCTTGCAAATGAGTTTGAAAGCAAACATACCACCTCAGATAACTAGCACTCTCCTAGGATACTGACATTGTTTGCACATATAACAAATAATTGCAGGTAATAAAATTCAGAATGCTGTAACTTCAGATGAGGCGACTCTTACTCAAGAAGTAATCAACAAATTAAACAGATTGTCCCAAAGAAATGCTGATGCCCACAGAATAGTTGCTTTATCAAAAAAATAGATAGCAAAGTTTCAGAGTGTTCTGAAAAGCTGTCCTGGAAGTATTTCATTTTCCTCTCACAAGGAACTATTTTGAGTTAAACTGTAAGAAGACTGGAAGAATGTGAAACTGCTCAGGCATAAGAAATTACTACAGTTTGTCTGGGCATAAGACAGCCATTGTATTAAATGGCTCACTTCCTTTTCAGAAGGTGACTCAGTCATTTGAACTTTAAAGGAAAAAGAAACATCTCTACTGTGTAATATTAAAGAGGAGGACTCCTAGACTTGTAGAGGACACCAGACTTATCTGTTAGCTTAGTAGAATATCAACTATCGTAAATACTAATCTATAGCTTTGGGTATTGTGAAGAACTTCTTATTTGGAGATTAAAAAAAACCCCCAAACTCTCAAAGCTGTAGTTGCAGCTTTAGGACAGCTACTCAGCAGTCTGATTCACCAAAGGTGGAAGCTTGGTGTGGTACCTGCACTTCAAGAGAACTTGCCTTCAATTGTGTCAGTTCAGTCAATAGAGGTAAACTGCATTTTTCTGATTACAGTCTATGTACAACCCCACATGGCCATTCAATGACAGCTGCAGAAGGCACAGAGCCTGACCCAGAGCATCTGAGGCTTCCCCGCATTCAAGAATAGAAGAAAAAAGGGAAGAGGGACTGCCTTTCCTCCTCCCTTGTGTGTTGGAAGGCACTGATATGAAACAGCCCACAGGAAATGAACACTCTCACATGGCTCCTCCAAAGCAAAGGCAGTGACAGCCAGAGGTTGGCATATGTATGCTAGGGAGGGGAGGAGGGACAGGAAGCAATCAGCAAGAGATGCTGATAAAAGGAAAGAGCCTAACAACTGTGAGAAAAAAAACCTTCCTGCTCCTGCCGAGACAGACCGAAAAATGCTAGCCCAGGGTTTTCCCCAGACTTGAAAGGCTGCTTCAGGCTGCTTGTAGCAGAGTCAGTACACAGATCAGCTAATTTAATTCTTTTTGTAGCAGTGTTTGTTGTTTTCCCTCCCTGGACTTACATCATCACCAGATTTCAACCTTTTTATCACTAAATCAAATAAAGAAAAGTATTTCTTGAATGTTTTTGTTTTGTTTAAACACTCTCTCCTGTTTCAGGCTCTGGCTTTGGATTGGAACCCAAGCAGCTAAAAAGCCTCTCTATTAGGAAATACAAAACTGTATGGATAACGTCAGAGTGAAAATACCAGTCATGAGTTACCACAGTGATTTAGATAATATTTCCACTATCTCAGATAATTATAGCTCCTTCACACCTTTCAACTCATTGAATAACCTGCAAGCCAGCCTGTCTCACTGGAAAAGTTAACTGTTCAGAAACAAAGATTCAGAATTTTATCAAGATGTTCTGTAATTGCATCCAGCCATGTACAATCATACCATCTTAGGTAACATGGCAACCAAGCACTTAGATAATTAACTATGTCCAAAAGCCTTCTTACAGAGGATTAGGTCTATAAAATTAATGAATTCTGCTTGCTTACAGACAGTTCAAACAGTAGGAGAAAATAAACAGCTTTGCTGCCCACGTCAATTTGGAAAGACCAGATTTATGTATATGATCATGCCACTGGTGACAGCGCTTAGCACTGCCAACAACCTGCAAATCTCATTCATTTCAGCAGGGCTGACAGATGCTCAGCTTTCCTAAGGCTGTCAATACTGTTTTCCTATGTCTGCTGCATGCTCACGACATCTCATGACAGAAATGTGACATAACATTCATAACAGAATTCTTCTAGTGGGTAGGATGGTCTGCAGGGTGGGGACAGAAAAAATAGTTTACAGATGATTTCCCAATGCTATTGTTAAAGGAGTGTGAAAGCTGCAGAGTGACCTTAACTCTTCCCTACTTGTTTTTGTCTTCTGTTTTCTTGTTCCCACCCTCTGTGTCAGTCAGGCATTTATTTTTAGATAAAGAACAGATAAGCAGAACAATCCATTTCAAGGGAACACATCTTCACCTGTCACCCAGCTGACTGACCAACTCCTGTGCATTATGGTGTTGACTATTCAGCTGTGAGCTGATCACCTTGGCCGACCTGAATGGAATACAGTGTCTCAGACACCATTTAAAAATTCTTTAGAAGTGAACTGTTATGCTGAACAGCTTTGTGTAATTCCCTTCTTCATCCACTGTCTTTAGAGCATTTTTCCTGAACAGAAGCATTAGCAATCCTGTATTGTGCTTTTCTCAGCAGGTTTCAAAGACCTTCAGGATTTCTCCCCTGCACCTCAGGTAAAGTGTGAGGTGGGTGGGAATTGTACAGGGCAGGCTGACAGAGTGCAGGTCAACAGGTACCCACCTTATGTCTCTGCATGGGCAAGCTTCATAAGGGCACAATACTCTTGGGAGGGTGCTTGGAAACGTGTTGGTCTAATACTGGAGATGGGATGAACAGCCTTGCTGTGTTAGACTCTTTCCATCATCTTTCTCAGGAGCTTAGAGGCAGCACTCTTGCAGCATGACAGAAGAGCACAGAGCCCCCATGAAAAAGGAAGAATCTTTCTGTTCTCTGTGGCCCACCTACAGACAGTCTGATTAACTGGGAGCAGTCAGAGCACAGTGAACATGTCTGCATGCAAACCCAGTATGCAGGCTTAAAAGGACACTGTGCACATGTAGCCAAGAGGGCCATGGCACATCTAACACCTTACAATTATAATACTCTAAGTTGAAGTATTTGGAATTTAGGACTCATCTTGCATACAGAAAGTCTCATCTCAGGGCAGCTGTGCATCAAAATCAGTCCATAAATAGGTGTACAGCATCCACTAGAAACATTTAGAGCTATGTGCCCTTTCCAAGAAGACCTTCCTCACAGTTATCTTCTGTCCCCTCCTCCCCACCAGGAATATCTTAAAAATGTAAGTACAGCTTCCCTTTTCCCACCACAATAAGACTGCAACTAAGGCTGAGTTCATAGGTCAACTTATGACTGCAATTTCGGATCTGTTTGGAGATATATTTATGTGACAGATGATAAAGAAAAAAAAAAACAGATCATCAAAAGTCATGTATTACACTTTGTTCCAATTAAAAACATCACAACCAACAGGCATGACTGTTGTATCCCAGCTCCCCTTAAAAACGCTATGTTAATTCCTGTATGTCTGCTTCTGCCCACATAAGGCAGGCTCTAAATCTAATCCCATCCCAGCTAAAAACTAGGCCTCACTGGGAAAGAGTTAAAAAACACTTAGCAGTGCTTTCTGACATTGCTATGGCTGAAAATGCAGTCAGCTGTGTGAGGAGCTAATTCCTCCACACCTCTGGGAATTCAGCTGTTGCAGTTTCACTTCTGCTTCATGAAAATCATACAGCCTTTGGGCATAGTGTTTACACTTTCACAGATTACAATCGGAAACAGTGAGCTCTTTGGGAAACAATTGGCTTTTCATTACTGATTGTGTCATATTCAGTGCAAGTGCTACAGCCCTGGCCCATAGCTGACAGACTCTAGGTATGACTGAATGACTTACAAGAAAATAATCAACACCATACAATGCAGGCTGCAAAGTGTCATGAAAACACCTACAAAAATATGATGGCACCCCTCTGTACTTACCTCGAGTGGGATGAGAAAAGAAATACCAACATTATTTACAGGAGCAAAATTAATCTGAGTTTATGAAGGAAGTTTATTTTTGTAGATGGGGGTATTTTAGGATGTATTTTGCTTGTTTGCTTTCAATAATACTGCCAAAACAGCCTTCTTTGCCATTACTGTGCTGCAAAAGGAGTTATGAAAAGTACGTCTCATCATCATAGATCTTAGTATTAAGGTAGATGTGGCTCCAAGAAAGGGATAATGTGCATAAGAACAAGGGAGATCAGATGACACAGTTTCACAGGATGAATATGAAATAGCATAGCTAAGATTTCAGAAGCTCACCACCTGATTTTGAATCACATTTGTTGCAGAGATACACATTTTGTAACCACAACTTAACAGATTGTATTTTTTCATTATGAAAAACCCCCATAGTTTTAAAAGCAGTGTAGGTGGCTTTTTTATTATTATTTTTGCACTGGAGCAGACTCTTTATTTGCATTCTACTTAATTGTCTGAATAAATCATTCCGGTATTTCTTTTACATACTGTTATGTAAGTAACCTCTCTTGTCACTGTACTGCAAAATAAAACTTTCTGCACATGATTTGTGGAGGAACCAAGACCTCTCTAGAAAGATCTGAACATTCTGGAGCAGATTTGTTAACTGTCAGAAACAAGAAAAAAAGAAGGGAGCTACCAGAAATCACAAAGAACTATCCTGTAAGACAAAAGTAGGTAAGGGAAACACAAATTTCCTGAAAACCATCCAATGCTAAAAATATTTAAGAAACTGAGCTAATTCAGGTAATAGGATTACTGAACTGCAACACCTTAAAATATTGCTCTAAGGGGAAGAGAAAAGAAAAAGGCAGCTAGGAGATATATGTCTGTAATTGACAGATACACCAGGTAATTAATTATTAAATCCATGCTGTTTGTCAGCTGCAAATGGAAGGCTTCTGCATAATTTAAGACAGTATTTTAAGTACTACTGAGTCTTCTGCTTGACATGTCTAATTTTTATCCAGCTATTGCACCCCATCACAAGAGGGGACACATCCCTGTCTTTGTTCAGTTTTAACACCTCACTTCACATACTTACAAGCAGTTACACGTTTATTTTCTAGAAATATAAATCTGTACGCCCATTCAGAGTTGTTCTACTCCCTTCCCCCCAAACTGCACCAGTGTGGCTCCTATCACCAGAAAAAGAGACAACACTGTACAGAATAGAACTGGAAGCTTACTCAAGAGAGACAGTATCACCATCCATAAAAATATACTAACCAGAACTGTCTTGCCCAGGTTGTACTTTGAACTGGTACATTTCTAGTTGACATTACATTCTCTTTATTCACATCTAGGTGCAAAGATCCTCAATTCTGCTAAGCCAGGTCAAAGTGTACATACAACTGCTATTTTCCAACCCAAACAAGCTCAACAAAGTTTTTTTGCACACTTACTCTGGAGATGGTCAGGGGCATGTTGAAGTCCTTGCCCCCCTGCAGTCGGAAGCCCCAGGGTCCAGGTCCATTCAGGTTCACACTGTAAGCCATGTTGTACCGCTTGCACAGGCAGCAACAGGGCACTGCAGGACAGAAGGATGGGGCAGACAGAAAAAAGTGTGAAAAAACAGACTGAGAACAGGGAAGGATTTTACATAACGAAAGCAATTCTCTCTCTGCCTTGCCTGCTCAGTCGTGCTCTGATACCACCTAAGAATAGATGGGAGCTATAATGCAGATGCTGATATCCCAGCTGAGCAGGGCCCATAAAAGGTTTGTAACCAGACGCCTACTATGCAAAGACTTCATGACTCAGAGGTCTAATATAGTCCCCAGGGAAGGGGACAGATCTTTCTAGGCTCCTCAAGCCCCTCATGCTGCTCAGTAGCCTTATGGACAAAACATATGCTTTAATAAAACAAGCAAACAAAATCCCATTCTAAAATCCCAAACACCCAAGTCTCTTCACCGACCTGTTAACAAATGCAAAGCCATTTTAAAATTCTGCTTCAGCACATAAGTATCTTGCACTATGACATATAATACAAGTTCTTTCTTTATAGATCTTTCCACATGTAGCAGAAAAGGCAGCAAGAAAGTGTTAACCTTCTTTTGCAATGCTTTGTTAAACTGAAAAAAGTATATACATGTATTAAGCATCACAAAAAAAAAATAAAAATCCAACAATTTCATGTTTAGCTCTTGGTTCCTCAGCACTTGCTTTCCTTAGGAAAAATTAACATTTATTCTTTCTGAATGCAGAAAGATGTACCATGGGATACTTCTAATCAGTATTTAATTTCTGTGACAAAAGCACAGTTTCACTACATCCCTGTTTCATCATTTCAATCCAAGTCTTCTGAAGATGTGACATTTGAATGAAAGGCTAAGAACACAAATAGTTCGCTAACTGCTTCCTGAATTCATTTCTTGATTTTTTCACAGTTTACATTCCAGTTTTTAGGAGTTCCATAAAACTATAACCCTTGTTCAGTAATGCTGGATAGCATTTCTGCCTTAGATTGGAAACTGCTAAAATACAGAGGGCTTGAGGGTAGGGAAGAAGCTGTTGGGAGAACTACAGATATAAACAAAGGTATAAAACTCAGGGTAAAGCTACAAACACGAAGTAACACTCAGCCCTTTCAAGTCATTAATTTGTACAGGACCTCCAGAACCCCTCTTCTGTATCTTTTATAGCAGCATTTATCCTCCTTTATCCTCTGAAATTGCCATTATAAAGAAAGAAATTGCCATTATATTAAAAAATGTGGGAAAAAGTCCCCTGAACATGGGTTCTACTTTGATAATCCAAAAGACAAGCAAACCCACGCAATGCACTGGAGTGAGGCAGCTCAGCTTGAACATTGATAATGGGTCACCCTGCCAATACAGTTACCTTAAAACATGATAAATATCTGATGACACAACAACAGAGAGCAAACACTACCAGGAACTCAGTCTTTGTCTAAGGAGATGGTCAATAATTTTTCAAAACCATGAAGCAATAAAAGTTTCTATCTAGCATTCACAGTGCCAGAAAAGCCATTTGTACAAGGGAATACTTAATCTCTGCATAGGCACCAGACTAAACCATATGACCCTCTGTTTTAGCCAGAGGTCCACATGAAACCACAGCAGTTCACACAGACTTAAATAAAAGTTACACTAAGCCAGTGGAACTGGCCCCAACTAAAATGAAAGCAAATAGCAAGATACAGCTTGAGCATACAGCAGGGTTTTGATGTCTCACAAATACCTCCAAGGTACATTTATATTAAGAGTTTTTATAACCGGTCCTCTGTGAGTCTAGAGCCACTGGTGTTTGGTGACTACTTTGAGGAGAGACAAAATTGACTTGTTGGACTTAAAATGGCAGAGTTCCCTGGCCTCCCAGTCTATCTAGTACTCATTTTTAATTTTTTTTTTAAGAAAGCCACATGCACACAAAAAAGTTTGAAGGCATATTCTCATTGTACTTTTACTTTTCCTAAGAATTCACTGCTGGTTTTAGTGCCCTTTCGTGGCTTCATTTCAAGAGTTCAGGAGAACAGGATAAAACCAGGAGTAAGAGAAACATAAGTAATTGCTTCACTACTAAAGACAGTATCACATAAATAAGCATTAGAAGAAAGACCACAGTTTTATAGACTGTGAATTCTGTGCATATTACCTTCCAATATCTAAATCTTCAGTCATTTGTGTAAATAACAGAAAAGGGGAGGAAGCAAAACCCCGAACAGAATAAAACCACACAACAAACTGAACAGAGCTAATAAGAAACAGAGATGTTGTTTAATCAAACACTATGTGCTCCTGTCCTACTTTCACATCTCTAACATGCCATTTGCTTATCAGCACATCTGAAGGGATCTGAGGGATCCTTCAGGCTGAGTGGTGAGCTAAGAAACCAGAGCGGGCATCGCATTCGGGGCTCTGTCATTTGAATGAAATGTTAAACTGAGGTCACTTGTTCCTACTCCTTTCGTTTCTGTCCATGTCTGCACAAATGTTCAGCATAGCTTGGCATTTTTAAAAGTGCAGAGGATATGCCAGCCTCCTGGCCAACATTTCCCCTCAACATATCAGGACCACTGATCTTTCATGAGTCTGCACCACCCCTACCACATGCAATTTGGAGAAAGGATATTCCACAGATTTCTCTCTCCAAGCCTCTCTCCTGTGTCTGTATTCCCTCTGCCTGCCTGAAGAAAGCTCTGCTCCTAATAACCAAGTTAAAATGCTACAGAAGCTCATGCTGTAGGCACAGCTCCATTTGTTAGGGGCAGACTTTGCAGAGGTTTCACCTCCTACAGCCTTTCAGTACAATCAGCCTCTAAATAAGAAGCTGGTGATCCACCCAGATGGCTGTTTCAGCCCTGTCCTGTTTCCAAAGGTGAGACATCAGTGCAGCAGATATAGTGCCACCACAGCTACCTGCACAAACATCAGGAAACCTTCTGGGAAACCAGGGCCTGAAATAAACTGTGTGTAAAGAACTGGCAATTTCCTTGTTTTTCAGAGGCTTGTCATGTTTAAATTAGGTTTTAAGTTGCTTTATGTAATTGCCTGCCAATCTGTTTCAAAAATAATTTTTGTTTGCTGAGATAATAGTATTTTGTTTCTCATGGTGTGTCTTCTTCCCTACATTCTCTGGCTGTGTCAAAATCTATGACTTGCTTAAAGCTCCCTCCTTTCAGGGAGAAGCTATGCCAAGTGCTGAGTCAGATGAGGTCACTGATGTACGGAGTGACATTTCAAGAAAAAACATATTCCAGGAGCAGGATCACATTCTCTCCACACATATCAAATCAGAGGATTTTCCAGAGCTCCCCAGGCACCACCCCTCCTGCCCCAAGCTATTCCCAGCTGACTGATGGCAGCAGTTGCAAGGAAGCTGGATGGGTACCAGGCACAGGAGAGTGCCACCACCTCCAGCAAATGCCTCTGATCCAAGCAGAGCTGCCCTTCCCCGAGCCCAGCAGAGCTGTTGGACCAGCGGAAACAATTCACTCGTGCTAGGAGCCCATGCTGTGCCTATTACAGTGAACTGACCTGGGGAGAGCCACAGCTGCATGCTCAGGAGTGCACAGACACTAAGGGAATGACATAAAAGCCACGAGTGTCAATGCTAAATTAGGGTGGAAGGAAACAAGTAATGGAAATTCCAATTGTTAGAGTTGCTACTACTTCACAAAGCTGGTCACGTTAGTCAGGGGTTGTATTTTAGCTGCTGTGGTAGATACACACACAGGGGAGACTTGAATGGCTGTTACTGCAGCCAGAAGGTTGTGGCATTTGGATCATCAAGGATTTCAGAAGTGGATTGCTTGAGAGTTTGATTTCTGAGCTGCAACAGATTATGAATCTCTGGCAAATAAAAAGATGCATCCAATGTTTTATGTTTAGGCAAGTGAAAGATTTGTGCTGCACATGAATAAACTATCATCTTCTCTTTAACAGAAAGATGTTCAAAAAACTGGATAGACTTTCCTTTAGGAAAAAAAAAAAAAACAAACCAACACCCTAAACCAAACCAAAAAAACAACAAACACCCCCCCACACAAAAAAACTCCCAACACAACTAAACAACCAAGGCAAAAAGATTGTCTGTCTTTCNACAAACTCCCCCCCAAACAAAAAAACTCCCAACACGACTAAACAACAAGAACAAAAAAACCAAGGCAAAAAGATTGTCTGTCTTTCTTTCAGCCTCCCTCACCTGAGGGAGTGGCAGTACAAGAAGGCAGTATTCAGTTTTATAACAAACACGCCCTTTTTGTCCCATGGATTCCTGCACTGTCCCCAGTGCAATTATCTACAATCCTTCAGAAGAGTGGGAAAGCAAGGTCAGTGGAGCCTTTGGAGAAATGACTCACTAGGCACACACGTGAAAACGGCCCAAGCTTTGAAACAGTTGTCCAATATATGCAATCCTAGAGTTTTCCAAAGTTTTGAATCAACACAACATTAAGGACATTTCACATGGAATCAACAGCTGTATTTGGGGACTTATGTTCATTGTCATCCACAGGATGAAGGAGTACATATTTATTACATATTACCTAAGCAGTGCTAAGGTATTTGAAATTGACACATTAGAGATGGAAAAAAAAATTAGCTCTGAATTCCTACCTTGCCAGTGGCAAATGGAATATAAAATTAATTACCAAGAGCAAAGATATTTTTCCCCACAAGTTCAATATTGCTTCCAAAGTAAGACTATTCTGCCAAAGAGCTCACTGCAATCTCCTTTCCTTCACTGCTGAACTGTGAATCAAGTTGAGCTAATCCTACTTGTACTTCCATGTACAGCTTTGTTTCACCTATTTATTTACAATCCTCCAACTCTCACAGACCGGAGGATTTCTGAGTTCTTCTTAGCCCCTTTATCAAATTGTCCTATATCTTGATCTTTCTCAAGCCACTAAATTTTCCATCACACTTGGCTTCACCACATTCTGCTTTGACAATACCTTGCTAAGACTGTGTTTGTGAGTTCCAGAAAAGTCAATAACTCTGGGGATATATGCTAGAGCAATATAAAGATAGAATATAATCTTCCTTCTCTATAATATGCCTTCAGAAACACAGCTCAAATGTTTCCTGTTTGCTGTTGCCAGTATCTCTTTACCAATTAACCAAATTTGCTATTTACCCCTCCCTCTAGATCCTTCAATCCTTCACCGTGACTATTTTTACCTTTACAAAAACACCCCTTGTATTTCACATTTTTTCTTCTACTGCATGGCCTTTTTTTCTCTACACCAACCTCCTTTCACTACTATAAAAGATTTGGTATACAACAGAGTTCAGTCAGAATTAAACTTTAAAAGAATGAAGATTTTTTGGTAATTGTGTTAAACTGGAAACCTGTGGAGAGACAGATCCACCATGAAAGGGAAGGGAAAGATACCTCTCCACACTGTTTGTGAAGACTTAAGTAAATGTTAATAAAAGTTCTCATCTTACCAGCTTGTCTGTCATTGTTTTTGAAGACATTGACTACACCATGAAATACTTAGGACTTCTATGGCACTTACCTTCCCATTACAAGAAAAATTCTTTTAAGGTGAAGACCACCTAAACACCTGTTGTTTTAACCACGTCCTGTTTATAAACATAACCACAGCACTTAGGTTAACATCTTTAGGTGAGAAAATGAGTCAAAAGCAGCAAACTGGATTAAAATGCAGGGCTCAGTTTCTAACACGTGTACTTGAGGCAGAAAAAGAAGTCTGCAAAATGTGTTGCTGTTCAGTTTTCATTGTTGTTCTCCAACTCTGGGCTGAAACCAGGAAAGTTTACAGCAATCTTGTGATTAGTGTAATCTGTGCCTTGCTGCAGGGGAACTTAATTGACTCTTTGGCCTCAGGAAATAGAAAACTGAACGAAAAAAAAAATCCAAACAAACCCAAAGCCATCCTCGCCAGCTCCACACACACCAGGGGCTGAGCTCTGACACGGAGGTCACAGGACCTCTTAGGACGCAGGCTTTGCCTCCGGACAGCCCGAGGTCTGGCACAGCGCGGGGAGCGCTCAGCGGGGCTCAGAGAAGGCTCCTGTGCCCTCACTGTAATGTGGCCATCGCACATTCCTCAGGGATCACCACAGCACGCTGATGGAGCGGCGCGTCTCTACCCACAAGGGTGCAAGATAACTACGCAGCCTCCCAAAAGTTACACTTCAGCCTCGCCTTCCCAGGAAAGGCTCTCCGGCGTTTCATTTTCCACTACAGACACGCTGTAGTCGCGGCGCGACCCACCTTGCCCGCTCGCAGTGTGTCGCTCACCGGTAGCTCCGGGCCGAGCGAGAGCGGCCGCCCGCCGCCACCGCCGGCCGCGCAGCGCTGCGTCCCGCCCCCGCGGGAGCCGCGGCTGCCGCACCCACGGACATCACCCCCGCAGCCAGAGGGCGGCCGCGACCGGGGCCGATGGCAGCGCTGAGCCGCCCGCGGCGAGGGAAACGCCGCTGCCCCGCAGGTGGAGCCTTTAAAGCGCCCGAGGCGCCGGGAGCGCCGCGCTGAGGGAGGCGGCCGCTCTCCGTCCCGCCGCCAGGGGGCGCTGGGCGGGCGAGGCGGCGCGGGAGGGGATTTGCCTCAGGCGGTGGCGCAGGGACCGATCCGCGAGAAGCCGCTGCCGGCGGCGTGTAAATATCCGAGTTTGGGCCGAGATCACCTCGGGGCCGCGGTGGCAGAGCGGGAAGGTGACACAGAGCTGTGGGGAGCGGTTCGGCCGAGCGCCAGGGCAGCAGGTATCCCGGGGGGTGGGCGTTCCGCGTCTGAGCCCTCAGGGAAGGATGCGAGGGATGAAATGGCGGCGGGAGCGGGGGGGCTGCGCCCGCGGGTGGGACCAGGAACGCTCTGGGAGGCGGCGAGGGCGGCCGGGAGGGGCGACTGTCCTGCCCAAGTTCAGCGAAAGCTCTTGAGCCTTGTGCGTTAATGCTTTGCGGGATTGGAGCCCGCAGCCTTCAGCCCCTTCGCTCACCGCCTGCTGCCTTCAGCGCCTTCGCTCGCCGCCGGAACACGAGTGAGAACGGTGCTTTCGTTCACTGACCCGTAGGAAAAGTGGAAGCGAGGTTGTTTTCCCTCACTGTTTCACTGGTGTTGATAAGCGGTGGTCGTTTTAGTTAAGTGGAAAAGTTAAAACGACGTGCCGAGAGGAGACAAAGGGTTTGGAGGACAAAAAATGCAGAACGAACAATTTAATTGCCCACCAGGATACTGATGCTGAGATGATTTAAGAGATTGAGTCTTGTGGTGCCTTCCCATGGTCCTGCTGAGTGCTGTCAAAGACCAGGCAGCCCGCTCCATACATCCCTTTATTCGGCAGCTCTGTTTGGTTTGCTTTTTTGGCTTTTTTATGTTACACTCCCCAAAGCAGCTTGCACAAAGTCAGCTGTTTTCTCAGTGCAATGACAGAGCCACTGCTTAATGAGTTTGTTAAAAAAAAAAAATAACAACCAAAAACAAAGGAAAAGCCCGTTCCCAAGCGTTGAACCGCTGGAAACGCGTGCGGTGCCCCGTGGCATGGGAGTCCCCTGGGGTTTGCCCAGGAGCGAGGAGTCCCCGCGGCGGAGCGGCTGAGCCGGGGCCCGGTCAGCACCAGGGACAGGGCGGCACCGGCCCCGCTCGGGCCGGGGTAAACGCAGCCATGGAATCGCTGAAATTCACTGCCCTTTCGAGACGTGTCACGGCTCCAGCCTGCCTAAAAGGGCCGCAGTTCAGGTTTAGTGTTTCTTGTCGTACGGAGTCTAAAGTCTCTTTACACTTCAAGTACTGACTCCTCTTTTGGTCCAATATACAGGATGCACAGACAAGGCCAGGAAAAATTGATCTAAATTATTTCTGTATTTATATTTGGCCAGAATTAATATTCATATGGATTGTGACTTAATGGTAGTTGCAAAAACAGCAAAGCAACTTGCACTGACAAGTTGGCTTATATCCCCAAGGGAAACGTTTTGCATCTTGTGATGAGGTGAGCAACCTCGTAAAGTAGCATACTTGGGGATTTAGGCTGGAAAACATGATCCAGATAGTGGGAAATTATGTTTATTTCATGATGTTCTGTTAGATTATCCCATTCTATGTGTGGTAGAAAAAATCATATTTAGGTTTAAGGACTTATACCTGAGCCTTTCCAAGGCCTTCAATAATCTGATTTTTCGCTCCCTGGTAAAAGTATTAGCAAGGATGACTGGGAATTGGCCAATAACCCTGTTCTGATGAGTGGTGGATCAGTTTTGCTTCAGACTTTGTTTTTGTTTGAAACAGGATGAAATACACTAGCTTGTATGTTTCTCCATAGGTCACTCAAGGCTGGGAAACTTGAAAACATGGGAGCTCTACCTGCTCAGCACTCTCTAAAAGAGCCTGTAGGCTTGTTCCCAGAAACTTGTGCCTGTCATTGGAGGGACGAAATCCTCTGTCCCATTTTTCTAGAAAGCACTAGTGACAGTATTAAAGTTATATTTTAATTGATGTTTCAGAATATGTTGCTTACCTACCAATGGCCTTGGAATAGTTCCCTGAAACACCTTGGGGTCACCACTTAGTATGAAAAGCTGAGCACTGAGGCTACACTGGCTGGGCCATCTTGTGCAAACAATCCCATTTGCTTTCTGGAAAGGAGCTTACCCATAGATTTAACTATACATCCATTTTCCTCCGTGACTCAGTGTGATTTGCTTTTGACCTACGAATTTTGTTCCAGCCTGGGCAATTTTCTTTACTGGAAAATCCAGATAGTTCTGTCAAGAGCTAATTTTCTGCAAGTCTTTCTCCTGGTCTTTTATCCTTTCTTCTAATCACGATCCAATCTCCCAAACTGTTTTATCAGCTGTTCAGTCTCAGAAACATTATTTTCCTTGTAAATAGGCCCCTCATTTTTCATTAATTTCTGCAGTATGGTTTCATTAGGTTTATCAGGTACTTTAGTAAGCTGTCTGCACAGTTTATTTGCAGTGCTTTTAAACTGAAGGTGCAACCACCACGAATGGAAACTTAAAAAAAATGACTGCTACCCAACAAGGCTGGCCTCCTCAGGTACTGAGGGGCTCCTCACCAATGATGATATTAGGAAAATGATCAAGTACAGACACTGCAGCCCCAAGTATGGATGTGCCTTCTCCTGGGATAATGCTTGGGACAGCTCATCTCACTCCCTGCCCAGCTGAAGGGGTTCTGAGTTCAGAAATAAACTAGTGGTGAGTGTGGCTTTCTGAGAGTCCCTACTGAGGAACAAGTAACTGGGAAGAAGATGCTGCCTGTGGTTTGGATGGGCTGTGTAGTGTTATTTCTCTGTGGCAATGCTGATGTGGCTGTTCAGACAGAAGTGCTAACATTCAGAGGAGTGCAGATCTGGCCTGCATTTGCACTGTCATTTACCCAAACTGTAACAGCTCCCATAAATGAGGCTGTTCCATTTGGGATTGCTTAGCAGTTCTGATTTCCCCAGATCTTTGCACATGCTGTGTAAGGGGGCAGGAGAGTCAGTGGCAAATAAATGGGCAATTTACAGAACAACTCACAATTTTCACTTCCCTTCTGACAAAGGACTAGGAGGAATTTCTTTAGAATCAGGACTATAGATATGCCCAGTTAACAGTCTGATTCATGTGGGATTGTGTTCTGGCATTGGCAAAAAAGCTGCCAAAGGAATCTAATACTTTGGATCTCCAAAATTATTTTGCTACAGAAAATCTTAGGGACCTGTAGCAAGCTCAGATCAGATGAGGATCATATTTTTAGTAACTCTACTTTAGCAATTTTATCCTTGTAAGATAGAGATTCATCATTCCTGTTTTCAGTCTTACTGTAATAATTTTGCAGGCTTCCTAGTGTTGCCCACATATAAGAGCAAACAAACACGCAAACAAAATAATCAAAATGAGAAGCTGTTACATGCAGTTCAATAGAACATCATGAATTGCAATTCTAGAGTGTTGCTCAAACGTGAAAAAGAGAACTGTCCCCATGATAACCTCCTTGGACTGTTCCTGTCATTTCCCTGGGCTATATTATTGGCATAACATTCCTGGTACGGGATGAAAACAGAGTTATGGCATTAGGTAATTCAAGAGGGACTGCCAGCAGGATAAACCCCAGAAATGCTGCTTGGCTTATAACTCTCACCACTTTCATGCTAAATTTGGGCTAATCTGGCCCCAAAATGTCAGCACATTGTCTTGTGCACTGATTTTAGATAGAAGAAAAACTGGAATTCTCTTAAAAATTAATATTTTCCATTAGTTTGTCTAAATAAATGTTGTCCTCTTAATTCCAGCTCACTGTTTAACTGTAAATACTCAGCTATAAATACAGGCTCTTTGTATAAATGGAAAGGTGAATCTCTTCCCACTTGTTTCCTTTGGTATTGCTCTGCATCTCTCCATTGAAGATGGATTAATCCATCTTTCTTACAACAGGCACTGTTAATCTTCTGTTTGAGTATGCAAAACCTTCCTGAATTTGCCTTGCAGCACCCCAAGAGTGATAGGACCTTTTGCAGATAACCTTGGGTACTGCCCTCCATTGAATTGCCCAATGCACAGAAGGAGTTAATGCTCTACTCTGATTCAGAGCTATCTTTGATACTTACTACCAAGCAGTGTCAGTGAGTAGCAGCCTTGTTCAGTTTAATCACTTGGTGCCTTCAGCTGATGATTTCTTCAGCTGAGGCCATTGATTTATTGAAGCAGTTTTCATTGGGACATCTGAAAATTGGGATAAACTTTGCTGAGGAAACTGTGAGCTAAGTTTAACTTAGCTGCTGCTGGAGCCCAAGTGCTGGTATATGTTTTTCTTCAAAGGGTAGCGTCTCAGTGCCCAGCCTTGAAGAAAGATCAAGAATATCTTGATGGTCAGCTCACTAGACTTGATATACAACTCACTAGACAAGAACTGAGCAATCAGCTCTGCCCTTGCACAATGTTTTCATTCAGTAAGCAGAGTGAAGGACTAATAAAGAAAGGCACACCATGTAAAAAAAAAAAAATGTTTTCGACCGTATCTGGACAATCACAATGAGTAAAATAAATTTATTTTTGCAGCTTTATTGACAGTTTCAGTAATTCAAAGTTTATTTAGGGTCAGCCAAGCTTTCCAACTGACTTTCAGTGGGCTAGGGGAGGAAAAGTGGGATACAAATTCAGGATCCTATTGTATAAGTAACCAATTTCAATTCCCCCATTGTTTAAAACAGTGCATGAGTTAACAAGAATAGAGCTCCCAGACCAGTCAACAGGAATGTCTTATTCTTTATTCCATTTCTATTATTTTGTTCTTCAGCCCTTTCCTTTACATGCTGGATATAAGTTGTAGAGGGAACAGAATAGAAGTTTCAGTGATGAGCTTTTTTCTTCTTATGAGCTCTTTTAAGTTTAGAACAGGTAAACTAATAACAGTCAAATTTTCCTGAAGTCAATTCTGCTGGAACCAAGCCACTAGCTCTTGGAAGGAGGAAGCAGAGAAAGACAAGTGCCTGCAAGTTAGGCAAGTTAGTTAGTTCACATTTTGAAACGTGGGTATGCTAGGGTCCTCTTGACTCGTCAAATCAACCACCATTTTGAGTGTAATTTGTACCTTGTGCTCTATGTGTAATAGCTGTGAGTGTTGCATTTGGGGCTTCCAAAGATTTTCAGTTTTTGAAGTTCAATTAAATGTCCTTTGGACCACTAGAATACTTTTTCAAATCTTTGTCTCCAGTCCTGAGATACAAAACTGGAGAATAAATACTAGTATTGTGAAAACCTTAAGCAAATAGTCACAAAGTGCTTAGTGGAGGATGTTGCTTTATTGCCACTGGGCTTTTTGGTTTTTAAAAAAACTTCAGAACTGATTCACGATCCCCATGAAGTTGTTTAATTACTGTGATTTTCTGTTCAGAGAATTCCCCTTGAGTAGTGGATGAGAAACTCAGTTCCCATCAGGATCCACCTTGTATGACTGAATTCTCTGAATCCTTTTGCTGTAAGTCTTTTCTGGTATCATGCCATTCCTACTTGTATGGCTGTTCTGGTAAGACATCTGGCCAGATGTCATTTACCATCTTTTGGTAAAGAAATGCCCTGATCCTAAACCCCAAATCCTGAGTTTCCCAGAAATGGCTTCCAGTGATGCTGGACAGTCAGCTGTGTTATTTTGAAAACTCCTGCAGTAATTTTATTTTTAAAAGCTGGAATTCAGGCAGCTCACACTGTTGCCATGTTAATGAGCTTCTCTGAGAAGCAATTGTCTTTGTACTGTGACCCAGTGAAAATGGAGCAGGTTCAGCTGTGATGGGACTCTTCTATTTCAGGAAACAGCACAATGAAGGGAAGCTGCAAGGTGCAGCTCTGTAACACGTGCTGTGGCCTCCTTAGCCCTGCCTCTGGAATCATTATGGTCTGGCTCCTGCATGTGAGGAAAAGAAAGGATTCAATGAAAGGAGCAAGGAGAAATCTGACACAAGATTCAACTCTTGAGTCCCTTTTCTGGCCCACAAACAGAAAGAGAAGATGCCTGTTTTGTATGAAGTTACTGTTTTTCAATATTTTTGGATTCCTAATTTATTTGCAGTCAGTTTATTTTGATGCAGTGCTAGTGGGTATGCTGAATTGTGTTTTCTTATTTGCTTCTTTTGCCTTTGGTCATAGTCTACCCTCACAGTTTGGGGTAAAACAAGAATTAAAGTGGGTGTGATCTATTGAAAATGAGTTTCACATCATGTTTCATGGAATTTACATGGTTTTAATTCCTTCAGATGAAAAAAAAGGTATCTACAGTGCCTAAAGAGAGCAGCTCTTTCTGTGTGAAACTTACTTCTCATCTAACTGAACATAATGATCCTGAACCTGAAAGGCTGGTGTGGCTTTTTCTTTTTCAGAGGAATGATTTTCAAAAGGAATCCATGCAGTGAATGTGATGAACCACCAATCTGATGCTACTACCCCAACTCTGTCCTTCATCAGATTAAATTCTCTTCTTACTTCACTGAGCAGCAGCAGAAAGTGAGTTTTGACAAGTGCATCTGGAAAACAGCACTTGGAATAAGATCTATCAATACACATTAAGGGTTCTGCCATGTGCTTCTGTTACTCAGAGGCTTCAGCTGGGGACAGCAGCATCAAAAGGATTCATATTTTTAAATCACAGTTGGAGGGTTATCATAAGCCCAGACTCCATCTGTTTACGTGTTAAGGTGGAAGCATAAATAATTCCTTTTAAAAGCCAGGAGGGAGCTGTGTTTAATTAAGACTGGTTTTGCCACCTGAGGGCATTGGGGCTGCTTGGAAGGGGGTACTAGAAGTGTGAACTGCTAGAAGTTAGAAGAAGATGCTGATACTGCTGGGAGGGCTTGAAAGCAGGACAGTCCATGGGATGAGTACCAAGGAATGCTCAACTGCAGGACCTGGCTGGTGGAAGGGAGCTGAGTCCCGATCAAGAGATCAGGGTTTGAAAGGGAAGTGAGGGGACCAACAGCTGCTTCTTACAAGTTACATGGAAAGGGTAAGCAAAGGCCTTCCCTCTGGCCCCGTGGGTTAACTAGAGAAGAGTTGACTGGTCCCTCATTGCTGGAAATAGGGAAAGTGAGAAGAATCTCTAAGAGATGTGGACTGAGCTAAGCAGGATTTCTGCACAAGAGATTGAAGTTGAGCAGTCACACTGGGAAAGAACTTGTAAGTTTGGATCTGAAACTTTTTGTTAAAAAGAAAACCAATTCTTTCTTTTTTAACCTCTTTCTTGTTTTCCTTTTTCTTTAAAGATGAACTTGCATAGCATATCTTATATAGACAAATAAGGGAAGGGGTATTACTGAAAACATTGTAATATGTTCTGTTCTATGGTTATGTGTTTACAACCATGACCAATCTAGTCTATGTTAACACTGGTGGGACTCTGATGAGAACTGATTTCCTCAAAGTCACAAGTCAGCACTGGACAGTTACCTTAGAGATTCTGGTGTGCTGTGATTTCTAGTGCTCCAGCCACTAGAAATGCTTCTATAGGCTTTTAAGAGTATAGTGTTATTCTTGCCTTCTTTTCTTCCTTTTATGGTGAGCCTCACTTTATTCTTAACAATTCTTGGAGTTCAAGCTTTGATGAATTGTCCCATTTTAAATCCTTTGATATTAATGGAGCTCTTTTGTGCATCAAAGTAGATGTTGAAAGTGTAACTCATGTCTGGACAGGGCAGAAACAACTATCTACTGTTCAGAGCAGGCTAAACTATACAGTGTTCTCTGATTTTTATTCTAGACAATATTCAGGTAAGTTTGTGGACATCTTGTTTGATTTTGTAGTGCTTCACCCAGTTTATGTTACCCTTGTTTCATGGATGACACTGCTGGTCAAGGATTCCCGTCTTGTGTGAACAATTTCTGCCCTATCAATAGACTAGAAAATACTAAAAATGATTTTACCATCTGTTTGACCCTGCTCACTTCAAGGGGAAAACCTTTATGTTTCATAGTGGGCTCTTGATCAAAAACATGTACACAATTGCATGCTACATATCTTTCTTAGTTACAATTTACCAATGAAGTGCCTGGTGGTACTTCACTCATGTTAGCTGTAAACAACAGCTGAAGCCTGTGTGGTGGGCATCTGTAAATTATTTCTGTTGAGGAAAAGAATGCCTATGCATCCCTTATCCCCTTCAGTAACAATCTCTGTCTTTCATATGTGATAGTGTTGGTTAGATGTTTTGATAACTGTACAGTAAAGGAAGAAAATGTGAATAAAATATATGGAAAAAATAAATTCTATTTCCAGTTGTGAATCTTGGAACAAACTGTAAAAGCTAGTTGAGAGTAGCCACATGATGATGAAGGGCATATTATCTCTATTTCACAAGCAGAAATACTTAGCTATGAGAAGATGAGGTAATTTTCCCAAGATCACACAGAAAACCTGGAAAAAAGTAAAAATAGAATCTTGAACTTCTGATTCAAGCTTTTGTTTATTTTTTCAGGACTATCATTTCTCCTCTTGGTAAAGATTTGCTATACCAAAGTGCTTGCTGCTTTCTACATCAAATCAAATTTGTAACTCAGCTCACCTATCAGTATTGACCTAGGCTTTAAAAAATCTGAAACTTAGAAAAAATTTTAATGTGAAGTTCCATGGTGGTAGCAGCAAATACTAGTCTGGAAAAATATTTTAAAAATTCACTAACTTTCAGTACTGACCTAACATACCCTTAACTCCTTCATTTCACTTGTGTGTCTTGAGGGGTTGTGTAAGTATTTATGCACATGATTAACTTTAGGCATCTGAAAAACTTAATAAGAAAGCAGTTTTACCAGTTTTACAGCAAAGGGTGCATCTGGGTGTGTTTAATACATTTTTTGAAGTACTGAGGCTTTTGAAGGAAATGCTGTTACCTTAGAGGTACAGTAACTTTCTTTGTAACTTTTCAGGAATGGCACTGTGTGGAAGGGTATAGATTTTCCATTTTACTTTTCCAGTCAGTGGAAAACATTGTAGGAATTGTAAGTACACCCATAAGTGTCCCACAGCCTATTCAGGAAATGTTCCTCTACAGAACTTTATATTGGAGACCGAGTGCTGTAGTCTCAGATGTTTGGGTCTGTTTCCAAACCATCTTCTTGTACACTTGTGGAGTCACAGCCAAGTGTAAACGATGAGGGAAATGAGCAATTGCTTTGCTTTTGCATTGTGGGCAAAACACGTCCCACAAAAACTCCCCTTAGCAAGTTATTTACATAGGTGTCATGTTTATTTTTTATGTGCATGATGGGCTTTACTCTCAGGTTATGTCTGTGCACTGGCACAGCTTAAGCAGAGCTGCAGCTCTCTCTGCTCCACACCGTACCTAAGGCTTGACCCAAGCCTGATAAAGTTACACATTTTACCTATCCTTCAAGTTACAGTCAGCATCAGAAGACCTACTTAGGATCTTAGATCTGGTGGATTGTGACTGAGTATGGATTGCAGTAAGCCAGATGAAAGTGGGTCTTAAAAAGGTTCTCCCATATAAAATCTCCTTGGCAAGGGTTCCTGAAAGTGATTGAAAATATCTTTGGTACTAAATCTACATAAATACAGATGTTCGTTTGAGTTCAAAAATTAAAAAAACAAACAAAACCAACAAAAGAAAAACACCCCACAAAAAACCAGCCAAACCAACTCTCCTCCCCAAACCTCCCCCACCCAAAAGGACCCCCAAAAAACCAAAAAAAAACCAAAGCAAAAGAACCCTAAACAGAAGGCTAGGGAGGAAAATTTCACTCTGAAGAGGGGTGAATCCTCTCCTATTTTTTTCACAGCCACTGGAATCCTACTATTTACCCCCAGTTTCAGGTGCATCTTAATTTTGAGAGCAAATTTCATTGCCAAAGGAGTTTGTAGGGTAATGTGCAGACCAACCATCATGAGTAATCTAATATTGTGATTCTGACATCTCTGTATTCATTGAGAGAGCATTTTCCTACACTGATGTGACTCTTGCAGCATTTTCTTTGCTCTGCAAGCTGGGTACATAGAATTCCTATGCAAAACCCTGGTGCTGCCAGAACTGCTGTAAATAAAATAAGTGTTTTCCTACAAAACACAAACAAAATTTCTGTAACTGCTTTGTATCAGACTGTTAAGCTGGATTTTCTGTGGGGAAGCTCTTGTGCCTTTGTTAAGCTTACACTGATGATCTGCACAGTCTGTTCTCCTTAGAAGGGAAGTAAATGGGACAGTTTGTGAATCTTGTCAACTGTGAAGTTTGCATGGGTTTGAAAATTAGCATTTAGGTTATAAATTTGAAGGGGTAAGGGAGGCACAGTAATCATGTAGTGTACAGGATGGTGGCTCACGTGTGAAGTTGCTTGGAATGACACTAATAAGAATTTATTTACTTGTTTTAAGACTGCTTTTATAGAAACCTATTTATAACATTCCTATGACATTAGCAACTCCACGGCTACAAACACGAGTGTTTGAACAGAGATACTTGTTACCAGCCAGTGAAATACCATTGTCTGATACTCACACTGCATTGCAGATAAGGGCCCTCTCTCAGTAGTGGTTTCAGCAGAGACAGAACCCTGTCAGAGTTACTGAGATGGCAGCGCCTTTTGCTGAGGGGTCAGAGCATGGGGGGACATGGCAGCACTTCTTGGGATGGCCTGAGGTAAAAATGGCACCAACCAGCCTGAGCAAAGTGGGCACGTGGGAATGGTGACTTACCCATTTTACACCCTAAAGCTCTAGAAAAATCCAAAAGAACATTGGAGGTGTCTTTGTTTACTTTTGAATGTCAAGCTTGCTGTGGGTTCTGCACATAACTTCAAGGAAAATACTGTTTGCTGTTCTGTCTTACTTGAGAATGTGTGAAATGTCAATACTCAATGTCATATTCTATGATGACACTTTTTAGTTCAGTGGTGGGTGTAAAAAAGTTCCCAAAAGTATGGAATGTGATTGTAACCTGGAAAACACGGGGGGGTAGGACCCTGGTTGTATGTAAAAACTGGAAAGATTGGCAAGATGTGGCTGCTGCCTTCTGCAATCCTTCAGTCTGGGCTTGCAGCAGCCGTTCATCACACTGGCTCTTGGCACATCCTCTGCAGGTCCAGCAGCAGTGACCAATTGCTCAGCGGTTTTGCAGAATTGCATGAATGATCAGACCAAACAGTTCCACTGGTGACCCAAGCCTGAGTTTGTCCCCCATGAAGGGGCAGAGCTTGTGTGTAAACTCCCAGCACCACTTGCCATTGCCTTTGCCAGCAGCCTGCTCTGGGAACAGCTGCTGGAGTACGAAAGGCCAAAGGGAAGTGTCTCAGATTCGCCCTAGTCCTGTCACACTCCAAGTCACTGGAACGTGTCCAAGTGCATGGTAAACTACAGGCACTCTCTGCAGAACAGCCTGTACAGTTGACTTTAAGTGAAACGTGAATCATCTCAGTCCTAAATTATTTTAATCCAATCAGTCATCTGTGTTGAAGGGTGTAAAGAGACAGCAAAACCAAGAGAATGGCTGCCAAGTGGAGGATACAGGACACAAATAAATCTGCTAGGATGAGATGAAATATGAACTAATAATGATTTATTCCAAACGCCGCAGGGGTTACAGTGTGGAACCACTTGTAGAGATATTCAGATGAGATGAATTTTGTAGGCTTTCCCCTGTATGATTTTTATAGACACAGCAGAGGTGAAGGAAGGCAAAGCTGTTAGCTACACAGAGAGTACACACAAGGGTTTTGAAGTGCTCACAAACAAATTTTCCCTAATTAATATATGCTTTACAAGTCTCTCGTAAGTAGATGAGCATGAACAGCTGTAGTTCTTTTTATAGATACAAACTAATCTCTAATACGTGTTGGAGTTGAAGGATACAGAGAACAACATGCTGTGGATTCGTAAAGCTCTTCTAGCCCTGGAAGTATTCCTTTTATACCCTCTAAAAGTGGAAGGGAATGCAGAAGAGTGCAGAGTGCAGTCTTGAAAAATACTGCTTGGAACAAAATCATGACTGGAGCAAAGGATCCAGCTGTTAGTGACACATATCATACACTCCTTGTTAACACATCAAACAGCACATGTGAGTTAGACCTATTTTCTTGACAGGTCCAGTCTTTTGTGACCCATATGAAACAGGCAGCATTTCTAGTGTTTCTTCCCATCTTTTAGTAGTGTCAGTGAACTTGACAAAGAAAGAATTACATGTTTCATGCTTTTAAATATTTTTTAAAGCCTCAGAAATAAGTCATAATAGAACTCCTTGGACTTGAGGAATATCTTTGAACAGACTTCCTGTTAGAAGATATTTTTTCTCTTCTTTCTCTTTATTGCTAGCTGTATATATTATCACTTTAATATTGTCCTCTGTTGGGAGACAATATCCTGTTGTGGTAGGTGAAGGGAGAGACTGCAACAGCTCCTTTCTATCTCTGATGCCTGTGATTTCATTCACATGAAAACACTGTGGATTTTGAACAGTGTGTTTCTTTTGGCAGTTTATTACAGCCTGAATGCCTCACCTTTTTCCTGATCTAACATTTGTCTGCTGCAGAAGTCATTATCACCTTCATTTTTAGTTTTAATAACCTTCCTTTAATAAACCTCAGTTTGACCTAAGTTTCCAGTAGTTTACTTCAAAACAATACCCCAGACCTTCTGGAACCCACTGATTTTTCCCCTAAAAATAATAAGCTCATTACATTTTTATTGATTTTATGGCTTTTTCTGATGTGACATAGGGAAGAATTGATTTACTTAGGACAAAATGCTTTGCTGGGTTCCCTCCATTATCACAACCAAAGGGAGAACTGCTGGAGGGCCTGTGGGGAAAAATTATTTTGGTAGTGCTTTGTGCCCTATTCTTTTGGGCTCAGCCCCACTTTGGACTGACTGCTATGAATTGCAAATTAATTTTGTTCACTTCTTCCTATGCACTTGAAGAGATACCAAGAAAAAGCTGGAAGTCACTATTGATAGAACTCTTTCCCATTCCTTTCAGGAGAAAGAAATCTCATGGATTTAGTCATTGCAGAAGAAAACCCTCAGCTATACAAATGCTGCTGTTTAGAGAAGGGGAAAATAAAAATGCCAAAGAGGATGATGTGGATTCCATACTTCTCTAGAACAACTGTTTTTGGGGAATTAAACCTTTTCGTCCCAATATTTACTTTAGAAAAGCACATCAAAGGGTAAACAACTTTGAAGTAACAGAAAGCAGATGTATTGACTTACCCATAAGACATTTCAGTACAAACATTGCTTTGTATTCTGCATTCTTCTCATGAAACCTGCTAAAGGGAAGCCAGAAGGAGTTTCAGAATAAATAATCTCCTATGGCTCTGTGGACGTTAGCTGAGAATGCATTAAAATCATCTCTTAAGCCACTGTTGGAAAAGAAACCAAGTGTGAAAGGACCATAGCCTTTTCCTCAAGTGTTACTCCTTTCTCTTTCCCTCTCAGGAATTAAAATAAAGATATGAGACTTTAAATTACTGCTTAAGTGCATTGCCTTTCATTAGATTGTAGAAGAAAATGGGGGAAAACGTGTCATTAATGAGAGAAGGGAGCACTGACTG
Source organism: Polioptila caerulea (assembly GCA_013397295.1). Lineage (NCBI taxonomy): Eukaryota > Metazoa > Chordata > Aves > Passeriformes > Certhiidae > Polioptila > Polioptila caerulea. Next base: position 498,680 of record VYXF01008032.1, read on the forward strand.
TGTAATTAAGTTTACATGTGGTTGAAACTTCACAATAATGAAGAAATCATCTTCAGGAATAAATGTACACTTCCCCCCCCATTTTTCTCAGCTTAACTCTGTAATAGCTTTGAAGTTAATGCACTAAGTGAACAAAGCCAGTTTTGAATATCATACTTCCCTTCCCTCTCAGGTTAATCCTAGAAAGCTTCTTGGTAAAGTCTGTACAGTGGTGGGAATGTCCATGAGCAGAGTAAAATCCAAATTAAATAAAATTTTTCATGAGCTGCATAGAGAAGAAATATTAAAATTACAGTGTGACTCAGATCAAGATGTGATCCACTGGAGAGAGTTCTGATGCTGAAAAGATCACTCCTCATGTTTTTATCCTTGCTTGTCTTGTGCTGTGTCTTTGTGGGAGCATTTCAGACCAATCTAGGATGATATTCTGGATTCAGGCAGTCCACAGCTGTTCCAGAGCTGTTGGCTAAGGTGATATTCTGGCTTGCAGCACTCACTTAACTGCTGGACTTCTTGTTCTGCTTGTGACTGCTGGACTTAGGGTACAGGAAACCAGAGTTGTATGCAGAGGGCAGCTCTACTCCTTGGACACTGCTGCATGTTATTGTAATACTGGGTATCTGGGTTGAAGATGATCCCTGGTGAGACTCTCCTTTTCTTTGTCCAATACTGTTTGAGCTCTCACTTTTCTAAAGGATGCAAAGATTTACAAGAAATGGACAACACAAACATCTACAAGGAGATCTCATTGAATCATCTATAAAAAACGACATATATTTAGCACTTTGCTACTCCCCATGGCTGACTGAAAAGCAAACTTAAATGATGGAGGGAACAGTAGAGCTGAACATTTTTTAATATTTCATGGATTGCTTATGAAAAAAAAACACCCACCTGTTAAACAAGCTAATGTACTAAAGCATTAAAGACTTTGCATTTGCTACTTAAGTGCTGGTTTGCTTTGAAGAAGGACCAGGCTAATGACAGCACATCCAACTATGAGCAGAAATACTCTGGATATGCTCAGACAGCCTATGAATTCAATCAGAGTTTATGGAGTTTCTCCATAAGGAGGAACTGCTTAGGGCCATTGGGCAAGAGGTAATGTAAAATGTAGTGTCCATGTAACAGCATGGATAATTTGAAGGGGCAAGTAAACTACATAATGAGGTAAAAATTGAGGGAAGGATTAACGGGCGTTTTTTGATAACAAGCAATGTTAGCTGTCTCTTGCATGGTACCAAAAATCAGTTAGGATGAGACTTAAAATAGGATCATTGCTAACAATAAAGAGACAATTTAAGGTGATTGTATGACACTGGGGCTAGTGCAGAAGAGATACAACTGCCTTGTTTTCATCTGTCAGCTCTTTGCTTTTGTTTCCCGGTCTGCTGAGAAATAAGGCAAGCTGACTCACTAGTGAGAGATGTCAGATATTTTTACCCATATGCTGTAGCTGTCTTAGATGAAGAAGAAACAGACACTAATACAGGACACAACATCTTACTGAATAGGTGGCATGGCATGTTTCAAAAACTGACCTTAATTTCCTCCAAGCTGCATGTTTTAGACGTCTGCTGCAACCCAAAACAGAGAACATTAAATAGTTAACAACATCACTTTGTACAGCAGTACTTGCCATGGGACTGAGGCTGTCTCAGAGGTACAGCCATCAGAATGGCTGTCTCACCTTAGCATATACATCTTTAATATAAAGATGGCACAAAGTTAATGCTTCCATGCTCCACTAAGGAAATCACAGACCTCATCCAAGGACTTACTACATTCAAGAAAATATTCAGGTTCCTTGAAGAAGTTGAACTTCAGGAGAATCCTGTAGTACCTCTGTTCTCCTGCTTAGTTTCAATAATGTTCTACCCTTTGTGGTCATGTTTTCTGCATTGTGCTGGGAATATTGTGTAATCTTTGCATCTCAAAACCAACTTAATATGTGCTCAGGGACTGGGATTGTCATTAGTTTTTGTTGCCAAATATTAAAATAATAGTTCTTACAGTAGGTGTAGACATGTACTCTGTGACATTCAATTCCACCATCAATATGTCATCAGCATCTACAGCTGTCTGGAAAATGAACACAGATAAGACAAACATAAATTCCATAAAGGTATGTCACAATATTTGACATAAGAAAATGCATAGGAAAAAAAAAGAACAGCAGGGGACTGACTGAAAAGCAGGGATATATTAAAGATAGCCTTGTTTTTTACATCTTACCATATGTATTCATTTGGTAGCAAATGGTGAGACAGCAGAAAGATCAACCAAGTAATTTGGATAGTGAAAGACAAATATTACTAAATACTTAAAAGCAAACATGAGACAACTCTTCACTTAGATGCTAAGTTCTCTAAAACAGCAGCAGAAATGCAATGAAGACAGCTGAATAATGAACCAGAGTGGGAATGAAAAGATGATGACCTTTTACAGCCTCTAAGTCATTACTTATTGTGTTAACTCATGATTAATTATGGTACAATGTGCAGATTTGTTAACTTGTCGGTTTTCAGAGAATTTAGGTATTACACAGTCTATTACCTTGCCGCAATTCCCAGAATCCTGGCTTGTCAGTTTGGCTCTAAGGTCACTAGTCTGAGCTGTGTCTTCATCTGTTTCGTAGGAAATTTGTCTTGTGGCAAATCTGGAGAACATACTGGGAGTATCAGCTTCTGTTTCAGTACAGCCCTAAAATTAATACAGCAAAAACATTCACTCTTGGTCCCTTAGACTTTCATCCAATTTGCCCCAGTTTTACCTAGACAGAAATTGTAAAAGAGACAGGCATTGTATAAAAGACACTTCACAAAAGTTCTGCCATATATAACTGCATCAAATGTTTGCTTATAAGAAATACAAACAAAACTATCAAGTCTGTTGCATCTAAAATTCAGCTTACTTTTTTTTTCCTCCACAGGGTACACTGCAAAATTTGAAAGAAAATAGTATTTTGTTATAATCTATTTTTGAAACCTCTCTGGTGCCTCCTCTCCAAGGAGACAGTGTTTCCAAAGAATTACCCACTTAGGAAGCACAGGTGCTTGGAGGAATTAGAGCCAAAGTTTCCAAAGTGGCTTGGGTGGAGGCAGAAATAAAGAGAAGGAAATGTCTCAGGACCACAGAATCAGTACTTCAGAAATATTTTATTTCAGGAAGGAGTCCTGGGTTTATAAACTTTGTTCCAATTAATAGGAAAACAAAACCATGTTACTGAGGGAGTCTGTTGTTTTTATGAGAATTAAGATTTGCAGTGTAAGAGATGCAATATAAAAATGTTTCTTTTCTATTAGCCAGTTTTAAAACCTTCCACCTGACTGGAGGCTACTACCCAGAAGAATTTCATTTTTATTGGACTAAGAAGTCAAAGGAACAGAGAGGAAAAAGGAATTGAAATGTCACTGTTAAAAAGAACTGTCAGAATTCAGCACTTGGCTGGATTAAATATGATTATTACCCTGACTGTGAAAAAGAATTGCGAAGAAAATTTTTTCAGTTATTTGGAAATTTAGTTTGAAATTATTGCAATGACTAATATGCCTATTTAATTATTAATATAACGAAGTTACAGGAGGGAGCCTGGATGCCAAATACTTGCCCTGTTTTAAGCGTCCCACTTTCAGAAAGCACTATCTATTTCATTACAACCTTGCTTTCACTAGAGAACTATTTTGTGACTAGCAGTTTCTTTTTTCTATGTACAGACTGCAAATCTGTGGTCAGACAAGCACAACCTAAATGTATGACCTGACTTTTAACTGAGCTCTGACTCTATGCTTCTTTTATTGTTACCAATTGGTAAGGCATTATAAAGCCCTACCTATCAGTAACACTTTACTTTCTAAAATTCCTGTTGTTCTATCTTTCCACTCTCCCTTCAGTGTCACCAACCATCAAGAAGAAAATGATCTACCTTCTGCTTTTACACTTCAGCCTTCTGTCTTTTGCTTTGTCCTTCTACTTTCTCTGGAGCTTTTATAACAAGCACCATAATGCATTTTGTCTAAAGAATCCACCACTTGGAAGGACTCTATATGAAAATGAATTGCATTGCAGTTTAAAATGGGTGTATGGCAAATGTCTCCCTTACTGATTCGCTGTCAGAGAGAGAAGACAGTCTCCTTTTTCCTTTCTGCAGCCCACTTATCTCAGAAGACTGGCTGGTTACGGTCGCGCGTCTGGAGGAGTGGTAACTGCTGAAGGACCGTGAGTCTTTAGGAGAAACTCTCAGTAGGGGTCCAAGGCAAGGAACATATGTTGCAATGGCTCTTCTAATGGATAAGAGGTAGAACCAGTCAATTTTTTTTCTGTTAGCACAAAAATTCAATCATCATAAACAATGCATTTATTCAGAGAGATGAACTAATACTGCACAGACTGGAAAGTTACTGGGTACAGAGAGAGTTCTTCAGATATCAGATATTTCATATACAATCACCCTGCAAGATCACTTAATCACAGTGTTCTGCAGAACTCAAATTTATTGCTTGGCAGGGATAAGGGCATTAAAATATAACTCTTGGAACTGAAGGGAGCTATTAAAACGATAGTTTATCTGCTTTCAGCCTAATCAGGGCAAAAATAAATGTCTGTCCCTTTAAACTGAACCTCGCAGAAGTACTACATAATGAATTATTTTAATCTTCCCCTAAGCAGCTATTCTAGCTCCTCTTACACATCTGTTTTCTGGCTGTCTCTAGAGTTGTACAGAATGTGCACTTGTATTACTGTATTACTTTGTTCATATGCAGCGTTAGGATACTCTGGCCCAGCTTTCTTTTCCTGCCAGCCTTACCCACATAGGTGTTCCTGCCCAGCTCTTCTCTATCCTCAGCAGATCTTTGTAAGTGGTGAAACAACAGCCTATCCATGGCTTTGATGCCATCTGTCAAATCTCACTGCCTGCATCTGAACTCGGAGCGGTAATGACCCTTCATGTTACCTGTCAGAGGAAATACTACCTGAAATATGAAAGCCTTGAGAAACATGACGAGGATGCACAAAACAGGGAAAAGGTGGTTTGGGTCACTGTATTGCCTCTCTTCCTGGCCTGGTTAATGTAACAAAGTGCTATTTGCAGCGCTGCCCAATGTCTGCCTCTCATGAAGACAGTTAAAAATCTATGGTGGTTTCCTTTGAGGTGGAAAGGTTTCCATCTTTTATCATGTAATAGGTAAATACAGATCAGTATCCATAAACATCTCTAACAACCATCTGCTCAGTAGTTTGTTCCAAGTACAAATTCTGCTGACATTTCTGTGGCATTGAGAAGTGTTCCTGGGGAGGGCAAGGCTGTCCTACAGAGTTAAAATGAGTAGGTGAAGGAGAGTTCATGTACTAGAACTAAAAGTGACAAATTTACTCTTAGATTTTCCTTGCTGTATTAAATATAGTTTGTAAGGGTGCACTTACCTGTATTTGGGGTGAGTGATGGCATAAATGATGGGGTTATGGATGACAGAAGCTTTGGCAATCACGGCTGGTATGGAGTTCATGAAAGGTGTTAGGATGTGGGAATACCTAGAGCAGTGCAAACACATCATATATTTACAATTGAGTTCTGCATTGTCTGTGCAGTTATACAGAGGCAAGACAGGGATTTAAGGCTCTAGAGAGAGTAAAAGGGGAGTTCTGTACCAAAACTGTGAGAGAATAAAATCTACATCCTTTGCCTGCAAAGATCACCATCAGTCTAATTTCATTTCTGAGAAATATGATTTCCTTGAGGCTCCTCTGGCTCTACTTCACTTCTGTGACTCAGGACTGTTGTAATTCCATGTTGTTTGAGCAAGGGACAACATCAGCCTTTAAGAAGGCCTCACCACCCTGGTGAGGAAGTTTTTCATCATACTATGGGGAATAGACATGCTCTGTGATGAGGTGGAAATGGTTTGCCATTGCAGTATAGGAACCCTTTTGTCAGCTTCCTGAGTGTTGAGATGCCATTTCTCTTCTCAAGGCTTTTCTACGATAAGGATGTTCTCCATGTGCAGTTTTTAACATGGTTTCTCCTGATTATACTTTGAAACATTGATTAGAGGTATAAATCTTCACAGATTCTGGATAACACACAGTGTGACCTTACTGGAATGGAGTTTTTGACCCGGAGCTGAGACAATGCTTTGGTAAGGCTGATAGAGAGTTCAGTCAACAGAAACAAACAATGGCAAAGCCTTATGTTTAAGCTAATCATTCCCAGAAAATGCAACCTGTAAAACATTAGTGAGAATGACTATGTGCTAGCTCATTGTTCCCCTTTCAAAATATTTTCTAAAGGCATTAAGGTTCTTCCTTCCTTTATCCTAAGTTGTTGCTCCGTCAGATGAGTTGTCTTTAGTCCAAGACTATGGCCACAGACTCCATGTCTGCCTCCCATATTTAGCATGCAGTGAGATTTTATATGAATCCCCTGCAATTAGATTTCACAGAAGACACCCAGTCTTTTAGTCTTGGTCTATTAATCTCTGAAAAATCCCAGTAGGATTGCCTAAAAGACATAGTTCAGAAATGGAAAAAATCTGAATGAAGCTATGTTGCTCCCCAGATATCTTTATAAGCAAAATTTGAAAATGCTAATTTCTAACATACTGCAGAATTATAAAATTGTTCATTTGTTCAGATTTTTGAGAGGACAAGACGTGGAGCACAAGTCAAGTTCAGCAGGTACTTGATCCTCCTCAGGATCAGGCAGATGCTGAATCGTACGAGACAGTGCAACAGTTCTACAGAGTGCTCAGCTTAAAGCATCCCCTAACTGATTTTCTTTTAGGTCTCTTACAGTACTGCAAGGTAGCTGTGCTTCATTTCTGTGTCTCCTTGCTTCTCCTCTGTGTCTAACTGGTCACATGTCACCAGTGGATGATGCCCAGTACCTAAGCTGCCCTTTGACAGGGACACTAGGGGACATGCAAAGGATTTGTGTTTCTGAGTGAGGAATGTGTTCACCTTCATGGAGAAAATGTTCGTTGCAGCTGGGAATTACTTGGCTGCATACAAAGGGAGAGAATCCACTTCCCTCAGTATTTTTTCTTCTTAAACCTAAGATTTTAGAAGTGCTGTGTTTAGGAAACTGTCTTTCTAAGCAGTGTTTGAGACAAGGCTCTCCAGTGGCCTCTTCCTTGGGTGTGTAACAAAAATCACCCTTGTCTCCCAAAATGCTCCATCACAAGGATATTTGGGCTGTGTGCCAATTTTAGGAACACCTAGTTTTTATCTCTGACTTGAAAAATACAAAGAGAAGTGTTTTGTACTGTCATAGGAATTGTCCAGCTGAGGTTTTGCTGGTGACAAGCCTTCCTAAAACAAATAGTCACACATATTTTAGAGAGGCTAAACCGAAGCGCAGGAAAATTCACATCTCAAGGTGAGGGAAATAATCATGTAGAGCGCCAAGGCATCTGGAGTCCCATCCATTATTTGTGCCTGGACTGTATCAACTGTCTGCTGTCAAGCTATGTGTTTTAATATTGTCATGCTTCCATTGAAATTACTGTATAAAATGCTGACAATTAAATAGATGAAGAACATGCTTTGATGATTTATATTTGTGATTTTTTTATATCCAGCATCAAAAAGCTCCCAATGCATGTATGTACTAATTTTGAACTTGCTTATACATGTAAGGAATTTCAGCAGTTTGATGTAACACAAAAAAAATGAATATACTTTTTTAGATTAAAGAAGTAGAGAAAAAAAAAAAGAGAATCAACCTCTGAGATGATCTTTTTTGAGTGCTATGTTTAGCATTTTGATGCCAAATAAAATTAAGATAGTTCAAATATCCTAGCATAGAGAATGCATTCAGAAGTCTTCAGCATGGCAGTTTATGTTCCAGTAATAATATTCAATAATATTCTTGATTTCATTCTCTCTCTCTCTTTTTTTTTTTTTTAATTTTCTTAAAGTCAAGCTAAGAAAAAAAAATCAGTCAGCATGTGCCCCATTAGTTAATATCACTCCTAAATATGTGAATGTTTTGGACATGCTTCGGACATCAAACATAACAAGTAGCTTTGACTTTCATCTGTCATTTACAATTCCACATCTTTTGCTTTCACTGACCATTCCTTTGCTGATACATTTATAATTACCCAGCAAAAGCTACCAGAGCAACAACAGAGTACGGTGACCAGGAAATGACAAAAAACAAGATGACGATCAGTGCAATTTTGGCCATTTTCCACTCATTCTTCATCCTGTGATACTGTTTCTGCAACTCTTTATTTCCACGTCTGCATCCAAATGTCTGAATAGACCTAGTGAAAATAATCATACAACAGCAAAAAACAAAGATAGGCAAGTGAGCAAATAGCTTCATGAAGTGGGGCAACAATTACTCTTCTGTTACTTTAGGCTAAAACTCACACACTTTTATTGCATCTTAATGCAAATGTGTAACTCATCCTTCACAATTCAATGTACTTCTGTTGTACTAATCAATGGTAAAATCCACATGTGCTTCAATGAAAAAGTAGCCCTGTATCAAAAGATTTTCCACATAAAGAAGGCATTCAAGCCAACTGAATCATGCTGAGTTAAAGACAGAGGAGTCTTTGCTCCCCTGGGCCCTGTTTTGCTACCTTGCTGTCACTCTGGACTTCTGAGCTAAGTGACCAGATCCTCTGGGATCCACGGGACTGGTACCTGCAGATGGCACATGGAGTGGCAGCCTTCCCTTTACTTCTAAAGCAACTGCTTTTTGTTTCAGAGTCCTGCAATTAAATCTTGAATCTCCTTTTCACTTTTTTTGTTTTTTTAAAAAATTTATAGTTCAATTCCATCTATTTTTCTGTAAAATGGTTATTGGTACACTGTCATTAGGTGTTTCTGAGGTCCCCTTTGTTTTTATTCTGGTTGGTTAATTTCTGTACCCTTTTTCATGTCATTAGATAATATATTGGTAAGCTCAGGCCTAGATTCAGGAATGGCCCTTCTAAAAATCATACTCCTTACCATATTGACAGAATTCTTGTTTGGTTTTCTGTTTCAGTTATGCTTACAAAATAAATGTGAGAAACGTCCCAATTTTCTTCTATTCTTTCTTTCTTTGTTTTAAGAAAACAAACAGTCACTTAAACAGAAGGATAAAAATTAGGACTCTTGGCTACTTACTTGTTGGCCTTCTTGATAGCCTCAAAGATAGAGATGTAGCTATATATGATAGCAATCAAAGGAATGAAAAAGACAAAGCAGAAAAGCAGCATCGTGTAGGCACGGACTGATGGTGTGAAAGTCATGTAGTCCCAGGAACAGGAAGTCAGCAAACCCTCAGGAACATATGCACCTAGAAAGGAAGACAGGAGAAGGCAGAAACCATGAAGTGATTGTTATTCTGAGCGTAAAAGTTAGAGAGCATACCCAGAATGACATGGGATTTAGTCCTATTCTCTGAAAGGGAAAAAGGGTTTAAAAGAACTCTTCATGTCAAGTGCTTTTATATTTTCTTTTATTTTCTTTCCCTATTATATTTATGTCTAGTAGTCTAAAGCTTCAGAAAACTGAATAGTTTTGTTTCAGTCTTGAATATTGTTTAAAACTCATCATAGTCAAAGGGAATCTCTCCAAATACTTATTTGGGTCTTGGACTAGACCTGTGTTGTTTTTAAACATCTCCTTTTGCTGTCAAATTGCTTTCTTCCTAAGGAGTCAAACCAATTGCTCTAGGTACTACTCTTCTAAGCGTGTGCAGATTAGGGAAATTTACTGGGCAAAGGAGAAAGGCTGATTGTATAGACCAAATTATTTTGTCATGAAGTAAAGCTGAGTAAAATAAGAAAAAAAAAAATCATACATACCTAATGTTCTGCCTGAAATAAAATGTATTCTCTTTAAAGGAACTGTTTCGAACTGTTAAGTAAATAAAATTGGCAATAGCAATGTCTCTTTACTTGGAGATTTTAACTGTTTAGGCTGATATTTTCTGTTCTGCTCTTAAAAATATTGCAGCAGATGTTCTCAAATGCATCTAATTACAGTGTGAGAGTTCATACTGTGGGCACTATTACAATCTAATTACAAGATAATAACACCCTTCAAGCAATTATGCCACCTTCTTCAACTGAAAATCTATAATCTAAGGCTATATTGTCATTTTGTAATTCTAACAGCTCCTCACTCAACTAAAGACTGCCTCTGTGAGTATTGCAGTTTGCCTGCTTAAGCATGCTTCACCTTTAGGGGGACCAGGATGGCAATAATGTGACAAGAACAAAACTCTGCTGAATCCTACTCAGTACCTGAGTTGGTTGTTGTGTCCTTTACCAGTCAAACGTGTCTGTGTTCTCACCTCAGCTGGCAGACACGTTCTCTTCTGGAATTAGGGAGCATAATGGTGGGCTAGGGTTTTGAGTGATGAGTTCACTCTAACTTAGTGACTGCACTGGTGACTCTCAGGAAATAAACTTAATGGTAGCGAGGCAGAGTCCAGTGAGGAAGAATAATAGAAGCTCACTTTGTCACAAATTGCAATGATCAAGGTGCTGTGGGAATGTTCCAATTTCCATGTGTAAAAGCCACATTTACAAAAGCACTTTAGTTACTGCTAAATGCCATGCTTACTGGAAGCCAGTGACAACACCAATGACTGAATGGAGAATGTGGACAACACCAAGTGCAATTTGTCCATCCAGAACACAGTCAATACTTACTGAAAATCTCCTGGCACAAATGCTCTGACTGTATTCCTCTTTTATGTGAATAAAAAGAATGAGATTGACACTGCTGTCTTAGAAAGCACCTTTGGGGATGAAAATTCAGCAGAAATAGTACAAATACATTTATTAAACTTACATATTGTTGAATCTGATTGAATGGGAGTAGACATAGGATAACGAGCAGGAGCATTCTTCATAAATTTTGGCCATGAATTTATCTACTGTTCTTTATGCAGCTAGTAATGTGCTAAAGGAAAAGTGCCACTGTCATATAATATGCTGTAATGCCCATTGCAATCTTTCCTTTTGATTAGAGACCTTCAGTTTTGATTAGAGACCTTCATGTATTTCATCTCTTGTTTTTCATATTTCATATTTGAGTCTCGTATGTGAGCTACTAATTCAACCCTCTTTTGTACCTTTAACTGGTCTTTTATCCAATACTATTGAGGGCAAAAAAGTTTTATTCCAGTTCACTTACTCCATCCAAAGAAGGGTGGGAGACTCCAAGCCAAAGAGTACAGCCAGACTCCTACCAGGATTATTAGGGCCTTCTTCTTTGACGTCACTCCAACAGAAGCCAGAGGTTTAGTGATGACAAAATATCTGTCCAAGGCAATCACCATCAAAGTGATCATAGAAGTAATGCCAAAAAGAGCTCCGCAGAAGGCATACAGCTCACAGCCTTGCAATGAAGATGACAGAAGTAGCAGTGAAATTATTCTACCCACGTTAGTTATTTCTAGGAGAGTTCAAGTCTGTGTTTCTTATGAACTAACGTCTTCTGGAATTTGTAAAGCAATGAAACTTGAGTTTTCCTGCAGTTATAATGCTACTTCAAAGCTGCTGTCTCTCTAATTACATTATCCATGGTGATAAACTTCAAAGATTTTGTTTGCTTCAATTGTTGGCGACAGTACTACTTAACATATTTTTAGTCACTGATTTCTGATGTTTCTAGTGGAATCATTTCAGCAGTCCCACTAATACTTTGTTTAACTCCAGTTTTACTGGAGGTTCCATAGAAGCAGCTGTTTTCCTTAATAATCAGATACAGTTACTTTGGTACTGTTCGTATCTCAAGGGCAGCAAAACTGAAGTAAACATGAATATATTAATGAGTGATTTAGCTGAAGTAAATATTCAGACTATGAATACATTAATGAGTTATTTTAATTGTTCAAACAACCTAATGATTAAAAGCAGTGGTTTGGATTAGATTTAACGTGTATGCAAATGAACACTTAATGGAAGTAAAATAAAATATGCTTTTGGTCATCAGAGGTCAAAATAGCAATTTTACTTCTCTGAACAGTACCTGTTCAAGAGGCAAAGAGTCTTCCTCTTAGAACAGTTATATTGGAAGAATGAAAACACCTTCATTCCACATTTTCTTACAACACAGAACGTGTTAAGATTTCTGTTGTGAAAAATCAGGTTTTCCAAGCTTTCTTGCCTCACTCTGCCAGGTACAAGTCCCAGAGCAGGTTATTTAGAGGGGCTTTAAGCTGGTGTGCTGAGGGGGAGAGATTCTTTGTCAGAGGACTCCGACAGTAACTAATGAGCTGACTGGGGAAGAACACTGGCAACCAGATTAGTGCTGTGCCTCATGTTGCCAGTGGTGCCTTTGTATCTGTCTCATTAATGTAATTTTCCTCTCATGATGGCAGTGTATTTATTGCACACAGACACAAATATTCAAAGAAATGTTTGTGTCAACACTGAAACAATGCTGAGAAATGTTCTCAATATTGCAAGAGTATCTGAGGGTAGATAGATTAACTGCCACCATGGTAAGAACATACCAAGTGAAATCTTAGAAAGAATACATACAAACCTTTCTCACCAAAAATCCAGTGTTTGTAGAGGCTGCTGGTGAAAAAAACTGGAGACTGTGTAATGGACATCAGGAAGTCACTAATAGCTAGATTGATGATGAGTATGTTGGCTGGAGTCTGAAGGCTCCTACTCCTACAGAGATCAGAAGAAATGTTGCTAAACACTGCTGCACTGTTAATGATGCTGTTACTCATTGCTGTGAGCTCACAAATACCAAGGAGCACTACATGGTAAGCTAAAGCAGAGTGCTTCTTGTTTCCCTCGTGAGGGAACACAAGCAAGGCTCCATTTTACACCCTTATAGTCCTGTGCGCTTGACAAGATTGTTTTGATAACTAGCTCAGTGATGGGGATAAATCACTGTTCTTTATATATTCTAACCAGGGCACTGCCCATTCACAATTAACAGGAAGTTAAAGCTGATGTACACTATGGATGTCTGGATCTGGGCCATGTTAGGCAAGAGAAGGGGCATGCATTATCCACTGCTGATAAGATCAACAGTGACTTCCTAATACAGGGATTAAGCAAACTCCCTAGGAACCACATCAAGCACTTTGTTTTACATCAGTTCTTCTCTGTGACACTCATTTCACTGCCGCAGACTCTGTCTTTAAAAGAGCCATAAGCAGCCTTCAGTGTATTCTGCCTGCTTTTGTTATTCGTAATATTACAGGACATGTTTAAAAGGGTACACATAAAAACTCAGCTGAGGTCTCTTCACTTTGGGGCTTAGTGTAACTACTTAGCTCCTTTCTCAATTTCAGTCTTAGACATAATTAAAAGATAGGTGAATAAATCATGTTTTTTTGCACTGGTCAAGAATCAATCACTAGGTGCACTGTCCCATATCTGTCAATTTAAGAGCAAGGGGGTATTATTAGTAGGTGCTTATGGGTTGTGTGTGTTTTTTGTAGTCTGCAAAGTCTCTGAACACCAGGCAGCTGGTTCTCTTATGGTTTGGCATTACCTGAGGCTGCTGTGTAAGCACCTAAACTGTTTTCTGAATTTCTGATGTACTCGTTACTTAGCTATCAGTATCCCTTTGTGTCTTCATATCACTTCCAAATGAAGACAAGCTGTCCCCTCCAGTGGAAGTGCCATGACTGGATTTCCTGTATGGGACCAGCAAGAGAGCTAAGCTGGCTCATGTACTTCATCCTCACATATCTGATCTGCTGGCCAACACCTTTTCTCTTGTTAAGGCCACTGTCATTCTCACTTAAGTGTTGCTATCTACTCTGAATGAATGTGCTGAAACCTACTGCCCATAAATATAGGCTTGAGACCAAGACAACTTCCATCTACACTCCAGTGATCTAAGTTAACACAGCCAAATTATCCTATAATTTGTTGCTGTTATTTTGGTTTATTACACTAGTGCCTAAAGACCAATCACACAGTAGAAGTTCTCTGGCTTGAACATCATGTCAATGCTCTGCCCCAGTGTGACAAATCAGACACAGAACGAGGAGTGAACAGCAACAGTGAGCATATGACCTTGTCAGAGATCTGATTTCCCTCAGATATAAAAGTTGGAATGTGGCTTTAGTTGAAGGGAAACAAACCAAGTGTTGGAAAATGTGAAAGAAATGGGACATGGCCACTAGTGAACAAGGGAGAAGGAAGAAAGAAACTGATTAATAAGAAATAGGAGGAAGGAAACATCTAAAATAGAGCAGATTTTTGAGGCACAGAGGTGCAAACCAGCCCATCAGTTCAATGCAGACACAGTTAGCCAGTAGAAAAATAATTCCCTGTAACATTTCTGCTTTGGCTGCATTTCTATTGCTTGGAAAATCTGGGTGGTTCTTTGTAATTGTGCTAACAATTTTGCTATGGCTGTGGTTAATGGGAAGAAGTCAGAGGGAAATGGCAGGTTGCCACTCTTTTCCTACAGCAATGTCTCGGTACATTTTACTCTGCCAGTAAAGAAGTCTGATAGTATTCCTGGACTGTGTTTGCAGCACACAGGATACAGTTCAAGTTCATACATTTGAAAATTTTAAAAGACATTCAAAAGAAAGGTACCTGCAGAAAGCATAGAAGACCAGGAAATTACCAAGAGTTCCTGTAATCCCCACTATGAGAATGACAACTCCAATGGTATAATGGGCATGATCTGGGACATCCACTGTGGGAAAGGCACGAGGAACATCTTGCACTGTCATCTTCTGTGGAGCAAATAAAAGGTCATAGGTATATTGCCAAAATTTTCTGAATAAGCTGGCATGTGCTTGTCTTGAAGGGAAAATGGTCAGGAATGCAAAAAGACAACAAGCAAAGTTGGAATAAATTAAAATTCCATTTACTGTTGATCATCTTTGCAGATGCTATCAGCAGTGCAAAGGGCAAATGATGGTTTGTATGCTTACTATGGATTAAGAATTTTGGTGAAGAAAAGCAACCCATTCTCTCCCAAAGAAAAATAAGGATATAGAGGAGAAAAAGAGACTGGAAGGGACCTGCTTCATTGCATCTGATATCAGGTAATGCAATATTTAACAACAAGTAAGCTTCCTATAGATTTAATTTCAGGAAAGTTTCTGTACCTGTGAAGTACAGTTGCAGTGGTCCTCTGACATCATGGGCTAGACTTCTCTAACTAAGTAGAAATGTTCTATGGATAAATAGGCATTTACTCCTTTAGCAGTATGGCCACTTCATTTTTCCCACTGAATAACACTGAATTTGGAGCTGTCCTCAAGAGCTGAGTACCCAAAGCCTGGTAGCTAGAACAAGAGTCTTTTGGAAACTAAATTAAAGATCAGAAAAACTAAACCATAAATCCTTTATGCCTTATGTCAGGTTTCTACACACACATTTGGTTTTTTTTCTGCCTGAATCAAGGTAGTTTGCTCTCTGTGAAGTATTTCATAAACCACCTGATTGAAGCATTTGTGTCTTAATCAGTTATTAACTCACAGCAAAATTCAGTAGCCAAGTCTGAAGATTGCTGTATTGGAAATGGGTCTTTTTCAACAATAGAGGCAGTCATTACTGCTGAATACATCTGTGAGGTTGGGCTGAGGTTGTTACAGGCAGTGTGTATTCAAAACCAATGTGCCAGGAGCAAGAGGTGAACCCCAGGGGTGCCTGGAATTCTGGATGAGATTGCTTTGTGTGCTGAAGATCTGCCCACAGCAATCCTCAACCACCAGAGTGCACTCCCTGAGTTTCTACATTAGCAGCAATGAAATGCTGGACAAATACTCTGATCTTAGAGAAAGAAAATGTAGTTCTGGCTGTTACTGTAATTGGAGCAAAATGCTAAGTTTGATACACTGAATGACAGTATCACAGCATTTATGGTTCAGGCTCCTGCAGCAAAGTGAAAGTTGGCATAACATCATTAACATCAATGGGCATCTTGCCCAGCTAGAAATCGCTGTGCTCAACACACTGCCAGTAAACCAACCAAAATAATCCCATACTAATAGCAACTGGATAGGGAGGTTCTGAGATAAAATTCTTTCTAAGTAAATGAGATCAGGTGTTCTTTGGTTTGGGTTGGTTTTATTTCCCCTTAGTCTTGTGGCCAGAACATTTTTAAACAGCTGTTCTGCAGAGAGTTAATTATAATTATTAGTGGAATGGAGATTTCTGATGTTTTTTCCCTGTAGTTATCCATTTAATCAAAACTGGATCAATGGAATAGAAACGAAGCAACTAAAGGAGCTTGTTTTGGCTACAAAGAACAGATTAAAGTGGCTTTAATTTGAATTAAATTTGTGGAACACTAAGGACAAGGAAAAATTGGGAAGAAATATAAATATATGGAGAAATCACAACTTAGTTGTGATTGCGTTCCCTTAGTTAAGGGAAAGTAGAGGACTTTAAATTTACTCATTCATCAATGAAACAAGTTCAGAATCAATAAAAATGTCAAGTGTGAGAAAAAATAAAGGAATAATACTTATACTGGAGCAGTGCTAGGACATAAATTATAAAACTACATGTATGATCAGGAAAAGGTGTGTGGCAAAAGGAATAAATCAGCATTTTAGTGTGAACTTCCTGTAGGCCTTGGATTTTTACCAGAGGATACAACTCAGCTGTTCTCTAAGAGATAAAAATCAATTATTAAAAAAAAAGTAGCGTCACTATTTTCACTGGAAATAACGTTATTATTCTTTATGTCAAAGAGAGGTACTAGTTGATTGAGAAGGCATTAGATCAGGCCTAAGCACTTCAAATCCATCACTAAGTTGCAAATATACGGACAGCTTCCTTCGTAGAAGACAAAAATATGTGCCTGTATCAAGTCCAGGCCTGTGTCTTCTGTGGGATTCAAAAGAAAGGACAGGGAGAAAAAGAGAGTGCTGGAGAAAATCAGGTCAGCAAGATAATCAAGAAATCAGATAATTCCCAAAGCCTTTCTCTATTTAGTTTCTCCAGTGCATTAGCCCTGTTTATTCTGTCTTGTCATTATACAGTACAAGTACTTGGTTGGCAGGGGAGAATAAAAATCCCCCTGTTGCAATTCATATTGTAGCACTTGTCCTTTGAGAATACTCTGAACAACTATTTCAGTTGCAGTAATAATACACAGCAGTATTGCCTTGCACGTTTTCTGTTCAGCATTCTTTCTGTAAACACCTTGTAATGAAGATATTTGGACTGGGACTGGCACTATTTCACATTTTGTTGGCAATATGGACAGTGGGATTGAGGGCACTCAGCAGCTTTGCTGATGACACCCAGCTGTGTGGTGCAGTCGACACACTGGAGGGAAGAGATTCCATCCTGGAGAGGAATCTGGACAGGCTTGAGAGGTGGGACCATGCAGACCCCATGAGTTCAACAAGGCCACATGCAAAGTCCTCTGTGTAGGCCAGGACAGTCCCAAGCACAAATACAGGCTGGGTGAAAAAGGGATTGGGAGCAGCCTTGGGGAGAGGGTCTCGGGGGTTCATAGGATCATAGAATGGTTTAGGTCAGAGGGGACCTTAAAGATCCTCTAGTTCCAGCACCCCTGCCATTGACAGGGACACCTTCCACGATCCCAGGTTGCTCAGAGCCCCATCCAGCCTGGCCTTGAACACTCCCAGGGATGGGGCATCCCCAGCTTCTCTGGGCAATGTGTTCCAGAGCCTTACATCCTCACAGTAAGGAACTTCTTCCTAATATCTAATCTAAACCTACCCTCTTTCAGTTTGAACACATTACCCCTTGTCCTACCACTATGTCCTTGTAAAATTTCCCCCTCTAATTTTCTTGTAGTCAGGTACTGGAAGGCTGTTCTAAGGTCTCCTCAAAGCTCTCTCTTCCCCAGACTCAACAAACCTAACTCTCTCAACCTTTAGTCAAGATTAAAAGCAGGTTTTATAACTTTGTTTGGGTGTATATGAAAACAGGCCTTTTGCTAGAGCTGTGTAAGAATTTATGCTTTTAATCTCTGGAAGAAATGTTATTATTTATTTATTATTATTTATACTATAGTTTTGCAGAATCAGTTTAACAAGTGCCACACTGGTTCAGATGAGCATCCCTGACAAAACATCAGCTTGCCTTTAGCCAGGACTGGGCATTTCATAGAGATACCAAATGTGAACAGTGATGTGGAAATTTAAGAAGAGTCTTGGTTTGTACCCTAAGACAGTATTATTATCCATTGGAAAGGAAAATCTTAGTCCTCCATAAATTTTAATCCTCCATATATGGGTGTAATCCTTTACTAAATCCTGTTGTGTCATTTGCCTCAATAGCTGCAGAGTCCAGAAGTTGTGGCATTACCCTGTGTCAATGTGTTTCTTTCCAGCAGGTTTAAGTGTGTCCTTGTGGAAGCACTAGAGTAGAGGTAAGCAGCTGGGTTTAATGAAGTCTGCCTTCTTAAAATGCTCACTGTTTTCCCCAAAGGAGTACCTGTCTACTGCCTACAACAAAACAGCTAAAACAGAACTGTCTTATCAGTTGTCTTGCAGTAAACTTGCCTGAGACTTACAAACTAGAGATGCTTTCCTGGGAGTTTGGAGAAAAGCAAATGTTTTATAGATAAATTTGTCTAAATCCTTGCTGCAGCACAATATGGAGTCTCATTATTCGATATGTACAACCTGCTGCCACAGCTGCTTGCAAGGGAGGCAGAATTCTTCCTTGAGGGACAATCTGAGAAACCAGCTTGCTTCTTTAGGAACAGACAGACTAAGGCTTGGTGCAAGCAGAGAAGGGAGTAAAAATAAATCAGCTACAGGGCAGATTCGTTAAGGCACATAGGGCAGAACTTGTATTTCACCATGAAGTTTGTCAAGACCCTCCAACACACTAATCTGAAGACAGTTGAAAAGATAAAGGAACTGCTTTACAATCCAGAATAAAATTACAATTCCTAAGTTATTTGTCCAGGTAACAAAGAAGTCTAGATCAGATATTAAACCCAGGAATATTTGATGCCTGTGTCTGTTTTGTCCTGGGAATCCACTTATCATACAGTTTCCTAAAAAGAATGTCTTCTAAATAGTTACTTCAGAATTGATTAAATAAAAAACCCCAAAAGAACCAAACCTGCTAACCTCTGAATAACTTCTAGTTGAAGATACACCATTTTTGAAAGTCCAACACACATCCCCATAGCATGAGAAAAGTATTTGTGTGTAAGTGATAAAAGGACAACATTCCAAGAATAGAATTCAATTATTACTGAGAGAAAACATCTGTTCTTTTTCAGAGTGAGGAAATAAAATCATAGCATTTAATTACTGTTCACTTGGAGGTGTTTATTTCTGAAGTCCTACTAAAGCTGACAGTGATGATGGTAGGAGCAAGGCCATGCAAGCAAATACTCATAGTAAATATAAATCATATCTGATATAGCCCACTCCTCACAGTCTCACAATGGCAAGAGTATAAGATCAGATTTAGTTATAGCTGCAGGGAAAGAAGAAATCCTCCTAAGGTCATTTGAACATATTTCAGTGCTGATTCTGATTGATTGTTTGATTGATTGGTATGACATCAATTCCAAAGCCAGGAGCAGAAAATACTATGTCAAAGACATTTTTTCAGCTGCTTCTGCCTGAACATGGCAGAAGGATTGTATCTAATTTGCTGAAAAACAAGACAATAAAAAGGGAAAGAAAATAGGGAGTGCTATGTGGTTGCTTCTAGGAATTAATATAACTTCAAACTGTAGGCACTGGTTTTGCAGGAAAAATGTTAGACTAGAATAGAGCCCAGTTCCAAAACATTGCAAGTTTTGTCAGTCCAATGTGAACTTTGGCAATATAACAAGTTTCTTTGTTCTTAATTTTCCAACAAATGCAGGTAAGGAAGCCACTTATTTACACAGTATGACTTATCCAACCAATGATAATGTTAGGCCTTTCACATTACAACAAATTACGTAGTTTAGAAAAATAATCTGACCAGAAACACTGTAATTTCCTGGGGTTCCTTGTGCAGTGTTTGTACTGCCTACCTACAAGAGGCCTCAAACAGCTGACAGCACGTATTTCCCTTTACTGCTCCTTGCTCTGATTTCTGGGCACTTGCTCTGTGATGACAGGCAGCAGAGAGAGGAGTGTAATCCCTCCTCAATGATGGTTCCAGCAGGGTGACGCTAACTGCTAAGCCCTCTTTCCAGCACACAGCAGGGCTTTCCAGAGATGATGCTTGTCCTGTTGAGCAATTTGGGTGGCAGATTTTGTATCCTATCTGCCGGATTTAATCTCAGCCACAAGCAGCACGCTCTGCTTTCACTCCTGAAACTCTCTTAAGCCAGTCTTTGGGTCAAGTTAAAATGTAAAACTTTGGTGATACAGACACTTGACCTAGGGAGAGGAAAGGGACAGCTAATTAGATCTTTCAGCAGAATACAGAAAAGATCAATTTTTAATTTTCCAGTGTAAATCACTGTGTCCTTAGAATCCTTTTCCATTCACTCTCCAGTCCCTTTTCTCCCTCCCTGCTATGTTCTGCTATCCTTTTTCACATGTTATCCATCTAATTTAGTCTCGTAAGCGCCTTGGCTCAGGACACTTCTTTGTTTATTTTTCTGTAATATACTGCAGATATCCAGGTCTTATTAAAAAATAGATTTTAAAAACTTGAAAAATTAGGTGGGTTTGTGTTTTCATTATAAACTTTTAAACAGACTTTTGTAAAAACAGAACATGAACAAAACCTGTAGTCCTAATAATATTCTGAGAGACAAAGCCAGGAAGAGGACTTCTGAACTCTTTTGGTTCTGGCTTGTGGGGTGGGATGGAGAAAATTTTTAGCAAACCCAAAATTTCCATCCTGAAGTGTCATCACAACAGATTCTCACGTTCACACTTCCAAGGAAAATATCTTTCTCTTTAGCGTATAAAAACTCAGAAAAAGCTTTGACAGGACTTACCTGAGAAAACCTTCCAAACAACTTTCTTGGGTAACTTTTAACATTTACATAAGCACTCCACTGAACTTGGAGATTATTACAGAAATTACGGGGATTTCCGCCCTGAATAACAACACAAGAGAGCATCGTGTTTGAACTGCTAAACAGCAGTTTCACATACAGGAACACCTGGTTTTGATAGTTTGCAACATATTTGATGCATTTTGCCATTAGATATTCCTGGCTGTCTTCTGCCCATGCAACTCTGCTGAAAAACACTGCTTGTACAGCCTGTTCTGCATGAAATAATTAGTTAAAGGAATAAAAAGAAGATTCAAAAGTTTTCGTTATGTTGTTCATTATTGCATTACAGCATTAAATGTGTACATGCTCCTTAACTGTCCATTTACAGTCCTGTAAAAGCCAGCCTTGCCAGAGATGTACATGCTACAGCTTAAAGAGACAGAAAACACTTACTGTTGGGGCTCGAAGAGGCAGATCCATCCGTGTGTAGGCATTGGCTTCTGAGTCATTCCATGCATTGAAGGACTCCACAGTTTTGGTGCTCTTGGCGTCCTCAGAGGGACAGAAGATCTCCTTCTGAATGGGCTGATTACTCAGGTGAACAAAAGCTAAGCAAAAACAGGAAGAAGAGCTTTCCTCTGAATTTGTCAGCCACTTTACCTTTGTGTGTGTGAAGCAGGTTGTTAGATTCTTTAGAATGGTGTGAGATCCAGTGCAATTTCTCACTAGAGCTTCAGATTGCTTCAGTCCATCATCAGCTTAGCAAAGGGCAGCAGCAGCGGCTTCCATTTAAATACAGGGGAGGGCAGAGTCCACACATGCCCAGTTTGCAGCTTGTTCCATCCTGCTTCCAGCTTCACTTTAATGACAGTATAAAACTGATGCTCACTTAAAAGTGCTGGTATCTGTTTTTTGCCTTTGACCAATTCATGTCTAAATTTTAATGCTATTCCCACACTATCACTGTATGAAGACAAAGAAGTTAAAAACTGGATTTCACTGTCTTAAATATATGGTTATTTTTCACCATATTGGTGAGTTAGTTTTTTTGTAGTCTGCTTTTAAAGAAGATGGATGTGTACAGTTCTGCTGAAATTGTCAGAACTCAAATAGATTCTGATATTTAACAATGTGCTTGTATGCACTTCTGTCTTGTAGAATTTAGGTCATGGTTGTTTGTTGGTCTACTTCTAAAAATAAACAAAACATAGGGATAAAACCTGACATCATCCTTTTCTGCTCTTTACTTTAAAAAACACCCAAAAACCCCCCACAAATACCTTAGGCAGAAAACAGCAAATATTCATCTGTTTCCAGAGTTGCCTGCTTTCTTTTCAGTTATGTTTAGGTCAAGTACACATGAACGGATTCTCATTCACACAAATCTGGCTTTACATTCCATTGTGCAAAGAGAGATAAATTTCTGTATTCCCAATGGAAGGCCCATTATTGTTGTAAAGTGAAGTTTAATTGCAACAGAGAATTAGGCACAGTGTGTGAAAAAGCTCTTGTAGCAGATACTGCACAGAGTTTAGGCCTTCCACCCACTGTCCAAATGACCCTGATGCAAGCTATTAGCTTCACTGCAGTTGGTATTAAAAATAGATGGTGTGAACTGTTATTGGAAAGCCTTTGTGAGAAGGCTGTATTAGTAATGGTGGGAATTGCATTCCCCCAGCTCTGCACATGTACCTTTCCTTAAATGAACATCTGCAGTACCTAACCATAAACTGAAGCATTGTCTTTCTTGGTACGAACAGGAGCTGTGCCTCTAATGAAAGGCACTCACCTCTAGCGTTGCAGTTTCCCTTGATAGTCATTTAAGGATCCTTGTTGCCACCAGGCCACTGAACATTAACCAGCAGAGATGATTCTTGGACTCTACAGGCTCTCAAACCGTGACACCCTAAGAATAGTTATTAGCAAGCCCATTTTGAAAGGCAGAGAGATTTCATCGAGTGTCCCTGCCCTGCAGTGTTGGTACACAAAACCAAGCCAGGTTTAAACCAGCTGTGGCAGAACTGCACCCAGAGTGGCTGATCCACTGCCAAGTTTCACCTTGGCCAGTGTCTGAGATTCTATAGTTGCTTTATAGAGCATGCTCTTCCCTTCTCTCTGTGTGACATCAGTCATACGAATATCAGGGCAATGGTGGATGTGACATGAATGTATGAACTTCAAAAGGCATTGATGGGAACTCCAAATCCACCCCTCTGTGCACTGTAAGGATGCTGCAGCAAAAAATGGTGTTGGACATTTTGAGGGACAGGACCTTTTGGGAAGATAATTTTGTATTTTACTACTAAATAGTCAGGAGATGTCATTACAGAAAGCCACAATGCAAAACTGGCAAAGGCTCATGCTATCTTCAAATGAAGCTTATCAAGGAGTAGGGCAGAAAGTACAGAAAGGATTGATGTGCAGAGAAATGAGACAATGGGAGGTCTCCCTTGCGTGAACCCTGTACTCAAAGGAGTTGCACACAGTTACATCTTGATCTTGTCAAACTGATGACATAAATCTTGAGACATACAATCTTCAAGACAAGCATGAATACTCGATCAGATGTGATCTTTGACTTGACATTCTCATTTTCTTTGCTTAGATCCTCTTAGTTTTCTGCTTGATGTCTTAGTTTTGGACAATGCCAACACTCTGTTTTCATACAGCTTGTACATAAAGTTCTCCTTTTCCCTGGGATACAGATGACATTTTTCTTCCTTCTTATTTCTTCTCGTCTTAACAACAAGTCAATGCACTGAAAATATTTCCTTTCCAGTTAGCCTGGAAGCATCGACATTTTTGGCATTTCTAGGGGACCCTGTAATATGTTTGGCAGAGTAATCAAATCATAGAATAAATATATATTTTTTTAAAGTAAATTAGACATTACAGAAGCTGTCTTCCTGCTTCATTGGATTGGGTGTTGATATACATGCCTTTGCAGAGATTACTTTGATTAGTTCAGCAGTTCCTGAGAGCACGTCATGAAGGAATGTGCAGTGTAAAGGAGAGAAAGGAAGTTTCCCCACTGGGAAGCAGATGCTAGCCCAAAGAGGGATGCTCATTTGGTGTCCTTCCTTCGCCTTAGGACTCTGCTTCTGTGAAGGCTCAGCACTTGCAAGCTAGGCAAATTATTTCTGAAAATTGGACCCTGACACTCAGATCCATGGCCAGTGGAGATGTTCTCATGTGATGGTAGTTGTGTGATCCTTGACTATGGCCAATTGCTAGAGGCAATTCAGCTGCCCTGTTTTAGGTGTGATGACTCAGCTTCCATGAAAGGAGAGGAATCATCCTAGAACTGTACAAGGTGTGAAGTATGAGACAGCTCATTCTCTGTCCCTAGGGCTTGGGGAGTTGGACAAAGACATGCAGCAAATCTCTCACAAAAGTTTTTTCTCTCGCCTTTTCTTTGCTTTATATGCAGTGTTAAACCAGAGAGAACAATTATAAGTATTCTGTTGAGCAATAATTGTTTTTCTGTATAGTTACGGCTATTTCCCTTGGAGTTATCAGAACATTAGACTTGTGGATCAGGAGAGAAATTTGGCCTCTCTCTCTCTTTCCCTTGTTTATTCTCTACCAAAAGGTTACCTCTGTTCCTCTGCCTCAACATATAATGGAGAAAACATATCAGTTTATGATCCCAGGTACTTTCCAAAGACATCAGCTCATTCTAAAGCTTTCAAACATTTCTGCCACAAGTTCTGCATACGAAACATGCAAAAAGTTCACATGGCTTGTGGCCCAGGTCTGAATTGCCCTTCAGTAACTTCTAGAGAAAGAAATACTTGCCTAGTATTGATCTCTCAGAATTCTGTCACACTGAACTATGGTGAGAACAGCCTTCCCACCTTGAGAGTCCTGCCTTCAGCTGGATGCCAGCTGCCTACCAAGCTTCTCCATCCCTCCCCCTCTTCAGCAGGGTGGGGAGGGAAGGAGAAAATAAGATGGAAAAAACCTCTGCCTCAACATAATGGACATTTAATAAAACAAAAGCAAAGGCTTGTGTGTGGAAGCAGAGGAAAAGAAAATACTGATTCTCTGTTTCCCATCAGCGGGAGTTTGCCAGCCAATTCCCAGAAAGCAGGGCTTCAGTAGGCACAACAGTTATCACAGAAGACAAACATTGCAATAGCAAATGCCCCCCACCTCCTTCTTTCTCTTAGCTTTTGTTGTTGAGCAGACATCATAATGACATGGAATATCCCTTTGGTCAGCTGGAGCTGCTGTCCTGGCTATGGCCCCTGCCAAGATCTTGCCCACCCCCAGCCCACAGGCAGGTGGGGAATGTTGGAGAGACAGCGTTGGTGCAGTGCCAGCCCTGCTCAGGCAGAGCCAAACCCCGGGGGTGTGAGCAGCACCTGTGTAGGTACCAACACAGCACAGCTCAGGGAGGGCTGCAGGGTGCAAAATGAGCTCTGGCTCAGCCAGACCTGAGGCAGCCTCTTGCTGCTGATAATTTACTTCTTACAGGCAAAAATAGCAGAAGGACCACAGACTCTGGGACCCTTCCAGGAAACTGAGAAAATTGTCTAACAGAAAAAGGGAAAGATAATGCCTGGGTAAAATTTAATTAAAGTCCAAAAGAGTATAAAATTTCTTTCACAATGATGGGAAAAGAACTCATTGTCCTCTTCTATGGCTGGGAGCTGTGGGTGGAATTATAGGTGTTGGCTCATCTACAGGAATACAGAGTGCACTGCAAGAACAGGTAATCTGCTGCCTACAAGATACACAGACTGCTTTTGGGAAATGCTGGGAGAGTTAAAAGACCAGGGGCATGGTCAGCTAGGCATCAATGACTTTGAGACACCTTTACAAAGGCTTGGCTCACCTGGGCTTCTTTAAACTTTCTGAAACATCACCTAGGCCAGCATAAGGAAAGAGGAATAGACTACTCAGAAACAGGAAACGTCCCACTTTTCTTTAGTGCAGACACAGGTCTGGGATTTGAGTTACCACAAAGGAGGCATGCACAAAACAAAGTTGTTTAGTATTGGTAATAAGTTGAGTGATTTTACTTTTTCCCCATGGTGATGTGGGGAATGATAGTGACAATTCCTGAAAACATCTTGAGGAAGACAATTCTCAATGCTGAAAATGTGCTCTACTTGCCCTCTAGACATTCTAGGTAATCCTATAAGTGATGGGATAAAGGGAATTGAATTTTCATCTGAGTGTCTGTTCATTTGCAGTATCTGCCTTTCAAAAGGCAAAAATCTGAGTCCACAGCAGCCTTGCCCACACAGCCCCCCTATACAGTGTGAGCCCTGGGTATCTCCTTTAGTACTGCTTCTCAGTGGCTGCAACATCTGAAAACATGTTTCTCTCAGAAGCATTTTCAGGGCCCTGTTTTTGTACTGGTACCTGCAACAAATATATCTGCTTAGATATGCAGGTGAAAACTGGTTGCTCACTTTATACAAAACCCTGGTTTCAACCATCTGTGTTCTTTTTGCCTTTTAACAGCTAAGATCTGTCAGAGGGGAGCTCTCCCACTTCTTAGCTGTTCTCAGAGAGTGCACTGCAATTTTGGCACCCCAAATAACAAGGCAGGGAGAGTTGTGGAATATATATCTTCTGTGTGCTCTATTAATCATAAAAATTAAATTTAGTTCTTCATGCCTGCAGCAACTTGGCAAGGGGACAGGAGGCAAGAAGACCCTTTGTAAATAAAATTGTTAAACTGAATACAAAGTTCTGTATGGCCTTTCATGGGCACATACTCTTGGGACTCCTCAAAAATCAATAGACAAAATAGAAAACAGTAAATCAAATCAACATGGTTTCTATTGTGCTCTAGAAGTGAATAATTCACCTCATGGGTACTTCTAATTTTGTAGGGTAGCCAAGATCTATGGTGAACAGCAAAGGCACAAACTGCAGGGTGCAGCCAGCAAGCACTGGGCTGTTCAGCCTCACAGCAGGAGAGGGAGAATCCCAGGGCTGGGCCAGACCAGAAAGGATGGTTTAGAAAAGTCCCTTCAAACACAAGATTTTTTGTAATACTTAAAAACCAAAATCTTTTCCACTGAGATGAAAAGATTCTATCAGTGATCTCTCCAACAGTCTGAATGCAGCCCCGTAAATGGCGTTAGGCTGCAAGTCCACAGTAAGGCACAATCCTGCAGCTTCTCTGCCTGCATACCCCAGTTGTTTTTCCAGCTTTCTCTGGGGGTTTATGGCTTCAAGGCCAGCTAGCTCGAAAAGGTCAGCCCACCTCTGTCCCTGTTGGCCCTCCTCACACAATCTGAACACAAAGTAATTGCACAAAGAACTCTCAAGACCAGCCAAGTTGGATTTACAATGCCTCCAAAAAAGCCTCTTAACCCTGATTTGTGGGGTGAGCTCTCAGATTCATCCTTCCCTGTCTCCTATGGCTTACCCCTTTGGAAAACCTACCCTTCTCCAAGGAACCCTGCTTAGCCAAACTCTTTTCAAACAGTTTCAGCTGGAAGCTTCCCTGGTTCTAATTCCCAAATGAGAGCTCTCACCTTCTCACATGTGAACTAAAGCTGATTGTGCTGGTGCAGCTTAGTACCTACTGTTGGCAGCAAGAAATCATATTTAAAAACAATTGAAAAGTTGCTGTGTCATTGCAGAAGAAAATGCCCCATCTTTTTGGCAATAATTAGATACAAAACTTAAAAGAAAACTTCCCTTGTTGCTCTCTTCCCCTTAATACACCACGTCTCTGTCACAGACAAGCCAGCCTACAGTGGGCTGAAATGTGGGATCAGCATATGGTGGTCTTGAAGCTGCTTTGTAATTTTTGCTGAAAGCAAGCATTATGACAGATTTGCTCATGCAGAGATGCAGCAGAATTGTGTGTTTCCCAACTACTGTACTATCACAGTAAGAGAAGGATTATTGACAGAGAAGGGGTGAGAAATAAAATTGCAGAGAAATTGTATCAAGCATTTTCTCCCTACAGAGATGATGGCTGCCACTCAAGGTGCACACAGTGGCCAGGGGCAGAGAGCAGTGCCAGGATTTGGTCAGCACTGGCAGAGAACTTGTACTGCTTACAGGAAGAACTACTGGTACTGTTTGGTTTTTGATTGTTGGTTTTTTACTCCCATCTGTTTATGTGGTAGTTACTTCTGAAATATATAGAACTCAGTGACTTGAGCCTCTTGTGGGAGGGGCTGCAGAAATATCTTGCCAGGTAAGACAGAGGACAGTAATGGAGAGAGACAGATCTCTGATGAATAGTCTAAGGAAAGATGAACAGTATGACACAATTTTTACCCACACACAGCAATCAAAATGTAAACCCTGATATTTGAGAAATAATAATGATAACCAGAGGGTAAACAAAGTGTGGTGTCACTTGGCATTAAAGAATTATCATCTTTCTCCTTCAATAATTGCACCATTGTCCACAAATTATCTACAGAGAATACATTTGCTGCCCTGATAGCTATACAATTACTTTTTTTCTGCCACACACATCTTGTCTTACAACATATCTGTGAAAAAATCTTATCGTTTCGAGAAATACCATCAGTGGTTATGTAGGTGAAAAACAGCAAACCACAATTGTCAAGCCACTGGTGAGAGAGAATTCTGTTGGTGCACTAATAAGCAGGCAGCTCAAGTCTCAGCAACTCCCAGCCGTTGCAGATGCCCTGTTTTGCTGTTCCAGACTGCATGGTGCCCAGTGCTTTCAGAAATTGGAGCAGGATGAGAAGGAAGAAATAGACCACTCACTAACATCACTGAATTTTTTAAATCTTGTATTTGAATTGTTTCTGAAAAGAGCCTGAAGAGAAAGTGAAAATTAACATTGCCAGAGAATATTTCAGCTGAGTCTGTAAGAAATTTCAATGTGCTATATAAGACAAAAGGGCCAGCAGTAGCCTGCACCAAATTCTGCTTCAGCTGCAACAGCGTTCAAGATTTGGGCAGGATTCTTTGATGGCCACTGAGAACAGAGACATTATGAGGAGTTTGTCCCTGCTGCAATTTGAAACTCTTCACACAAAGTCTGAAATCAAACAGACCTAATGCTTAAGCTGGAGCAGAATCCAGTGCAGATGTACTGTCAAAGCTTCTCAGTGTACAGAAGTGTGAAGCCATATGTCTGTTTCTTTATAAACTCTTTCATCCAGCCTGTTATCACTGTGGTCTCTGATTTCCCAAGTGTCCACATGAGTTCTCTAAATGAACACATTCTTCTTTGTTTACCTCTGCAGTGTGGTCTTCATTAATACCTACTCTGCTAAATGCCTCCTCTGAATCCTCAGTGACTTCTGTTTCAGTTGCTATGACATCTTTTTACTCCAACCTTAATTAGTGGAAAGTACAGGACCATTATCACAAGTTTCCAGACAGGATGCAAGTGTGCAAGTGAGACTGTGTTCAGCTTAGTCTAAGCCCTTTTCATTTTGATCCTATCCTCTCCCAGCTCTTTTCTTTAACTGTTATTGCCCTNGTCTGTAAGAAATTTCAATGTGCTATATAAGACAAAAGGGCCAGCAGTAGCCTGCACCAAATTCTGCTTCAGCTGCAACAGCGTTCAAGATTTGGGCAGGATTCTTTGATGGCCACTGAGAACAGAGACATTATGAGGAGTTTGTCCCTGCTGCAATTTGAAACTCTTCACACAAAGTCTGAAATCAAACAGACCTAATGCTTAAGCTGGAGCTGTGGTCTCTGATTTCCCAAGTGTCCACATGAGTTCTCTAAATGAACACATTCTTCTTTGTTTACCTCTGCAGTGTGGTCTTTATTAATACCTACTCTGCTAAATGCCTCCTCTGAATCCTCAGTGACTTCTGTTTCAGTTGCTATGACATCTTTTTACTCCAACCTTAATTAGTGGAAAGTACAGGACCATTATCACAAGTTTCCAGACAGGATGCAAGTGTGCAAGTGAGACTGTGTTCAGCTTAGTCTAAGCCCTTTTCATTTTGATCCTATCCTCTCCCAGCTCTTTTCTTTAACTGTTATTGCCCTGCATCCCCTTCTTTGACAACCCTCCACCCTTCTTTTCTCTCAAATCAGATATATATTCTGGTTTTCACTTTTAAAAGTCTTGATAGATTCTCCATCTCCAGCTTAGCTATCATCTTTCAGACAGCTCTGGCTTGCCAGCTCTCTCATCCTGTCAGCCAGTGATGCCCATTTCCATCATTCCCTGAACACAGTTTCCACCATGCATGATTTGCTTGTCTCCATGCAGTTCTGCATGCTGGTGCCAGTGGCAACAAGAGACACTGACAACAGCTGGGCTGCAGGCACACACAGCCACTGACCTATGGTGTCTGATTTTCTCTGCCCCTCTCCTGCCAGTAAACCTCCATTTCTTGTCTCCTTGTACATTGATAACAGGCTCTTTGGAGCAGAGACTTTTTATTCTATGCTGGGATCGTGTTTTGACTTGCCTAACATTTCTAAGTATTAGAGCAATGCAAATATGGTAGGACTTCCATTTTCTGATAATGCCAGGAATTTGCTTAACAAATATACTCCACTTAATTTTTTTTGGTGAACTTTTGAATAATTCAGTATGATTACAAGAAAACGTGTGTTCTATTTTAATAAAAACATGGACAGCTGAAAATGGTTGTCAGAGTTTAAAAAGCCAAAGAGTAAGCCTTCTGAATAAACACATCTCAAAAGCAAACCTGTGTGAAGTGATAAACACTGGCACCAATCCTCAGAAAGTCATACTGCAGTTTCTTACTTTAGTTTCATGATTCTGCCTACTCCTTTCAGAATTGGCATTCCTGCTCATGACTCTCAGATGATGTTGCAAACCACAAAAACATAGCTGGGTGATAATTTTGCTGCACAGTGGACAAACATAGACTAACATGTCATCTCTATTCACTAAGAAATTTTTGCTGAAATAATATACTGAAATTCATATATGTGATTGGGAAAGCTGGGCACTGCACTCTTTTTGCTCTTTCAGATGGCTGCAAATGTGCTTGAAAACAGAAAACACATTAACAACCTCCAGCCTTGAATATGGGCTTGAGTCCCCAGGATACCTGAGCAATTTTGCACACCACCACACAGTTTCCTTCTTGTAGGAACTGAAAATTAAGGAGGTCACCAGTAGGGAGTGACTGACCTCTCCCTGTGTAATAACCAAGTGGATTCATTATTAAGAACAGCAGATTTAGACAGGCCTTATCTCACTTCCGAGTGAATGACTCAGCTACTTCTTTTCCCAGGGAGAAAAAAAAATGTGCTCTTTTCTAAGCATAGTTTCAGTAATGAGACTTAAGACCACAGAACATCTCCACAAAAAATGGACATCTAGGAGGCATTTCTCCCTGATCACAAAAACATTTTCTTTTTGTGTTTTTACCCCTTCTTGCAGCTTCAATTACAAAATGTAATTTAATAATTATTCTTATCCTCTCTTGTTCCCTCCACCAAAACAAAACTCTATCCAGCCAAGAAGTTAAGCCTTTGCCCTTAAAACACATATATTTTACTAAACAAATGCATTGCTGCTTCCTTTGACTCAAGAGGTGAAAATGCTACGATTTTAGTGTTCATTTCTAGTACTAATAGTCAGGGAGAAGAGGTAAACAGAAATACAGTCACTTCTGTCTTCATAAATTTAAATGAAGGTCAAAACGTCCTAACCATGCAATCAGGACAAACTTCTGCTATTATATTCCTGACCACAGATGTACTTAAAAGCCCACAAAGTCTCTTTGTTTTCAAATTCATTGACTTGTGGCACAGTTACTTTCTTGGATTTCTTTTAGAGTGAGAGAATTTTAGGGTTTTCTCACAGTTCAGAGAGAAACATCCTCGAGCAAAAATTGGAACTTGTTACCATCATTAGACAACTGCAGAGATCTCAGTCTGCTCTGGTATACTGCAAACAAGGCAGTAGTGATAATGGTTGCTTACTCCATGAACACAAAAACCTCATGGCAGCATTCTGAAGTTTAATATTAAAGAAAGTCAGATCTATTTTCTGAGCATAAACAGCAGAATATGAGAATGGCCCTTCTGAGTCAGTCCAAAGGTGTGTCAAACCCCACATCCAGTGACTGAAAGCAGCATGCCAGGAAGGAGTGCCAGAATACAGAGAGATTTCCCTAAAATATTCTTTCAGCCTCCAACAGCATGCAGCTCAGCAAATCTGTGCTTCTCAACTGATATTCCAGTGATCTTACTCAGATTCTGATGGGGCTTTTGTGGGTTTGCAAAAGGATTCAGGATGTAGGTAGGAATGGAGTTTCAAGTTGTCACTGTAAAAGTCTGGGAAAATAAAGGCTGCACTCTGAACCATGAAGTTATTTTGGTCCAAGCTAAACTGCTCTTTAGCTTGAGCACAAGCATAGAAATCTGAAAGCTAACACAGCCTCTCTTGGAAAGCTTTGTGTAACTTAAAGCACAGTCAAACTAAAAAAACCAGTTTTCACCTCAGCTCAGCAACTCACTTCATGATATGCAAGTGCCTTTCAAAAGAGTCGCCAGAATGAACCAGCTGAGACCCTTTACTTCCTTTCTTCTAATAATTGGAAGAGAAATTATTCCTCTTACAAGAATTCTTGCTTCACCAATTTTAATGAAACATTTTATTTTTTTTAATATCCCAGATAGTCTTATTAAAAGCTCAGCTTTTCAAGGTTTGGTATCAGAGAGATTCACATTGCAGAGAAGTGCCTGCAACTGAAGCACCCAGACTACCTGATGATTTAGGAGCATGGTTTTAGTATAAGAATCAGGCCCAAGAATGGAGAGGCTGCACAGAACTAAAAATCTAATACAGTAATGCAACATAAACAGTCACTATGCTGGGAAGAGTTTCTAATCACTGCTGTTTCTCAGGCTTTTCTTGTACTTTTATGGTGCTTCTGAATTTCTTATCTTTGCTTATTGACATTACAGCAGTAAAAGACTTGTCATGATTCACTGACCATAGAAAAATAATGAAGGGGAAACTTTAGAGAGACTATTTTTCATTCTCCAACTATTCCACTGGGACCAGGCTCTTAATTTTTGGTAGCCAGTAGAGTTATAGATATATGAGAAATATGCATTCATAGGGAGATGAGTATTTGAGTCCTTTAATGATCATCTGTGCACATGCATTTTGGAACCCTGGTTCTGGAATTTGACCTGTTTTTTTGATTTATTGTGAGGTCACTTGAGGTACTTTTCTGAAAATAGATATGTAGGAGTCAAAGATGTCAGTGATCTTTTGTGCAGGGTACTTACCTAACTAAACTCTGAGAAATAATTTGCAATTGGTTTTCTTATAATTAGATTCGCATGAGGCAGAAGGTTGACACTGTTTAAATTCTGGATACAACTTATTTATTTACCAAAAGATGGAAATTATTCAGCTTATTTAAATTAATTTAAATCTTTTCCCTTCACAGGAAGGAAAACTTTTTGAACCACCTGTCCTCAGCCGAGGAACTTTCTGCTCCACTTCATACAGAGTGCTTCCCTCTGCCTCCTTGCAGAAAAATAATGGCTATTAGGTGACAGGACTAACAGAAAAACACCACTCAGACAAGTGAAACCAGGTACATTTAAAAATTGTGTAACTCTTATTTTACAATCACCTGCACTACCTTTTATATGAAAGTCCTAAGTCTTAATTTACACAGGCATGTGATGTTTGTGTTTCTGTCCCACGGCTGATGGAGGTGGTGCATTCTAAAAAATGAGAATTAACTTGAGTGACTGAATCTCACAAACATTTGATAACCTGGTATTAAGTAAGATTTCTCAAAAATATCATGTAAGTACTTAAAAACCCCTAACTTTGAAATACAGTGCAGATTATCAGTGCTGACAGCAAAATACAAAGTCAAATTTTTATAGCTGGGCAATAGAAATAGTGAGGGACTTCAAAGTGCAGGTGATGAGCTATATACGCTATTCAAGAGTATAGTCTGTGGTCTCCAGGGACATGAGCCACCAGAGACCTGTGGACCAGTATGCAGAAACCAGCCAAAGATATAACTTCTACTGAGCAGAGATGCTGACCACTGAAGTTTAGGAATTCAACATATAAAGTAATTCAAAAGTGCAGAGTAAATGATAGCTAGAAGAACACATGCAGTGTAATAAGTTACTAGTTAAAAAGATAAACGGAGCCAAAGTTCATAGGCTTTGAATTCAAGAGATTGGAGAGCTGGATCTGAGTTTATGGGGCTTGGTCACAAATCCAAAGTGCACTGTATTGCCCTGGATGAATCGTGAGAAATCCAGTACCAAGTTATCCCATACAACTGGGCACTACAGGGAATCTGGAACCTGGGAGTGGTGGGCTAAGGAGCTGCTTCAATGACTGCAGAGCCTGCACAGTGCCAGTGGCAGCCTGTGATCCCTGGGGAGCAGGAGCAGCCACGGGCAGAGTCAGGCTCTGGAAGGAGCAGCACACATGAAACATCACCCTGTTAGCTTTGAAAAAAACACTGCTGCACATGCATGAGTTTCCCATTTCTGTACTACTTTACACCTTCCCAAGTGAAGTGAAAATTTCTCTTACAGAAAAGGTAGATGGAAAGCACCTAACATTTAAGTATTAGAAAAAACATAATAAAGGGGACAGACAAGAGCAGAGGAAGGGAAGGAGTCAGCACAGAACTGACCAAGGCAAGCATTCATCTAACAGAGTTGCCAATCCTTTACTCTCTAGGAACAGAAATAAATCTACTTACAGCATTAATCAATAATGCCTGAAATCAATAATACATAGCAGACTAATGGAACTGAAAAGTCATTAGTGGTGTGGAAAGCTTACTTACTAAAAGCAACCTGCATCAACATTGACATTAGCCCTAGTCAGAGAATGGACAATCTTGCCTGTGAAAAACCCAATATTATATCTTCAAGTGATATGAAAAGCAAATTTCTGAATTTTTTTTTTTTTGCAAGAAAAGAACTGTCAAAATAAGTCTCTTGATAGGTCCCTTTCAATATTTTTTGCCTGGAGCTTCTAAAGTAAAAATATCTTTGTTTCAAAAAGGTTATGAGAGGATATTCAGGGTTTTTTCAGGTTACATCAGTAAAAAATAACTAGCTGAACTGTCTTTTGCTAAGGGACAACAATGAAAGAACTTTTTAGTAAAGCACTAACTAGCACCAGAAGTTAATATGGGAAGTAAGGAAATACAGTGACTGTGCCATGTTGCTAGCTTCTCCTTTAGCTATGTAAAAATAAACATTTTTATCTATTTTATCTAGAAGAAAAGGCTGTTCCACTACAGGAACGTTTTGTTGCAGAGATTTTCTTACTCGTTAGATGGAAAGAAAAGAGCTGCAAGGGCTGTTATAAGTCTAATCAAATCTATCTTGATAAGGAATATTTATTGACATGAAATATTTTGATCTTACTAATTGTTCCAACCTAATATTTATGTGAGAGGATTACAAATTTGTACAGCAAGTCTGTCACATCTTTTCAAAAAAGGGACTCCTCTGAAGAACAGCTGTACTCAGACAGGAATGGCCTTTGAATGTCCAAAGCAGATGGAAAAAGCCTCTTGCAGGTTTTGCTCACCAAAAGACTGATATTCCTAATAATGAATAGCACACAAAGAGAAAAGGAAGGGGTATCTTTCTCATTGCCACCACCCACAAGAGAGGAAAAGCAAAGAATTTTCTGGAAAAAATGAATTCTGAAATTCTGTATCAAATATTTTTTAAAAGCAACCAGCAGACATTTGAGACTTCCAAAATTTCATGCAAATGCCAGTCATGTTACTTCACTCCTCATTCTAAAGATTTATTAATTTCAGGCCCCACTACTAGTTTTCTTCTCTTTTTTTTATCCCTTTGGTCCTTTCTTTTGCCTAGAAGTTGTCACTTCCTTGAAAGGCAAGTTAAAAACTAAACTATCTGGAAACAGCAAATTAGGTTAAATCACAGCTAATGCAAATTTGATTAATAAAACTGTTTTCAAAAACTGGGCAAGTTTCCAGATATAGATGAAAAGGTATAAAATAAGATTGCAGAAGGTCTGTAAGAACCAGTGTGATAATATAATACTTAACCTCTATCAAACCTAATAATGTTATAAAGCTTAGGGTGACAAACTAAAGCATATGCTAGGTCATGTTGATTTCAGTTTTGTTTATGCATGTGGTAGATTAAAGCATAACTAGTTTTAACAGCCCTTTTGTTGGCCAGCAAAGTAAATAATATGCTTATTTCACTAATGAACATACAGCCTTGCTAAACAAGTGAAAAATCAGGAGTGTTCAATCCCTACAGGTGTGACCAGAGCCCACTGTGTTAGACTAAGGCACACTCTGGTAAAAGCAAAGCTCTGAGCAAGTTCCCAGTCACCCCTGCACACGTGGGAAATCCCATAACAGCAGACATTGGAGGGGCTGGGTTCTTTCAGCAGTTTGTAAAGGAAGAGAAGCATAACTTCCCATAGTATTGCACACACTGATCTACCAGTGCAGAAGATGTCATCCTAGGGGCTGCAATCCTGCTGGAAGGAAAATGAGAGGAAGACATTAACAGTAAGATGGCCTCCTAATATTACACTCATTACTATTTAAATGGTGTTCTGTGAGAGCTTGACAGTTCAAGCAACAGTTCACTCACCCATCTTATGCTGTTCTTGTTCCACTATAAATATTGCCTTAGTGATTAAGTATTTCTTTTGTCACCTTTTTCACCTTACTCTGTTCTTCTTATCCCAATCTTTTCTTTTTCCTCCTACCCTTCATTCCTTTCCATTTTCCCAAATTGTATCTCTCATTCATTCCATTCTCTTATCCTTTTTTCTTTTCACCATCTTTCAGTCTTTGAGGAAGAACAGTTAGTTTCATAGGAAAATGGAAAAGCACAAAATCAGGCTAACAGGGAACCATACCTACAGCAAACTAATGTGGGATTGCTTGGAACAATTGTGAGTTTCATATCAGCCAATCCCACTCCAATTCTGTGTCCAAGAGCTCTTTGCACACCCAGCAGGCTAACAAATACACAGACTTTTAACAAGGCCTTTAACAAGGTCTTGTTCACTCAAACATTTGGTGCAGACTTAGAGGCGTTTTCTTAAATAATGAAGGAAGCCTCTTGTGAGGAGAATGCTATTACTTAATGATAAGATGAAAACAGGAAAATGTGCCTTTCTCCCCCCACGCCCCCAGTAATCACTACTGCATGTTGGTGCAGTATATATAATTCACTAGTTATGTGAATTAATATAATGTGGAAAAGCCTATGCTTATTGTAAAAAAAAAAAAATCAACAGTTTAAAAGAAGTCCATGACCTGTACTATCAGAATATGACTATATAGAAACTATTTCATAGATACAGCAGTTCTGTGAAATAGATGTTGACCTAGTTATTTGTAAATTAGTTCAAGAACAGCATAATTGTGGTTTTAGGAGCTAGACAAGGAGGGTGGGAGTATTTTCTTTAAAACAATAGCATTAAGGTGAGCTTAGTGAACTACTTCAGAATCTGTTTTACAAACTAATGCAGTCCATTGAGCACTAAACAATGAAACTAGGCTTTGTTCCTTCATTTGATGACATTGTTCCAGCAAATCACAGGAAGATTAACTACCTTCGGGGCTAAGACCCAGGCCCCAGGCAGAGGCAGCTGTGAAAGCCTCGTCTCTGCCTCACAAGCAATTAGCTGTGTCTAAGGAAGCAGTGCCTTATACAGAAGGGATGGGCAATAGCTTGCTCTGCGTGAAGGGAGAGGGCGAATTTTGATTTCTTTGAGTACAGTTTCATGTGAATAGCTATTGATTTTTAATGTGAAAGCATTGACAAGGCACACTACGTTTACTTACAACCTATTTCATCACATGACAAAACAACAGGGCCTTTTTTCCATCTCTTCTGCAGCAGGACACTCAGTATGTATTTGTTACATTATAGGAAACAAGGTTTTTTTATTTTTTAAGTTAAATGATAGCTCCAAGAAAGGCTTTCTGATATAGTAAAGCATGTTTTAGCAAAGAGCTCAAGTCTTTAGAAAGACCTCTTTCTTGGTTATAAGTTGTGATAAAAGACATAGAAGAGCCCCTTGTAGAGAAAAGTAATCTTCTCTGGTTGAACTTGTCTTTTACCTTAAAGATACCACAGAGCCTGTGGAGGTCAGTGTTTCTCAGACTTTTCTCCCTTGTTTCTGCTTTGGTGTAATATTTGATATAGTTGTACACCACTTTATTCCCCTACTATCACTTGGTCTAAGCAACTCTTAGTGCTTGAAAAGCAAGTTAACCTTGACTTGTCTACTGTTATTTAATATGATTAGATTATATTATCTATTAGATTCTGATTAATCCCTAAGGAGATCTCTAGTACATTCAAATTTAAGAGAAGCACTTACTCTTTCTGTTACATCAAGCCATGTGCTCTACCGTGGCTGGAAATGGTTCAGGTATTATGAAAAAATTTTATATGTTTTTCTAGCCAGCTTACCAATTTGATTACATCAAGAGGAAAAAGCAGCAGCAAAACAACTTCTTTGTAATAGGAGAAAAGATTGAATATTTTGACAGCAATGATCAGGAGAACTGGAACATAAAATATCTGAAACATGAACCACCCATGAGGAACTCACTTTGTAAGGAAGTTACTCTGTTGGGAGCTGCAGTAGTGAACAGTCTGGGGCATCAGAGAAAGACTGAGAACTGTTGCTATAGCCCACAGCAAATATCAAATTCTTGCTTATAACATACTATAGAATTGTCCAATTAAATATGCAAATTTTAATTAGCAAAGACAGCAGCAGCTAGTCTGTTAAGGGTCCTGGGCACTGTCACAAAACTAGAGCCATACATGAGAGACCAGTTAATGAAAAATCAAGTTTGAACATGAAGAGCCTTTCCTAAATAGGGCTGTGTTGCAAGGGTGACTTTAGCTTAACCAGTAGAAACAATTCTCAGTTGCATTTGCCAGAAGCAATTTTTACATGTAATAAATCAACAGAAGATAACACATAATAGTGGTTCCCACTTGGTATTTGTCACTTAGAATTATAAACTGAGAAGACTTATACACACTTCATGAACCCTGTTACCTTCATCTCAACCCTGAAATGCAGAGTTGGTGACTAACTCAGGGCAAGCTTACTTCTCCCAGTCTTGGGAAGTTGAAGGATCACATGAAATGCTGAGAATTTTGGTTTGGTGCATGCCAGGAGGGATGAAATTGTTTATTTACTTATCACTTCATATCAAATATCCTTGTTTTAAGCTATTACAGAATTAACATTTTAGCTCTAGAAAAAGGATTTACACCAATTTGTGTTGCACGTAAGAATCACTGCAGTTGATGCAAGAGTGATTTCTAACATGATTGAGAGCTTGACAGATATAAATAGAATACTCTGCTAATAGATTATTAAAAGGCTTCAAATAAAAATTGACTGAGTATGTCTAAAAAAATCTGACTAAAATAGTCTGAACTAGTTTTCAAAGTTCCCTAGGAGGAAGGATCACAGGATGAAGGTCTTTTCACATAAAATGTTTTTGGACAAGGAACACCAGTAGAAGTGTAATTGAATTTAAGCCCATTCATAAAAGCCTTATTAAGTTAGTACCACTCATTTCAAAATGCAAAAGAAGAGAAGAAATATTCAAAGTATGACTTTCAGCAAGTAAAACCAGTGTAAAAACCAGACATAGCAGCACAACCAGGAGAACAGAGACCTCCACCAGCCAGGGTCCAGCCCCACTTTACCTGAGAAGCTGCCAGGTCCAGAGAGAGCAGCTGGGAGACTAAATCCTTAGGTATGCTCCCAAGGAATAATAACTTCCAATAGGAAATTACCTTAGAGTATGATTTGCTGAGGATAATAAGGGGAAGGCACCTCAGGAAGCAGCTCTGCAGTTAGAGAAGCCAGAGCCAAAGACAAAAAGGATCCAGACACAGCAGGGCTAGAGCTGCAGCCCAGCAGCATTCCTGCAGGAAAAAAGAAAATGTGACTATCCAGGGCCGAGCTAAATAGTGCCCCTCATCAGGAGAGGTGGGTGGAGGCAGCAGATGAGGTTGGTCGGGGCAATTAGGGCCTGTTACTTCACACCAGGTTCTGAGAGTTTCTCTTGCTCCCCTGAAAGCAGCTGGTTTGCTAACATTTATAGCTCTTTTTTACCTTTTCTTGCCATATTCACTAAGGTAAAAAGTTAAAAAGAAAGCATCTCTTTCAAGACTACAGTGTGATTACACAAGTTTAAATTACATCCCCAGGTATTTCTCATGTTGCATTTAAATTCACTATGGTTTCTCTCTAAGTTCCTGATGAGAATTATACTCAAGTGATTTTTAGCCTCTCTTTTGCTCTCTATAATTTGGACTTTAACAAGCTGTCAGATGAGATAGACATGAGGCTGTTCATGCTTCCCCTTCATTTTATCAGCAGAGCAAATGAATGCTCTGAATGAAGGAGAGAACAGAGGACGTGTCAGCACCACACAATAAGCACCATGCAGAGGCGATAGTTTGGGTTGTGGAAGCAGAATGGAGATGTCACTACAACACTTCTTCCTGGCAAGTTGCTGCTGTTGAGTAGTGCTTTTCAGTAATGTTAACTGTTCTAATTGCAGTGCTGCACTTTCTTCCATGCCTTCTTTTACCACTTTTAGCTTCTCTGCATGGCAAAATAGCATACAGTATAGGATGCTAAAAATAATAATAACAAAGGAGAATATACAGGGATAATAGTCAAGAATCTGCACAACCTTGTACTCTGGGATGTCCTGATGTTAGGTACACAAAGATCCCTGGTATTGGGAAGGTACAGAATATAGTGTGTTCTGCAAGGCACTTTGGGATATTATTTAAAATAACAGTTGGAGGGAAAGAGAACTGGCGACATTGATTCAAAGCCAATAGTGTGGAGCTCCTGCATTTTCAGAACACTAAACCAAATTGATGCAAGTGAGCATAGGCAGAGAAAAATGTTTTGAGCTGTCACAAGGCTGTGAGGAATGTTATCACATGCTGTGTAGGCACAAGTCATGTGCAGAGCCAGCTGTGCCAATAATCACTTGAAAATTAAATTGTGAGAGCAATGGGGCCTGTGATATCTCTTTGAGACAGTATAATTCCTCAAATATATCCTAGGTCTGTGCAAATATAGTGTTCACTTAACTGTGAATTCTATGAAGAATTGTGTTGCATTTTTTTTCCTGCTTAAGATGAATGAAAATGTGTCAGCCCTGAATGACAAGGCTTTAATGACCTTAATTGACCTCATCTGAGACTCCCACCTACACACTCAGCCTATTGGCCCAGGAGTGCTACTTAAATTCAGCTCTGAGCTGGTATAGATTTGGTGACTCTGTTTCTATGTCATGTGGCTTTTTCTTTGTGCTGCTGGTAATGCTTTATTACCTTGTAGAAATTTCTCTGCTTCTTCTCACCCACTGCCATTTAGGCCATCCCTACAGTTTGTCATTATGTAGACTGTTGTCATGTTGCATCCTGAAGGTATGGTTCTTCCTTCCTGTGCAATGAGCCAGCTCAGAGAACTGAACATGAAGCACAGAAAAAGTGAATACAGGAAGCGGATGGAGGCTGGGTATGAGTGATAATAATGCTCTACTTTGGCTTCTTTAGCTATTTCCATTAAATTACTTGTAGTTTTCTTCCTAGCTGTTCTGCAGTCAGAGGGGTTTTGGCTGCTTTTACTGCTTGAGAAAGCAATTACAAGGCAATTGTTTTAGTGAGGACTTCTACTTTATTGGGTGTTTGATTTAGCCCCTGTTGTTGAATCCCAGGAGTATAATAATGATAGGATAACCTATGTAGCACTGAATTATTCTGTAAGCATTTTGACTTTGTCTTATCTTAAAAGTGTGAGAAGATAAAGGTTTGTTATGGTGCACCATGGGCCAAACTGCAACTCAAATGTGACCACTCTGGTTGTATCAGTCAAGTCCTACTGCACTTTATGAGGAAGACCTGCCGTGCCAAATGCTCTTCTCATAAAGCAGGCTACTGAGAAAAGGGAAGTTATAGCATTCCCTTTTCCCCTGTGTCACATTTCTCACCACAGAATGAGCTCTTTTTGGTGGGAAGCTGTAAAAGATTGCAAGGGGCAAGATGTTTCCATTCTAAGAGCATCAAGAAATGGGGTTTTCTCCCCTCTAAAACCTCACAGAAGAAAGGGGAAAAAAAAGTACGAAGGAAGTATATCTCTTCTGTGTAGCACAGACCAAAGTCATGAATTAAGAGTCATGTAAAGCTATTCAGAAAGTCCATACCAAAACCAGAGGCTGCCTGAGTCCTGGCTTTGTCTAGGTAGCCTGCCTGTTGTTGCTTACACAGAAAGCTATGTTATTCTGCAAAGAAAAAAGGAAATTGTTTCTGCCTTATGGCTACTACTAAAGAGGAAGTCAGTAGTAAGCTATGTGCTTGTGGATGTGAATTTGCTGAGGGGTGACCCAGCTGGAGGTAGAACTACAGCTCCTGGTTATAATTGCCTGGAGGGCTCTGATGCTGCTGCAGGTATGGCCTGGTCAGGTGGAGACTATGGCAGCAGAAGCTGCCTCAGCAGCATGATTATGCAAAACAGACCAGATGTTTATGGCATAGGGAACCTGTTTTTTATCCATCAGAGAAACTAATTATGATCCTCATAGGTGTTGTTATAGACAATATTTAAAGTGGTTTGGTCAACCCTGTCTGACTACCAGATCCTCTAGAAAAGGCAAGGAAGGAAAATTACATCCTCTTCGTGAGACATAAGAATCTGATTTCTGTGTAGGACTAGTGTATCA
Source organism: Polioptila caerulea (assembly GCA_013397295.1). Lineage (NCBI taxonomy): Eukaryota > Metazoa > Chordata > Aves > Passeriformes > Certhiidae > Polioptila > Polioptila caerulea. The sequence continues at coordinate 541,225 of VYXF01008032.1, forward strand.
AGTATGCTTCTTTTCCATCAGTATAGAGGATGACCCTGCCATTAGGCAGGGAAATTGCTTTCCTTTTTCCCCCCTTACTTCTGCAGTTTTCACACCTTCTTCTTAGAAGTTGTCTGCAGCTTGTTGTTAAAATACTTTTGCCCCACAAGACACTGATTTTTTAAAAACGATGTTCTCTATGGTTTTTATGTGATGTGTAATATATCATGGAGCCATGGACATAGGCATTAATGTTCAACTTAAATCACCATTTTTTTCCAGTATGTCAGGCTAGTGTATCTCAAAGGATACTGCTTTGCACTCAGCCTTCATGCTGTTCTCTATTTTCCTTACAGCCTTTCTTCAACCCTTTAAGGCCTTGGTGTTTCCCTTGGGCCACAGTCTATGAATGATCTCTTCACCTGCTCTCAGAAAGCTTTAGATTCTGCTTCTGTGGTCCCTGGTGCATCACCCACAGCCCTTGGCAGAGCAGGACCTGGTTTCTCTTTTCATGCTTCCAGTCCCCAATGCTCTGTGTGAATTAAAGCTTCATACTCTGTTATGGCTGTGTAAGAAGGAACAGTCCTGCTCTCACAGGGAAAAAGGTCACATGCAGCAGAGGTGAAGCTTCTTTATCTGGTAGAACTTTAGGTTGCCATGTTGCAGTTTTTTCCCAGGGAATATAAAAAAATAACAATAAAACACCTGGGAAGGAATGGTAAGTTGGCTATTAATTTTGGCTAGGAACTTATTTTTTTTTTTAAGTGTATAGGGAAACTGATGCTAAAAGGAAGTTTCCTTTTTCATAGCTATATTAACCTGAATGAAGAAGTTTTTTGTGTGTAGAAAAACCTTTAGATTCATGTCTATCTTAAAGGCTCCCTAATTACTGATGCATTGTAAGCTGTCAAGTAAATATTAAATATACATAGGCTTTTATATAAGGACAGACCCTTGCAAACAGTGGCAGGGGTAATACTCGGGCACATCAAGGCCTGTTTACAGAGTAGCTCTTAGGTACAAATACAGCAAGCAGAGCCATTCACACCTACTCAATAGAAATAATTCTCACTGATATTTGGAGCTGTCATGGGTTTATGACAGGACCTACATGGACCTTTTCCAAGCCACAAGTTATATAACAGAAGAGGTTGGGAGCAAGCAGTGGATTTAGATATTCAAAGTCAGTACGACACAATGCACTGTTAATAAGTAATTGACTGTAAATGCAGTGCTCTACAAGAAGATTAACTGTGCTCTCTTTTGGAAAATAATCACTTGAGTGAACTATTCTCCTGAAAGAGAAATCAAATATTTGTGGGAACCTTCTGGAGGTGAAAAACCTCCTTTTTTGGATTAACATGGGAATATGTTGTTATAAAATGTATATTTTTTTTTAAAGTATAAAGTAATGCTTGAGTAAGTTGCAGTGATCTGCTGATGAATCTCTGAGGATTGTTGGCTGTTGAGAAAGGGTAAGCTTTATTTTAATTACTGGCTTGTATGAAGCAAACAAATCTGATGGTGTGAGGTGTGCTGTGCATTGGACAAGTCTTTGCTGCTGGGGATTTGCCTGTGAGGACTAACAAAGCCTTTAGTCTAGTTTATTTATTCATTCACCTTTGTGCTTGTTTCACTTTAAAGGAACTGAACCATAGTGCCTTAGAAAAACCTAAACTTTCTGCTGATTTAGCCAAAGAGCACAGTTGTGTCTGGCTGGATCAAAGCTAAGTCCAGTGATGGAGACAGCATGAGTGCCTTTGTGTGCCATCCATTCTGCTCTGAAACATGTCAGAGAAGCCAAGGCAGGAAATAGAGGTGAACTAGGAAAGGAAGAGAACCAAAGTGTTAAAGAGAGATGGATGTGGAATGCCAGAGGCACAGTGAGCAGATGAAGCAGGCTGAATGAAGACTGGCGATGGGAAAGACTGCATGCTTTCTTTTTGTGTAAGAGTAGTGGAGAAGTGTGTGGTTTGCCAGTTTGTCTCCAGGATGGTTACAGCCATGACTGTGCAGGACTGACACTCGGCAAGGTGCTCTGTGTCCTGTATTCTCTAGGTGCTACCTGGCCAAGATAAGTATGCTTGGCTGACCTGGAAGTCTGCAGACCATGTCTGTCATTGCTGTATTTGGTAAGTGGTGCTCTCGAACCTGTGCAACTGCAGATGGACTTTGTCATGCAATCTGAGGAATGTTTGTGCCAGCAGTGCCCTGAAGCCTCAAGTGAGAGGCTTCAGAGAACTGCTGAGTACTCCGGTAATATCTGAGTGACAATCCTACCCCACACCAAGTCCCTGAAGTCCCTGCTTGCTAGGTGCAGGTTACATCTTCTGTAGCAAGTGACTGGCTATTAGACAGCCAGGTCTGACAGAAGGAACAATAGATTTCCTGTTGTACAGCAGCTGCACAGTTTCCTCAACCAGGCAAAATCAGGAGTATGTGTTACACAGTTCTTTGCAGGACCACATCACCTTTATGGTCAAATTGTCAGAATTTTGAAAAGGCAAACCATTGCACACTGAAAAGTGAGCATACATGGCTAACCATCACATGTTGCTCTGGACTTGCTGCTTTCACCAGTGTTTCTATCTCTGGGAGACTCATTGCAATAACTAACTAACTAGCTGCAAGTTAACTAAATTTCACATTATATTGTGTTATGTGTTGGCAAACTCTGCAGTGGAGTGGGACCAACTATGGCAATAGTGAAACTGTTCCCAGTGAAGTTCTATTTGCATTCCTTGTAAAGTGCTACTGCAGCCTCTGCAGGATTCAATTTCCTTTCTATTTTTGTATCATTTTCCAAGTCTGTAGTTAATATTGACTGACAGGGCCAGCTGAGAATCTTGGGATTTCCTATTACAGATAATTAAGGAAAATACTCATTCATGCACAGACAGATGCCTTGTTGTAAATTGCACTGCATGAATATCTTTGCCTTCCCTGCTAATTCTGTTTCCTACTGATTACTGACTCTGACTCATTGTATAAGGTGCTAGGGGCATGCAGCAGGTTTCCAGCCAGGAGACATGTAAAGAAAGGTGCAGAGAAGCTTGATCTTATGTTTTCTGAAGTGTTGCTTTTATGGACCAGTTGTCTGAATTGTTCTGTACCTAAAATATATAAGAGCTTTTATTTTAGGCTTTCTTATGGAGTTTGGAGAAGTACCTGGGAGAGGGAACTGCCTTCATCAAGGACTTTCCAGTTCACCCTATTTATTTCCAAATTGATGTTTGGTTTTATTTTAGGCTAAATTTAAGCTTCCTGTTTTGATCAAAAGAGAGGTTGCTCTCAGAGAGCAGTAATAATAGGCTGTTCTGCAACATAGCTGAGCCAGAAGCTGAGGATGACAGCAAGACAGGTGTAGAAAGGGACCTCACCAATCCCACAGGACTTGTGCAGGGAAGGCCCAGTGGCAGCCACAGCCATTGTGAGACAAGTCTGACAAGTAGTGCTGAGTGGTGTCAGGGTCTAATGAGAAAGATGAGTTGGAGTCCAGATCAGCAGGGCACATTGTCAGCATAAACATGTAACCAAGTATTTGAACAAGCCAGTAGCTGGTGATAGAAGTACAAAGCTGTCCTCTTCAGCATCTTGTGGAACACATCTGTTTCCTGGGAGACTGGCTGCTTTTCTGTCAGTAAAAAGATCTGATAGTAATCCCTGTTCTCTGGGAAGGAATGTGCTGAAGTCTCCTGAGTCATAACTTGCCAACAAGCAGAATGGTAAATGTTGTTTGCAGCATGTCTAAGTACAATGAAAAATGAGTGGAGAGGAAAGAGATCCGTGCTTGTCTTGCACCTTCTCAAGTGTCTCCTGCAGAGGGATATGAGATCAGGTTTGCTGGAGCCACACCAGTTTGCTCCCAACTGCCCACACTGGGTACCAGCAGGAGGGACATTGTGGCAGTTCTGCCTTTTCCAGTCTGCTGCCTGAGGAAGGGGTAGTTGAAGTGTGCAGGCTCAGGCAGCAAACACCTGCAGTGCAGGTGTGGCACCAACGGAGTTAGCAGAGCTGCTCCTTTGGTGAGGGGAGGGACTGTCCAGTTGGAAACAGACCATACTGCATCTGTCATCAAAGAAATACACAAGTATGGCCTGGAGCAGATCAGAGCTCACCCTTCAGCACTTCAGCCAGAGGAACTTTGAAGGTCTGTTCTTTTAATATGCAAGCTACCAATCTGAGGGCACTTTGGATGAATCAATGCTGCTAGCAGGCATGCTTAACTTGACTAACTTCTTTGTGCTGGGGAAAAAAATACAGATTAGATTCCTGGAGTTCAGCATAAAAGATAGGAAATCAGTAGAAATAAACAGGACATAAGTTTACTATAATATAAATGCACTTGGCTGAGGTTGCTGAGTGTCCTTAAAGACAAGGATATGGCAAAGCTCATTAACTGGGTTCTGACAGACTCCATTGCAATACCTTCCTCTCTAGCTCTGTTGTGCCTCTACTTTTGCCTAGTTTTATAAGTTCATGTCTCAGCACAGCTAACTCTGATTATGGTCATTGACATCTATTCAGTGAACTCCTTTTTATGAAGCTTTACTTCCAAGACTCTTAACCCCTAAATGCCGGGGCTTGCTATGAATTAGTGGAAAAACAAGGGCAATCCATGCACCTCCAAATTGCTACTAATTCTCTATCTCCTCTCCCTTGAAATACTGCAAAAGCAATGTCTAGCCATGCACACTTATTCTATTAATCTGAACAACCAACTGAGTGCTGAAACTTGTGTTTAACTTGTGTTTTCTAGCCATGCACTGCAGCCATCCTAACCTACAGCATCAGTGCTACTCAGAATAAGGTATTCTGTGGGCTTTAGTTTAGGCTCCTAATATTAGAGAGCTGAAGTTAAAGTATTTTATTGTATAGGTATTAGTGTGTGTTTATATATAATGTCATTTTGTAAAAGCATATGAATCACTTGGCTCTTGCTAGCAGAGGGAGTTCATCACAGAATTATAAAATAGTCCTGTTGAGAAGGGACCTCAGGAGGTCTCCCACCTAGCCTCTTGCTCAGAGCAGGGTCAGCTCCAAGGTCAGACCAGATTGTTCAGGGCTTTATCTACGCAGGTTTGGAAACCTTCAAGAATGAGAACTGCACAGTCTCTCTGGGCACCTTGTTTCCCTGCCTGTGAAGGTTTTTTCTGTATCTGCAGATGGAATTTCTCTTTTATTACAGTTAAATTAATATTGTAAAACAAGTGTGTTGGATTGTAGTTCAGGAGTAATGTCAGATGCTGAGAACCTACATGGGCCACAAGGGAAATGCTGCTGGTGGGAACAGAGGCCACTGTCTGTCAAGTCTGTTCCAGTCAGGAGCCAGGCACCCTACTCATGGTGCTTGTTGCACATGGAGCTCAATGCCTGTAACTCAGCCAGAGAGGAGGCTGCTACAGGAACAGTGCCATGCCACCAAAACTACCCTGAAGTAAAAGAGGTGTTTGTAAAAGTTGTACTTGATTAAATCTCCCATACCTTGTTTTCCTGAGGAGTTTGACACATTTTCCCCCCTGCAATCTAGGCATGATTCGTGTCTGTCTGCTACTCATATCTTTGTAGAGTAGCAAAACCAGCATGAAATTGATGTGATCTTCTTTCATGGCTGCCCAAAAGGTTCTGAATAGCAACCCTGGAACAGAGTGGGCTTGTTGGCTTCATTCTGCAGCTGCATGAAAAATCTGTCTCTAAGCCTGCAGCTTCAAGGAGACAGCGCAGCATCTGTTCATATAAAAGATAGCTTTGAGCTTGTCTTTTTTTAAATAATGAGAAATTTAAACTACTGGGTTTGAATGGAAACTTGGAAACAGGTTACTTGGCTTCCCTCAATTGTGAAGGAAAACTTTCCACTTATCTTTGACATAGGATTGGATGGATTTTCTTCAATTTATTTTAAATATTTTTGCTCCATACGTGGAGAAATTAACATCTAATTTATGAGAAGCTTCAGTTCTGATATAATAATTACATTATGTGAATGTCTGTTTAGTCAAGGTACAAAGTCTGATTTTTATGGGATGGTTTTCTATATGTATCCTTTTATATGCATTTGCTCATCACTATGATAGCTTCCTATCAGTTTGTCAACACTGTGCACTTCACAGAAGTTATGGTTAACCCAGGGGCCAAATGCAGAGTGCCAAGGAGTAGCATCTGGGCATCTGATGTCCATGGGATCGTGCACAGTTCTGCTCTGATAAAGTTTAATGCATCACATTTAAGGAAAAAAAAAAATTCTTTCAAGTTGCAATGTACTGCAATTTCTCTAATATCTTTCTATTCTAATTATGTACACAGGTTTGTAAAGTCATTAGTGTGGACATGTTTGTAAAATTGATATTGAACTATTGCTTAGCAGATTTATAGCCTGACTTCTAAAAATGTCCCTACAGTTCCTTTAGAAATTGTTGTCTTTATAGTCCAGCTTAGAAGTTTTGTTATCAAGTACTGGAAACAGCATTTAATTGGCAAGTATTCTGCCATAAAACCAAAGGTGCTTTGCTCCTGCCTGTCTGCCTTCCAGTAACCTATAACAATGTTCCTGCCTGTGCAAATCTGATGTGTTCTATCAGAAGTGAATTTTCAACTTAAACTTTGGTACTTAAAGAAAAAATAAAAATCTTTGTGCATTCTTTGTTCTGAGATGCCTGGGTTGATACTTTGAGAGTTGTGCTGATTTGTGGTGATGGGTGTTCATTGCTAGGAGGCCTCACCACTCCATAAAAGAGCGTTTTTGCTGTCCTGGGACAGTTTGCACTGGAGACTGTCAGACTTAACCAAAGTAGACTTTGGGATAGGAAGCTTCAGTTCTTCAAAGGAAGTATAAGCAGGACAAAGAGGTAAAAACTTCATGGTTTTGTTCAGCCATATCTGAAACGACCTCAGTGTTAGAGATGAAACTAAGACAATTCTAAACCCACCAGAGGTAGTAAGGGCAAATTTTCCTGATGCAGAGGGTCTGGCTATAGCTCCATTAGGGATGTTTATGGCCAGTTGTTTGGCAAGACTGTGGTTTGAAAACCTGGCATGTGTTATTGCCCTGTCAATTGCAGAAGGAATCCCTCAGTCACAGATTGTCTCAAACAGAAATGTTCACATCCACACACTGAACAAGTTTACATAAGGGAGATGAGTCTGGTGCCCAGGGCTGTAGTACTGCTTTTCCTTGCTGTGTTGCTTCTGCTTGTCCCAGCTGACAACTGAGGTGTCTCTGAGTGGACATCATGCATATTGCATCCATTTTCTGTGGGTAAAGCCTTGCACCATGTGAGCTTTTACTGAAATTCTGGTCCCACAACTGTCACGTAGGAAGTTTATTGCTATTGATTCTCTTACATGTGCTGGCTGAAATGACATTCAGGAATGTCTGTATGACCTGCCAGACTAACTCAGCTGTGACAAACCAGTTCAGCACTACTAACAGCAAGGAGGTGTCAGAAGCAAAGCCATGAGCTCGGTCAATTGTTCTACTCATGAGATCTTCATTTTTGGACTTGGTGCTAAAAGGAATGCACCTGAAAGCAAATGGAGATGTGTTGAATTATTTACCTTTTGACTATAGTTATATTGATGAAATGACTTAGAGGAGAATAGGAAATATGTCCCAGTGTACTCCAGCAAGCTAAAAATCCACTGGCCTATCTTAATCTACAGCTGTCAGTAGCAAAATATATCTCTTGACAATACCTTCAGCGTGATAATAATGCAGTTTCAAGTAGTTAATAATCAGATGAAGTGAAAATCCAGCTTTGAAAAAGAAATACACTGTTTCATTAACACCTGATTGTAGCGTGGTTCATAGCCTGAGCTGCCAAAACAATTATTAGCGATCCGATGGGCAGGTGCATCAATTGCATAATGCTGCTGCATTTTCAGGAAATGTTTGGTAACTTCTTTGTTTACCAGTAGGTGTCACTGGAGTCCAGCAGAGAGCTCTAACTGCTTTAACACATCTTTTCTTGATCTAACCTTTATTTCATAGAGGAACATTCAATATTTGTACATGATGACGTACATACAGTAAAAATGAAGAACTGTGATCAATGCTCTCTCAACTTTTTTTTCCTGCCTTAACTACTGATAACTGTTGGTGGATAATTCAATGATTTGAGATAGATTCTGGTTGTTTTTTTTTCCTCTGCAGCATGACTAAATCTGGTCCAAGCTGATAATGACCTACGTGACTATTTTATACAAAGATGAAAACAATTAGCAGTGCCTGTATGACTATTCAGCCCCTGCCCAATCTTGCATTTAGTGGTGGGGAGAAAATGGGAAATTAAGCCAAAAGACCTAAATACTTTCTTTTCCCTACCTTTTTTGGAACCTGTGTTGAAAATTAGAGTCTGGGAGCTGTTTGGGACAGGAAGGACTGTCAGCCACAAAACAGCTCTCTGCAAGACTGAGAAAGTATTTAAGGAGCAAAGTTTCTTACACGTTACATTAGAAGATGCAGCACTGTGCTGATGCAGACTGCTTGGAATTGAGCTGAGGTAGAGCATGGAATCATTTTTCCTTTTGAATGAACAGTAGTTCCTGTCTGCTGTGTGTTTGCTTGACAGCTGATCAGCACAGGTATTTTGATTGAGATGAGCTTTCAAGTATGCTTAAGTGTCTACCATCGGAAAGGCACAAAATAGCACCAAGTAGACACTGGCATGCTGTTCAAGATGCTTGGTATCATCACTAAAAGATAAAAGGGGAATTATGTTTTGTTTTCCCCCAGCCAAGGTACAAGGCTTATTCTTTATCAAAACCACTGGGGAGACGTTTTGATTTAGTCAAAGCATCTTACTTTGAGCCTATACTCTTGCATCAATAATTCCTCCAGTCTCTTTCGAATGTGTACCAAAAAAAAAAAAAACAAACCCAACAAAACTGTGCCGCACAAATAAACATTTATCTCAAAATTTCAAGGTCACAGATCCAGCAGAGAAGTCTAGCATAAGGAGGGTGCCTGCAGGCCAGTGTATTATTAGAATAATAATGTGTTTTTGGACAGTAAATGCACTGCCTGCTCTGTTGGCCTTACATGTGGCTGATCCAGTAATGAGTCATTTCCGTGACATGTCTAAAGAACCAGGCAATGCACAGATGTTTTCAGCCTTTTGTTATCATTAGCTACTTTTCTGAGTGTACTCTGCCACCACTCATTAAGAGGCCCTCTGTTTCATGCTGTGGTGTGATCTCTGCTCATTTCATGGCACATGGTTGCATCATATGAGAGAGCCTTAAGTGTGAACAGGTTTGCAAAACTGGCACAGTGTAAGGCCCTGGACATACCAGGGTCTTGTGCAACACACATTGCAGCTTTCTTTGTGGTGCTGCATTGTAGTCTGAGTAAAGGTGAAAGTCATTTGTTTGGAGCTGTATTCTGGCAGGACACTAATGAAGTCACTAACTGATATTTTGTTGCCTCCTACATTCCCATGAGGAAATCTTCATTTAATTTTTTTTTTTCAATTTTCATTTTATCAGCTTAATTTTCTAGCTAGTACATTAATTCTGTCATGACATTCAGAGACACGTCCATCCAGACCTCATTAGTTACATGAGTTTTAATTCTCTGTGGATTTTCTTCTGCCATTGTCGCTGATGTTGCTGTCCTTTGTAGCATTGCTCACAATCCTCAATGGTCACACATCCTGGTTCCAGTGCACCAACAAATTTGTTGATCTGTTATTGCTGGGCTGTAATGGTTTGTAACTACTATAGAAGTGCTTAGTTACTGGCCTCTTTCTATAAAGTAGAAGCAAGTACTTGAGAAATACAAAGGTGAAAACAAAACTCTTGTGAATTACAACTCAAAAGGTAATGTTACAGGTTACAGCATCTGCACGTGACAGGCACATGCAAACCAAATAATCAAAACGAAGAGGACAAAAGAAGAAGTCACATACCTGCCTTTTTTAAAAGATGAAGGAAGCAAAGCAGTAAAATAAGCAACAGAAATGGCTGCTCCCCTATTGCTGAGGAGGAATAGAATGGGACAATGAAAGTTGCACCCATGAGCTTGTTTAAGAACCAATTTCTTGATGTGTTCCCGTGTTTTTCTTTCCCCAATAAGCACTATGTTGATGCACTTTGGTAGCTTTTCTTAAGGGCTGTTGCTATAAAGACAGACAGAAATGCAATAATAATGTGAAAGAGAGAGATCTTAAAAGGAATTTTTAAAAATTCAGGAAGAAGGAAAGGTGGGTACTCAATCTGGTCATCCTACAGGGCTGTGAGAGATCTCAGGTATTTGAGAGAGACAGCACACTTTCATTCCTTATACAACAATGGGAACTTGCCTTGTTCAAAGGACAGAGGAACCTAGACTTTCCCTGAGGATTTTAAAGTGAGGCTGCCTCCTTACTACAAATGCCTTTGGTTTGGTTTTTTTTTCCTCCTGAAACATGTTGGCACATCATAAAATCTTCAGTGGGAAACAGCATAGGTGATTACTTTCTCAGCAGAGCTTGCTGGGAATCTACTGCATAACAGAACAAAGTTCTGACCTTGATGATTATAACAAGGTGAAAGCTACTTTGTGCTTTCCCACTAGTGTTTCACCACAGGTTTTTCCAGTAGACTTACAGGCTGATCACCTAGAGAAAAAAGCTGCACAGAAAACCACGGAGAATTTAGCCGTAGGTGAATGACTGCTGTTGGTTCATCGAGTAAAACGAGTCTTTCCAGAGGCACTGACATTGCAGGGACGATGTTGCCTCTCACAAGATTGCAACAGATGGGTGTGCAGGCAAGAGAGAAGGTGGAGTAGCATAACTTTTTCTGCTGTCTGGGCCTGATTCAGTAATGACATGATCCAGGGAACTTTTATTTTTTTAGATCATGGAGAACTGGCCCTTTGCTGCACTCATATAAGCATTCCTTTGGTCTGTTCAGCAGTGTTTGTTTTAACCTCTTGGTTACTAAATGCCTTGGCTTGACCTCCACATATGAGGGGGCAGCTACTGAAAATTATGATCCAAAGATGTATAAAGATCCCCTGTTTGAGTGCCTTTCAGTCCTTCTTCTCAGGGTTCAGTGTCAGAAATCAGCAGCACATTCATTATCCACTGGAAATACCTCACTGAGAAAAGCCATATTCTTGACAGAAATTATACTTGGCTGTTCACTGGGTTGCAGATTTCTCTCCCTGCCCCTGTGCTTTCTGCTTTATGGTTTGCACTGCAAGGTTTTGGTAGCAGGAGTAACTTCTGTGAGAAGCTGCCAGAAGCTTCCCTTGTGTCCAACACAGCCAATGCCAGTCAGCTCCAAGATGGACCCACCACTGGCCAAGGTCAAGCCCAACAGTGACAGTGGTAGCACCTCTGGGATTACAGATACAACAAAGAGCAGAACTGCCCAACTGCAGCTGGAGACAGAAATATGTGAGAGGGGAATAAAGTTAAGCCTGGGAAGAGGGAGGATGTGGGGAAGGTGTTTCAAGATTTTAGTTTTATTTCTCATTATCCTACTCTGACTTGGTTGGTAATAAATTTAACTAATCTTCCCAAGTCAATTCCACTTCGCCTGTGACAGTAATTGGTGAGTGATCTTTCCCTGCCCTTTTCTTGACCCATGAGCCTTTTGTTATATTTTCTCTCCCCTGCCTAGCTGAGGAGGGCAGTGACAGAGCAGCTTTGGTGGACGCCTGGCATCCAGCCTGGGTCAACCCACCGGGTCTGCCCTGTGCAGTCACTGCAGCTCTCAGTACAACCCTGCTGTTCTTGCCCAGTCCTGTGCAGGGGCTGGGGCTGCTGCCCTTCCACCAGCATGTCAATGGCATTAGTAAAGTCCAAGTCACTATTTTAGGAGAAGTTGACTAAAATATGATAATTAGTGACTTCACGTGTCTCTTTATACCCTCCCCTCACCTTTGATGTGCAAATAGCAAGGGGGGAATTCTCGCCCCAGTGAATCGAAATGGCAGGGGCCTGTGTGCTCTCAGCCACGTGTGCCCGTGACATTTGAAGGACAGCAACAGGAGCACGGTGACTTTTGGCAAAGAAAAAGCAAAAAGAACCAAAATGTTTAGCATTGTAAGTGGTGCTAAGTGGGACATGAAAGCACTGCAGCAGCTGTGAGTGTAGCAGGACATCCTCTTCACCCCCATCCCTTCCCACCTGGACAAGAGGCAAGGAAGGAAGTATTACAGGAAGCTGAGAACTTGGAAGGCAAATAGTGACTAGGCTGAGACACAGAAGAACAGGGAAGAGGCAGAGGAGAAGGAGTGGACTGAGAGGCTTTCTCAGTTGTGAGGAGAGCAGTTTAGGCATGAGGAGCAATGGAGAGAGCTTTCCTGTGAGCTACTGTTTGCTTTTTGGGTAGTGCTTCACAGGGAAACAGGGCAATGGATTATGAGTTTATTCCCTTTTGTGGGAAAAGGACTGGAGCAAGGGTGTATTATTGTGTTAATTCACGTACTTGATATAAAGGATACCTACTGCTATGGTCTCTTTAAAACCTGTAGACTGAGTTATGCTGCTATTACTGTCAAATGCCATGTTTTGTCCATGAGGCAGCACTGAGAAACTTTCCTTTCCAGAAGCTTCTGGAAGGATGTGACTGTCTTTGTCTGCCCCAAGAGTATCTGCTGCATGGGAAACTTTCTGTTTTCCTACTGCTTTGCCTCCCTTTTCTTTTGGAAGAAACTGAAAGTTTAAAATGTTTTAATGTTTTTGAAAAGGTCTGTGCTAGGCTGCAGCTGGTTTGGAAAATTCTATATTGTTCACCCCGCACAGGTCCTGGCACAGAACCTCAAAAAGAGAACTGAGAGGGGTCTAGAGTGTGTTGTGATGTATCCACATAACTGTTCTGTCCCTCTTTTGTGTTCCTTCTGCTACTATGCTTTTATCTCTTATATAGATCTACCTTTGAGGGATTTGAGCTGTGTTTTTCAGGGCTTTCTGCCTTTATACTAAACAGCAGAGATGGTGGTTTCTCTTGGAGGGGGTTGGGGAGTGAGCAGTGATGGAAGCTGTAGGATTCACTTTGGCTTTCCCAAAAAAATTTTAAGGTGGAAAAACTACAGTTTGAAGATGGCTGCATCTCTCCCACTGCTGTTCTCATGAAGACAAATGCCAAACTGGAGTGTCTCATGGTCTGCTTTTTTTGTGATTTATGTGGTTGGTGTTTTGTTTTGGGGGATTTTTTTGTGTGAAGGGAGATGGCAACTAACAGTAATATAATTTCACAAAAAGCATAAAATGCTGTTAATTCCACCCTCTGAGAATGAAGCATACCTACTGCCAGACACAGATGGGATTTGGCTTTTATTTGCTCTGCCATGATACTTGCATATTTGAGGTGAGCCAGATGAAAATGGCAATAGCAAAGCTTAACCTGTTAACTGCCAAGCTTATTAAGATACAGCGTGTCAAATTTTCAAAGTATCCAAAGTATGTTGGGGCAGCAAAAGGGGCACATCTCTGCTCTTCATGAACACAACGAGGTTTGTTTTTCCATCATCATCCTAGTAAAAGGCTTCACTTACAGACTTCTGCTGGGACCCAGGACAGGATAGGCAGCACATAAATGAGCTGAATTTATCCTCTGTTAGTCATGGGAAATTCCCTCATGACCGGGAATCTGCGGTGGTTTGGATTACTCTGTGTGGGGTTTCTACAAAGACTGCAAATACAGATAGAAATATGAAGCTAGCCCAGGGGTATAAGGTGTGGTGTGTAAGAGCTTTCAAATGACATCCAATTACTATCATTAGACTGCAAAATTCTCTACATTACTGTATGTAATTCTCTAAATTACTGTATGTAGGTAGCCCAGGCTTTACACTAGAAACAGATCTATTTAATTTCAACTCTTCTAACTTCCTATCAAAATAGAAACTTATTCCTAATAGCTCCTTGGTGTTAGTTCCTTACTCTAGCTATATTCTTCACTTTTGCAGGTTCTCAGGACAAACGTTTATGCTGTAAAGAACTCAGAGCCTCAGTGTTTTGTGTTTTGAGCTCTCACAGTATTGTGTTCCTCTTTGTCCAACAGATCAGTCACCAAGTAAGACTATGCAAACTCAAACAGGTTTAGCTATGCATTTTACTCTTAAGAGTTTAAATGAGCTATTTAGTAGCTCTGATCAAGAATTACTCTCAGGAGAACAATCTTGTCACTTTTTGCAGTCAAATTACGAATTTTGAAGTTTGTAGCCTGTTTTTCAGTGTCTCTTTAGTAACTGAGTCAGGTGATGAGATACAGATGAGCTTGTAAGCCTTGTCTGAAACAACAAAACCTCAACCACATTCCAGATGGAGCTTGTACTTCTCATTGGAAGGCCCTGTTGGTTTTATCTCCACTTTCTCCAGCAGCACCTTTAGAGAGCACATTCACAGCGTGTTTGTGCTTCAGAAGAAATGCCTGAAAGCTCCAATACATCAGTAAGGATGAGGCGAAGACCAGATTTACTCGAAGGATCACTAAACAAAACCATAGTCTTGCATCTTCTTATTGTAAGGCAATGATTTTGCATTGGGTGAAAGTAAATATAAAATTAGGAAAAAACCTAGAAGAATTGAGACAACTCTAACCTCTTCTGCACAGTGAAATCAGCCTTTTAATTAGTTCTGCATTTGAGACTTGTATTGTAAAGCCTCAGATGATGGTTTGAGTATGAGCATGTGTTGTGAAACCATTTTAGACTCCAAGGTTGTAGAATTTCATTTGACTTTTCTGAGTTCCTCGTTCCTGAAAAATGATCAAACTACATCTGTGTGGGTTTTTAAAAATGTTTTTCTGGTCATGCATCCTTATTTTTCTGTCTCACAAGGATTTTATGAAATACTGCCTACAGAATGTAAAATGTTGGATTTGGTGACTCTTTGAAGCCCATATGTATTTCCTGCATGACACACAATCCTTGTGGAGCGTTTTTGCACTCTGCACAGTGTGTATCATTAATTAAAGCCTCAAAGGTGTGCATAAATCTAACGCGTGTGGGTGGGTGTGACAGCTTGTGGAAGTGGGAGCATGTGAAAGCCCCAATCCCACCGCCCGCTCCGCGTTCCTTCCGCGGCCCTCTCCGCAGAGCGCGTTTCCTCCCTGGCCGGATGTGAAGGCCGCGCACTGCGCACCCACCGTGAGTAGCAGCCAAGGCGGCCGAGAGCGCAAGGGCTCGTGTGCCCTCGACGAGGCACCGCCAACTTTCCATGGAGTGCACTCAGGGCCGCTTCAGCGCCTGCTGCCTCCCCGAGCTCCCGGGCAGGGTTCTGACCTTCCGCGGCTCCAGCCGTGCCGGGGCGCCCGGGCTGCTCCGAGACCCC
>VYXF01008032.1:556928-596916 GCA_013397295.1 Polioptila caerulea
GCACTTGTGTAATGTGGGCCGGTGGTGCGGCGGGGCGGGGGAGGCGGCCGGGCGGGAAGGGAAATGACATCAGGGAGCGGTGGGGTGACCCGGTTCCGCTCGCACCCCCCCGCCGCAGGGGGGGGGAGGAAAAAAGAAACTGTCACCGTGGGATTTCATCAGCTCCTTCTGCCTCCGTGCATTTAACCTATTTTTTCTTTCCTTTGATTATGTAAGAGGAGTGGTGTAGAGGACCGATGAGTAGGGGTGGCTGATGGGCTTCCTGGGGAATCACCGGGCTTTTTGTCTCCAGCTGGTCCGCCGAGTTAGCGCTGGGAAATGCGGGAGAAGTGTGTTTCGGGTTTTTATTTGTATTTACGTTGCTTGCACTGCTCCAAATGGTGCAGCACAATGCAGGTGAGGGAGGCAGGCAGTGGAAATAGAGTGAAATTCACCAAGTGTTTTGCTTCCGTCTGAGTGAAAAATTAAGAGAAAATTGTAAGTAAAGAGTAAAAATCCTGTTCTGTTGATGCTCTCGTATAAGGAGACACCTCTTTTATGTCCTTAAATCTAAGATATGAGTTTACAGCATAGCGTATTTATATTTTCTTAATACTTATCTTTTAACCTATACACATCATATTGAGTATTAATTTGGATTTTGATATTTTAATTTAAAACTTTTTATGAGATGGTCTTAATTGTAAAATTTATAAATAAGAAAATGTGATTCTACTTTCTGAAAATGAACTCCTCTTGACTATAGGACTTTTCTCTTTGGAACTGCAGCCCACAGGCTATAATTTAAATCTGTCATTATCCTTGCATAGGCTGGAAATGTAGTGTCAAAAACACTTATTTGAACATTTCTTACTATGCATATTATAAGAAATATTTATTTGAGTCTTGGTAGTTTAGGGGAGGAAAATGTGCTAGTGGTGAGTGAAGTAATTTTTTTCTTTCCTCTAAGTTGATAGAAACTGAGATATTAATAAATATTTTGCTTTAGTTTCTATAGCTCAGAAACTTGCTCTCTCTTGTCTAAAGTATTTTGGTTGCTGTTACAAATATTTACCAGCACCATGAAAATAAAAGTGATAGTTTAGGTTTAGTTTGCTGTTTGCTTTCTAAAGTATGTGTGGATAGAAAATAGAAAATTTGAGCTACCTACAGGGGAGGAAGAAAGAAGTTTGGCAGTGGTGTGTGTGGGGAAAAGAGGAGATGGGGTTAAAGAGCACTATCTCCTAGGAGCAGCCAGGAGCCCTCTGCAGAGTGGGCTTTTGCAGCAGAGCTCTGCTCAGCAGATAAGCACCTGCCTGTGCCTTCCCTCGGCTGGGGAGAGGAGCCTTTCTACAGGGTGTTCCTGTAGTGCTTCTGCATTGCATCCCCATCCACCTGGTAAACTTCTGAAGTTCAAATGGGATCATTTTAATTCACTTCTCATGGATTTTCTCCCCATGAATTCCTCAGTTTGATAAGTGAAGGTTGCCCTGGTCTAGTAGAGGCAGACTGTTATTAGTGAGATAGTCTTGCTAGAATGAGGTGATAGAGGGACATTTCTGGAAAGCAGTCTGGCAATTTTGGCAGAAGCAAAACTGACACTTCAGGTTAAAAAACTGTGAGTGTTGAGATGAAAACTAAAATAGGAATGACCATATATCACATATTTGGGGAATAATAACAAAACAATTGTATCAAACAAATAGATTATGGTAAGTTCGATAAAAATTACTTCAACTGCCATTTTTCGTATACTTTATATCAAGTTAATCAACACTTCAAAAGTTAGATTTCTTGGATTCTGTAGTTTAAATAACTGTCTTTTTTAACAGACTCTTTTCCTGTGTGGAGAGCAATTTCAGAGAGAAAGATGGACTTGATTAGGTTCAGACTTACTAAAAAGAATTGCCATTTCCTATCCACATTTGGGCCAAAAAGAGAGGAATAGTGGTTCACAAAAGAGATATGAGGGTTTGGGGTTTATGTTGTCATTTGTCCAGTCGTTGAAGTATTTGGTTTTGGGTAAAAATTCCCCAGGTGGTCTGTTTTCTTTCTTGAGTTAAACAAAAGTGGTAGAAGATCATATGCAAGGAGCTCTTGAATGCATTCCTGATTAATCTGTTAGTTTTACACTTCTGTTCTTCTGAGCAAGCTGTCAGGTGGTTGTGCTGTAAGAGCCAGTGGACAGTAACAGTTTACACTGACCTGCTTAAGGTGTTCTCTGTGTTCTTAGAAGAGGATTGAGCAGTGTGTGTGTTCTGTCCCTTGATGGATCAGATTTACTTTTGGGGATTGCTGTGCACCAGTCCTGACCAGGACTGATGTGGATGGTGAAAACCACATCGTGTTACCAAGTAAAACACTTGCTAAGTGAGTCTGAGTGTGAGAGAAGAGCATGGGATGGAGTTGTCATCCATTATTGGGATTAATTAGTACTTAAAATACATGTACAGCAATGTGAAATGTTCTGGCAGTTTCTGTATTTACCTGGCAAGAGGTTTTTTAATGCCATGCTGTTCGACTCTAGGAGGAAGCTACGTGTCCAGGTGTGGTGAAAGTACTGCTGAGTTGTTTCATGACAGTGCCTTCTATCCTTGAAAACATAAAATTAGAGCAAAGCAATACTATTCTTAGATCTTTTTTAAGGATTCATTGTGCCTTTGATTTATAAATGTGCAAGCAACTGGATTTCAATTTATTTTTGTGGGTGCTTAGTGCAGAACCTTTTGCCATGACAGTCCCATGGGAATGAGTTAAATCTAGAAAGAAGCAGACAATGAACCTGTTGCTTGTGTGCAATGTACACATCTGGTGCTTGTGGGCCCAATCAAGGGTGGAAGTAACAGTCCTTTGTACTAGAAAGTTGGTGAGTTGATGTTTCTTGTTTCTTTCACAACAGAGAATATGAAACAGGAGCCAAAATGACATCCCGATTTGGAAAGACCTACAGCCGGAAAGGGGGAAATGGCAGCTCCAAGTTTGATGAAGTGTTTTCCAACAAGCGGACCACCCTTAGTACAAAATGGGGAGAAACCACCTTCATGGCCAAATTAGGACAGAAGAGGCCCAGTGTCAAACCAGATATTTCTGAAGTTCCTAAGAAACCCAAAGTTGAAGATGAGGTAACTGAGGATCCATTTGGATTTGACAGTGATGAAGAATCTCTTCCTGTGTCTTCAAAGAATGTGTCACAGGCTAAAAGCTCCTCTCAGCTGGAACCTGGTGAAGCTGCTCAGTCTGAGGACTTCACTCCTCTACTTGAAGCAAACAGCAGAATTAATCAGCCAGACAGTGGAGAAAATGTTGCCTCCAGCAAGTGCATACCTTTTGACAATACTGTTCCTCTCTTGAAAGAAAAGAGCACAGGCAAAAGTGTGGAAGATGGAGAATGCAAGGGCAGCAGTGCTAAACATGTAACTACAGGTGTGTTTGCTCAACTGTCCATGTACTTCTGTTTTCTTCTGAATTTTGCTAATCTCCCTTTAGACTCTGTGTTTTCTAGGGATTGTTAAATGTTCTGATAAAACTGTGGGGTAATTTAAAATTGTAAATAATTGTAGAGGATACTGTGTTTGGCTAAAAGCACTAAGAAGCTTTCTGCACTTTACACACTGCTCTGGGGTCTTTGGTGCTCTAATCTGTGTATCTGGAGATCAAGATACAGTGCTTTGGCTTCAGTGCAGTACGTTAGTCCACTTAGTCCAGTTATTCCATCATAAAATGAAATAATAACATTCCTTTTCTAAAATTGCTGAGTGCATTTGTGGGTTTTAAACCTGTATTTTGAATAGTGATGAGTTAGTGGTAGTAGAATTTTACTGTGGGTATGTGTTTACAGCCATGAAGGTGCAGGTACAGCTTAGGCCAGGCTTTGTTTCACTATTTGGGTGGAAAAAGTAGTTTTCTGAACTTCAGCTGCACAAATATTTTCCGTTTGTAATTAGCACAGCTATATCAGTGTGTACATAAAAAACTTCAGAGCTGTGAAACTGCATTCTCTCAGACTTCCTTTTGGAGGTGTTTTGGGGCTCTGGAGTGTTTGTAAGATAGCTTAATACTTTTCAGAGGGGAGCTCACAGGGCCCATGGAGGTGAGCAGTGCTGTAGTTTTCTTCAAGTTGTTCTTGGAAAAGATCAGATGTTGTTATATCTGATGAAAGGCTTTTGGATAATGGGCTGATTAAACCACAGCTTCTATAATTGGGTAGAAGATCACATTAGATGAACCTAGATGAAGATGACACCTACTGACTTGCTCTGGGTTATCAAAATCAATTTTAATGAGAAGAACTTATATAACTTCCATTTCTCAAATATAGTTAACCCAGGGATTAGAGATTTGAGTGGACTTGTTCAGTTGTTAATGCAGTAAACAGGAAGATACTGAATCATGGAAGATAGCCACAGTTCAGTTACATTTAATACATATGTTAGGGATCTAATTCAAGCAAACCCAGGAAATGCAGATTGGAGCTGTAGTTTGACAGGCACATTGGTAGGATGTGTAGTTGTCTTTTGATCTTATTCTTTATTTTTGCTGCTGCTAAAATATTTCTTGCTTTCATATGATTTTCAGCAGCTATCTTTAACTATGATTCATCTTCAGACTGGAAATAAAATTTAGGGGATTTTAAAGTTTGAATGTAGTTTTCATAAGAAGTGGGGTAAGTTCATCCCCCAGTATTTCTGAGGAGAAGAAATAGTAATGAGTTTCCTTGGTTGTTAACGAGAGATTGTAGTAGAACAAGTTTTACAGTGAAATGGTTTCCTTGTAGACAACCTTGGTCAGAACAGTATTTTTCAGGTTGGAAAGGAAAGTGAGAGAGCTGTGGGGAGACAATGTGATAGAGCTCTGAAAATTCATAGTGTGTGAAAGGCCAAGAGGAACAAACTTGAGCAGTTTCATTGGTGCTTCCTGATTCCAGTCCTGTGGAAGATAATAAAAATACAATAGAAAATCTCTCTGATTTGCTGCTCATTTAAATTCTAGAACTCCTTGCTGGACAATACTGTGTATGTTATAAATACACAGCTCTGAACAGAAGGAAGCTGATGAATCTTGGTGGATAAGTCCATCTGGCTTTTGAGTGTGGTGGTGGTCTGAATGCAGAGGGGGAGGTTCCTTAAACAGCTACTGGAGGAGTTCTGTTCTGCAGGATTCTCTGAAGTATTTGTTACTGATTGCAGTTCAGCCAGGGGAAGTGAAGGACAAGCTTGATCTAATGGTCCTGTTCTTTCAGAGTCTGCTACATTCTGTTGATAGCCAGTCAAATGAAGATAAAAATCCCTTTCATATCTTTCTTCAGAAATGAAATTCAGCTGAGAATGAATCTTTGCAGAGCATCCTAGGAGGGTCTTTGGTTTCCTTACCCTTATTTGAAAACTGTAGTCTTGGTGATAGTGTTTCTTTTTCTCAGTGTAAATAAAACTTGGATGGTTGAAGCTGCTGTTATGCTTGTGTGTAAACTGATCCAAAATAAATAAAAGTACTCTCTGAGGACGTTGCTCAGCACACTGAGCAATTAGAGATAGTGGTGTATAGTCAGCCTGTGTAAATGTAGGTACTTCAAAGCCTTCTTTGTTGTAGTGACTGTTGAGTAAAGTTTAATGGGGAGGCTCTTTCAAAACTACAGAGAGTTGATTTGATTGATTTGGGGTAGGGTTCTGGAGGAGGAAGGGACTTGGGAGGAGTATAATAGTGTATGTACCTCAACTGCTTACATGTCCTTGCCCTCCCCATAATAATTTTCCTCTTCCTGGTGACTCTTGTACTCCACCAGATTCAACCAGATTTGTCCAAAGGGCTTATAGATCCTTGAGACAGCAAGGTGGACTATTCCTGCTGGTGAAGGAGAGGGGTGGGGGCTGGGAGGGGAGGCAGGCAGGTATAACAACACTCATATTCCCAGTGTAAGGAAGGCTGCAATGTGAGCTGAACCTTCACCCACATACAGTCCTGTATCTCTGGATGTGAGAAAATGGGCTGTGTTGGTACTGATGTTGAAGAAAGTGTTTGTTAATTTGTTTTCAAGTGCAGTTTGCTAGTCCTTGTCCTCATACTGCCAAGGCAGTGCATGAATAAAGGTCTCAGGACTCCCAGAGAACATGAGCCATCGGTGTATCTTAATTCTTAACATAGGTGAAGAGAACTCCAAGAATTAGAGAGAGTTGAAAAACGTGATTTACCATGGCTATGCACAAACTGAGAGGTACAGTTAGTGCTGCTCCTGTTGTATTATCCTGCCTCAGTGCCCATTTCTTTGGGCATTAAAATGAAGGTGATTAATGGCAGTGAATTTTAGCCAATGTTTGGTATTAAAAAGCAGTTGATTTGGGGGGTTGTTTTAGTAGTTGTGCAGCCATGTAACACAGTTGAGGATCTGTATCTTTTATTTAAAATGGTAGAACTTGCTGTTTTGGGGTTTTTTTTAGTAGCCTTCAGCTAGTGCTTGTAACAATCTCATTTTAAAGGCTTTGAGAAGCTCTTAATGTGCAAAGCTTCTCATAATCTCACCCTAATGTTGCTTGATGAAGACTTAATACTGTCTGAAGAGTGTCTATGAGTAATCCTGTATGTAGCAGGTAATTTGCAGATAGGGGTTTAGGTAGATTTGAAACAATGAAAGACTGTTCAGTATTAATAGTTACTGTTAAGTCATCTTTGTGAAGATAGGGAGAACTTGGTAGCTAGAAAGTAACTTATGTCATTAGAGGAGTATCACACTGGCAATTCATATAAAATAAAATTGCAGCTACTTGAGAAAATGAGGTTTTTGTGAGAAAACCTTATAGTAGGGTAAAGTGAAAACCTACAGAGCAATAGTTGGATTTTTGAAATAGTCTGGTGGGATTTTTTTTTTTTTAACTTCTGTAAGGCAATATCCAAACAGTATTTCACACTGTATTCATCTGCACACAAGCTTTGGTATAAAAACATGGCCTTGCACAGCAAATTTTGTAAGTTTGCTCTTTTAGAATGTTTGTTAGCTTGTAGGCTGAATTAATGTAGTAGAATTTTTCAGATGAAAATGAATGATAAAGTTGGATTATATTTAGGAGTTGGAATGGCATTTCAGAGTTAGTGTATCAGTATGTTTCACTTTGGACAGCTAGTTTGCCTAGTCTGGGTATTTCAGTTTGTGGAAATATTTGTCTTTGTAGTGTGAGTTTGCATTTTCACTCTGGATGCTGTGATGATCTGCTGGCCTTTGTGCACAGTGCTGAGATCTGTGGCTCGGGCCTTCGGAGGGTCTGGTCCAAAGGGTTGATACTCTCAGCTCTTCATCAGAGAGGGCATTTGGATTGAGAGGTGTTTCTCATCTCTGCATACTTCATGTTCAGATATACAGACTCTGAGAGAATATTCCTTTTCTGCATTAATTCTAAGTGAAAAAATTACGTATTTAATCATGCATTAATGGAGAAGTATTTTAGCTGAGCATGGATTAAGTCTGGTTTGTTTTGGAGCCTGAGAATTTATTTAATGAAAGTATGTTTTGCTTGCTGTGGAGAAAGAGAATGGCTTAAAATATCTTTCCAGACTACAGAACGACATAGGAATTGTGTCCCTTTCTGCTGTGTTGTAATGTTAAGTACAGATTTTGTGGTTGTTGTGTTGGCAGTGACCTTTGAGGAGGCTCTTTAAGATTAAAAGAACAAATTATTTTTTCCCCCCTTAACATTTAGAGCAATAATGAAAACAGCTATTCCTCAGCTTGTCATTTGTTACTTTGTACTGGTATTCAAGCAGGTTTTGTTCTGGCAGTATTGCTGGTGGTGCTGTCAGGGGGTATTTGTCTGCTGACTGCTGTTTGATTCTTTTGTTTTTCTAGGTAGTTCTTAATGCCCTCATTTTTCACTTGAGGCCAGTGCACTTACAGGTAGCAAATCAAAATGGCAAGTGTAGTTCTTAAAAACTTGTGCTTATGCCATGGAGGAGCAAGAGATATGGCTGTGCTCAGCTACTTCTTGGCCCAGGATGCAGAATTTAGTTGGTGGTTGCTGGAAAAGCACAGAGAGTGCAGAGAGTACATTGGAGAAAATGGATGCCTTTGAAGAAGGAGATGGTTTAAGTCCTCAGGTCTGTTCCTGACACACTATCCTGATAGAACCTTAGTGACTCTGTGTGCAAAGCCTCTGCATCCTGCTTATGTGGGTGGGGAGCCCTATTTTTAGAGTTAAGTTTCAACTTTGCTTGTGCAGGTTTGTTGCATAATTGCATTTGACCACCAGATTGGTCAGGGTATTCCTTTCAAATTGTTTTTAAGCTTCTGTTTTGTGTTTAACACTGACTTGGACACTGAAGATGATAGTAAGGCCAGAGTAGTGTCTTACTTCCTCTGCAGAGTTTTTGAGAGTAAGTTATTTACTTTGTGAGAAAGAAATTCAGTTTAGTCATTTTCCATCCAGAAATGGAGCAGAGTTGGGGGAACCTGAATGAGGCCTGAGCATTTGGCAATCTTAGGAGACAGCTGGCAGCAGCCATGATTAAAAAGAGCTGCAGCTGTGCTCTGGCTGGGTCAAAGCATTAAGAAACTGATAGCAGAGAAGGGGAAAAGTCTGCCAGAAAATATGTGCACCCATAGAATTTCAGTGTTAGGAGGTTTGTTTGGATGGTAGAAGTTACGGTGAGTATGTGGATAGCTGGGGTTTATCCACAGGTCCTCTCTTCTTTAGTTGCTTTTTGGTAAGTTTTCCCCCTTTGAAGATAGCTCCTTTTCCCTTGGGCACAGAGTTTTCTTGCTGTCTCAGTAGCCCATGTTCAAACTGGTGTGATTATTGTTCTCTTTTTTTCATCTACTACTTCCTTATTGGTGGCTTGTTGTTTTTTTCCTGGGATGTTTTTCAGAAGTCTGAAATGGTTGAGATTCTGTTTAAATCTCAGTGTTTGTACTTGTTTGCTGAAATGGCAATACAGAAAAATACCACAGTGTTTAGGAAAGAATCTGATTTCTGTGACATATTTTTCCTAATGGCAGGACAGTTCATACTATCTGTGTCCATGTACAGAGTACAGGGAACTTTTTTCCCCTAATCTATAATTCCCCTTTCCTATACAACAGGCAATTTTGCAATCTATACTTTTAAAATCATTCTTCATGGCCTGCCTTGTACAGTGAACAGTTTTTAAAAGGTCATACTTCTGACTGCTCCTTAGTTTTCATGGTTAAAAAGTTGAAATAAGTTTGCATTGAAAACAGTTGGTCAGTGCTTGTGGAATAAAAAAAGCCCGGTTACAGTTCCTACCTCTCAAGTGGGCCAAAGCATGCAGGCAAGCAGAAACCAATTGCTAAGGAAGCCATTTCAAACTTCAACTGCTGAGGTCTTATTACATTGGATGGAAAATGTTCTTCAAGTTTAAACTTAGTTCATATTTTCATTTAAGAAACTGCTGCTGTGTTTATTAAAGATTTTTGACATATTCATGAGTACTGTCTCCATTCAGACTGACTAAGTATACATTTGTTTTGACAATTGTTAATGTTGCTGTATTATAGTATGCTTGAATTTTTTTCCATAGCACATCACTCTAGAAAAGTTGGTGAAAACAGGTATTTCTGGCATGTGTGAGCCCCTCGTGTTGCCCATGACACTTTAGTAGTTTATTTCTGGCGTTCTCTTGCTCCTCTGAGCAGCAGATGCCCTTCTGAGCTTGGTGTGAGGGGGAATGTGTCTCTTTCATTGGACTGTCCATGAGAGGTGAGCACGTCAGGTCTGACAACTCTTGTACTACAAAGTGCAGCAGCTCTTCTGCCCAGTGTGTCTTTGCCCCTGAAGGTTTGCTGGGAGGGCAGTTGTGCTGAGCACACTGTGTCTGGTTTGGCACACACACGTGTCCAGGTTGATTTGAAGGTGATAGTGAGAGCTGTGGTGGCATAAGGTGCAATGAAAGGTGAGAGATACCAGAATATCCAGTGATTGCTGGTCAAAGAACTAGAAGAAGAGAACGTAAGACAGTTATATGTTACTTCCAGAGCCATTTTGTCATTCCATTAAAAACATTGCCTGAGATAAAGGCAAGGGCTCAGTTCAGTGAATGTTTTCTGCACAAGAGCGAAGGTGGCCACGTCAGCCTGCACCCCTGTGAAAGGCTTCCACTTCCATTTAAATATAAGGAGTTTTTAGGAAGTTGTACACTGGCTGCCAAGTGTACCAGCATGACACAAGGTCTGAGTGCCTCCTGGTAGCACATCTTCCCAGTGGGAAAAGTGTACAAGGAATTACTTGTGTGGCTGAAACAGGGGGGCAGGGTAGGGTTCAGCCTTTCCTGGGCTGGAGCCAAGGCACTGGGGGATGTTGTACCAGCAGCATGTTCTGAAAGCATGAAAATCTTGTTAGGCTCAGGGCATGAAAATAATGGTCTATTGGAGATGCTGAACAGTGTGTTTGTACCAGACTGACAGATGCATCCAGGTGATTTGAGAGCAGAAAAGGTGTCTGAGGTGTCTCTGTCTCATGTTGAGAAGAATAGCTAACTGAAAGGGAGGCACAGTGTCATTGAGAACTTAGTGAAGACTATGTAAGAAACAATTAAATTTTTTTTCATATTAATTGCCTTAGAATTTTGGTATTCAGGGTTCTGGAAAAGGAAACAAGACAAGCAAACAATTCTTAAGGAAAATAGTGCTGTCATGGCAGTAAATGAATTCCCATCACTTCAGGGGTTTCTGTGATTTTTTTTCTGCAAAAGAAGGTGCCACTTAAAACATCTGCCAAGAGTCAATGTCTGTCCCACCTGCATGCAGGCTTGTTGGGAATTCAGTTACTTAAGAATTTGTAATCATAGCTATAATTTTAGCTATTTTAGAGATTGTCAACCATGAAACTTGTCTTGGGAGTCAAATCTTCCTGTCTCTGTTCATACCTGCTAACAGGCACTGCTTTTCAAGATCTCACAGGCATTAATGGATACTTAAATGAAATAAATTTTGCCTGTTTCATAAATTGTGTATTTTGTGTCCATGGGCTTTTTTTCTCTGAGTTTTCCAGTTCTTCAGTCATAGACAGCAAATGGATCAAAGGAGTTTAGTCTGCAACCTTTTCTCCTGGCCAATCAAAACATTTCATTTCCAATGCATGATGACAATTGTTCTGTAATTTGGAAAAAAGCCTGACTTCTCTGCAGTTCCTGGTTTTCTGACCAAACCAGAGATGATGCTCTGAGTGCCTCAGTTGGACTCTTCCTGGAAATGAGGGATGTGATGTAAGCACCTTTGCTTTAGCCTGCTCAGCTGCAAGTTGCAGAGTGAAGCGATGGAGCTTTGTGCTTGAGAACATTGGTGATGGTGTAATGGAGCCATAATAAATGTGCTCAGGGACATCAGGCAGAGCAGTAGCTCGTAATGAGCTTAACAAACTGTTCCCTCCATGCGGTGGCAGCGATCTGTTGGTGAGCTGTAGCCTGGTAATTGTCCGTGCCCTCAGGGGCTGGAGGGCTCCCAATACCCTGCATACAATTCTTGGTGTTTCGCTTTCTTGCCACCACGTCTTGGTGTCTATTGGAAGAGAAATCAAGAAGAATGTAAAATTGGTGTCATGCCACCTGCCTGCTCTCAGGATTTCATTGCTTCTGATTACCTTTAATATTTACAGTGAATTGTGGTCAATACTAAAAGAATGTGCGTTGTGGCTAATAATAAAAAGAAACATTGTTTGTTTGTTGATTTGTTTCCTGTGAATAGTAATCATGTTTCTCTCAGTATGAATGTGAAGGCTTGTGCAGCTACTGACACAGCAATGAAGGAGTGTAAGGTTTCCTGCTGCAAAGGTTACAGAAGGCCACATGCCTTTTGTTTGTAGCTTGGAGGGTACTTTGCTTGGCTTTGATTAGGAGAGAAAACTATCCCAGAGTTCAAGTTAGTAGGGGCTAGCATGTAATGCTGGCAACACCTCCATGAGTACATAGGGAAAAGTAAGCATTTGTTTTGTGTATGTGACAATATTTTGACATTGTGGCATGGTTTTTTGGCATACCAAGCCTAATATTGCTTGTCCTTTTGTGTTCTTGAGTTTTCTCCTTACATTTGTGCTGTTCCGCTGGCTTTGATCGAGCCCTTGATGAAGTGGTACAGAGAGATGTGAAAGCCACAGTGCTGTTCGGGGTGCCGTGTGTGCCCTGCCTCCCTGGTGCCCGTGTGGTGCCAGGCAGAGGAGGCTTTAGCCGGGTCCCTAATCCCTGGGAAGGCGGCAGCGAGGGCCGGGTGGCACATGGAGCTGGCACGTGTCGCGGGGCGTGAGCCGCAGCAGGCACTGTCCTCTGCACAGCCACCGGCTGCACTGCAGGAGGCTGCGGGGCAGCTGTGCCCTGGGAGCCCTGAATCTGTTCAGGGGAGAAATTTACAGCAGGAGACCTTGTTCTCACAGCCCAAGATCCTGCTCTGTGCTCCGAGTAACGTAAAAATAGCAAATAAGGTCCTGCAGCTCTACCACTGAATGGTTAACTAAAACATGCAATGTTTAACTGTGGGTAATTAGTGTAAGACTGTTAATGATGACTGGGTTTTTAGGGAGCTGAAAATTATGTTTGCAGACTGAGCCCAGTGACACAGTCTTGGAAGTCAAATGGAAATGACAGAAAAGTGTAACAGGGATAGGTTGGAGGATAGATGGGCTATGGTTGCTTGGCTTTCTTGACCAGAAGGGTGTTTGATTTCCTAAAGGATTACTTTACTTTGGTTTGGATTCCATTTTGGTATATGCTATACCTGAAGGATCAGGGTATGAATTGTTAACGCTTACAGGTTGAGTATTTGGTGGAGAGAAGTTTTTATCTTTTCTCCAAACTTCAGTGTTTTCTCTGTCAAACTTTTACTGTTACAGGTACTTAAAGAAAAAAGGAAGTTGTAATGTGAGACATTTTCATGTCAGAGTTGTCAGATGTTGAGCTGAAGGATATATGTTTCTTATCTCTAAAAAAATTAATTACATTAAAAAGCAAGTGGGTATTTTTTATTTCTAGAATTGCATTCTTTGTTTTGTTCATGACCTTAGAAATGGAAAGGGAGGAGAAAGTACCACTGGCTACCTGTGGTACCTGGGAGGCATTTACTGTTATTGTTGAGTTTGTTCCATCTAACAGGTGAGTGCTTATAGTAAGTGTTTTTTAAAAATAGGATTGGAACACAATTTTATCTTTATATCCATCTAGTCTAATCCATGTAAGTATAGATGCATATTTGTTAGATGTTTTAAGGTTTGTTACTGAAAAAGCAGTGGGCTTTTGACAACTCTGTTACATTCCTGCTGTTTGAGTGTTTGCATGGGTCTGTATCTATTATAGAATAGTGTAAACTTGATTGCCTTATGTATATTTACTGTCTTATTGTCTGAACTTGAATTTTCTTCTCTAGTGGTACCTTTATTAAGATTACTTGGAACAATAATCATCACTTAAATGTAGTCTTACAGATTTAGTAATATGCATCTGTGTGTGTGTGAAAACATCTCATGTTCTGGGGGAAAGAGTGCAAGTTTGGCTTTGTTTTTTCTTAATTCATCAGCTATGCTGAAGGCATCTCTGTCTTGTTAAGTGACATAAACTAGAGCATGAAATAAAGCAACTTTTAGTGATTTAAACAGAAAATAAATCATGGTTACCACAGAACATTGTTATGGTTCCTAGGCAGACAGTGTTTGTACTTGGGGAGAGGAGTTATATGTTAGTGCTGATTTTAAATTACTTGGGAGAGTTACTCTGGTATTCGAGCCTCAAAAGAGCCTAATTGAGGTTAGAAATATGAGGAGAAATTCCACGCCTCTCTTGGACTATAGAATATCTAGTAATTCACAATTAGTTCCTTTTCTCATATTTTTTTTCCTACAGTCATGCTAGCTCCTGCTGTAGTAGTTGCTGCCAATAAATACTGTAATTTTTAAAATCAGGGTTATTGGAATTGCAGTTCCTGTTCACCTTTGGGCAATTAGGAAGTGATTAGCAGTACTTTCTGGTATTGAAGGTTCAGGCTGACAGCTATTGACCCATTGATGAGATGAAAACAGTGGCTTGACAAGGGATCCTCAGAGGAAGTATTCCTCTAAATGTCACTGCTTGGTTTTCCAGTAATGCATTGTGATGATCCAGTTTTAAAGCCAAACTTTCTACCTGGGGTACACTAAAGAGTTCAGTGGTTCCATTTCCCATCAGCCTTGCTTATTATTGGAGATGGAAAAACCTCCCTGGGGCAGGGAGATCTAAGGCTTTTGAAGTACCACATGTCTTTAAAATTCCTGTGCCCCAGAATCCAGGGGGAGGTTAACTTGAACTTTTTTGCTGTTTAGGAGTACCTTGGTGTGCTGTATTAAATTAGGAACTGAAAGGTAAAATTGAGATGCAACGCTCTGTTGATACTTAGGGAATCTTCTCCAGCAGCTCAAGGTTCAAAGCTGCTGATGCACGGGTTACACAAAGGCAGCACAAGTGAGGGCTCTTGTTAGAGCTCTTTGCCTTGTGGCATTTCTTGGGAGTGTGGTAAACTAAGCACCAGTAAAGCCATTTGACTGGGCTAGAATGGATTTGGTACTTATTAGTCAGCTGAGCTGACTGGGGAAAGTGGTTTTGGTCACATTTACCCAAGGAGAAACAGGAAGGTCCCTTAGAAATGGAACAGTGATGGTGAGGCTGCAAAACAGTGTATTTTAGCAAGGAAGTCTGAAAATGTTTTTAATCTAATTTGCTGTTTTTCGTGCCTAAGTGTTGTGGTAGTCTTCAGCTTCACAATAATATTAAACATATGGGAGAAAGGAACATACTGTACACTGTCAAACTCCCTCCGTGATTACAGAAAGATTCATTTTGGTTGTGCCTCTTGGATTGTGGCAATCATGAGATTGAAATGGGAACAACAATATTGCTTGTATAACATATTGATACTGAAAAATAATACCAAGATTCCATCATGGAGATGGCAGGGTTAGGGTTCCTTGTTCTTTGAGCAATTTAGTTTGGAGTTTTGTATTTCATATATTGTGAAAAGCTTTTTTTATTTCTAGCTGAGTATGTGTAACTTCTGTGACAGACCTCAGCTGAACTCAAAAAAACTTAGATGCAGTTTGTCAGATATTACTTGTCCTGATTCCCTGAGGAATTTTAGCGAGGATTAAACCAATTTCCTGCAAAACTGGATATGGTAGCCATTTCTTTTACTAGAATTTCCAGTACCTTAAAATTCTTCTGTAAAGCATAGATGCAAGGATGGCATTTAGATGATGCCATTTTAATTTGAAAACAAGTGAGCCAAAGTCCCTGGAACAGTGCTGATACTTGTTCCCCTTGTCAGGAGGTTGAGATCTTCTGGTCAGTGCTGTGAAACTTCTGTGCCACTTGGGTAAATGGAAGCTGAGGAAATTTCATGTGGTCAGGACTAGTGCTAAAGAGATGCTTTAGCCTTTTTTTTACTGATGAGTTTAGGAAGCCTTTGCTGCCAAAAAAATTGGAACCTTTAGGATCATGTTCTGCCAGTGAAGCCCCTTTTCTCACTGTGGTGTTCTAAGCATGTTCTCTTCTAGCATTTCTGTTGTTACTTGGCCCTGTCCCAGCTGCTTCTGTGTCTCCAGTTTATCCCATCACATGCTACTCTTCTGTCCACCATGGTTTTCTGCATTGTCAGAGTTTTTATCTCACTTCTCCTGGCCCAGGCAGCCATTTCAGTGCCAGCAGTAAGGGCAGGCACCTGGGTTCCTGGGCTTGGTGATACTGTCTCAGAAATTTCCAAGAAATTCTTGTTTCCTGGAAGGAACCCTCTTATAGTGCTGGGTGTCTGTGTGTGTGATGTGAACAACAGAGGATGGCAGATGCAGTCATCATGAAACTCTGGTGCCAAATCCACTGAGCTTTTGTTGGTATTCAGGGAAAACAAAGGGAATGGTTTCCCTACCAGTTTGGACAGCAGGTGGAAGACTCAATACTTGCATTTTTTCCTGGCATTACTATTGTGCGAGTGCTGGTGGACTGGAAACAAACCTTACAAAAACTGACTTGTTATAGTGGAACTGGTTCTCTTGGATAGTGTTACATATGAGTGTGGCAATGGGTTGGAGAAGTGCAAAAATAACTTTTGGCAGCAGCTCTTCTTCAGAGACACAGAAATTCATTGCATAAACCTAAATTTCAGAAGTAATAAAATTTGTGAAGAGAATTGCATTTTCTGTCTTTCTTTTGTGAGTCCAAATATTTTCATTTGAAGCAGCAAAATAAAGTGACAGTTGAAGTTGTTTGCTGTTTTATTCAGAGTACAAGAAAGAAGTTATTTTCTTACATAACAAGAGAATTTGTGGTTGTTCTCTAGTTATCCACTGTAAGTCACTTGCATGTGAAACTTCAGTAGTTGTCTTTTCTGAAAATTTCACCACAGAGTTTCTCCTTTTTTGTGTGATTTGCCTTGGTAAATAAGTGGTTGTATTGAGGGTTTACCACTGTCTTTTACATGATGCTCTTATTTTCAGAGTGATACTTCAAGGGTTTTTTATGGTAGAAATTACAAGAAGACTTTATTATAGCAAAACCTGTAAGCTGAGGGTTGTATAAACCAGGGGGATGAAGACCTCAAGTTTTTTGTCAGTGATCGCTGAATATTTTTTGTTATTTGTAACTTTCCAAAGTTTCCCATTTGGGTGACAACTTTTTAAATATTTCATTTTAGTAATAAATATATCATTTCTTGTAGATAAAATCCAGAACTTGAAAGAAGATCATGGGAACAGTCATTTCATCTATGACAATGCTGGAGACAGTAATAAAACCAATGCTGAGACCACAGACACTTCTGGATGCAACGCTGAAGTCAAGGACTTGCCTGATTCTTGGGACTCCCACGTGGGAAAACCAGCAGATTGTCCATCAGAAACATCTCAGAGCAAGGGGCCACTAAGAACTCACTTGTATGAATGGGAGGATGAAACTGAAGACACCAGAACTGGAGAGTATGTATTAGCTTTTGACAATGAGCATCTCTCAGAGGTGAAGAGCAAGGAGGAGGAGTGTGATAAAGAAGATAGTGAAAATCCAAAGGAAGCCATTAGTGAAGAACTTGTGCAAACTATTCCTAGGCCAAGCAACTGTAGGACATATTGTCGATCCAACAAAGCAAAACTGCAGGGGACAACAAATTTTGACAAGCTGATGGATGGCGCTAGTCAGTCTTTATCCAAAGCAAACAATGAGTCAAATAATGATGGTGTGAACCCAGGAAAAAAAGTTTCTTTAAGTGGGACCAGTTTTAGAGGGACGGTTGGACGGACTAGAGACTACACAGTTCTCCACCCATCTTGCTTGTCCGTGTGCAATGTCACCATCCAGGATACCATGGAGCGCATGGATGAATTCACCTCAGCAGCCCCCACTGACCTGGGTGAAGCTGGGCGCTTAAGGAAAAAAGCAGACATTGCCACCACCAAAACTACCACCAGGTTCCGACCAAGCAATACCAAATCCAAGAAGGATGTCAAATTAGAGTTTTTTGGGTTTGATGATCAAGACGAGGGAGGGGGAGATGAAGGCGCCTCTAGAAGCTCTGGGAGTTCCAATTACAAAATCAAGTACTTTGGGTTTGATGACTTAAGTGAAAGTGAGGATGAAGATGAAGAGTGGCAGGTAGCAGAAAGGAAGGCCAACAAAAAGCGGAGTAGAACTGTACCATCTGCTTCACTGCAGCCAACCTCTGATGGCAATGAAAACTGTTCCCAGGATAGCCAGCTCAGCACTAATGCAGGTCAGTAGAACTCTTTTGGGACACATGGGTGACAATTTGAATTGCCTTCCATGTTTTGTTCCTTTTGCAGTGAACCTAGAAATTTGTCAAACAATACCACTGATTTGGAAACCTAACAGTTAACCTCGAAATCCAACAGTGAAACTCACTTTTCCTGTGGTCCTGTCTGGTGTTTCATATCTCTCTTGAAGTGTGCTTTATACCCCTTGATCTCTTGCCAGGGGTGGAGGTTTTTTTCTTTTCCAACAGAAGATTTGTACCTTCTTGGTGTGCTGAGCATGTATCTGTGCCTGGAAGGCAGGTATCCTCCCACAGAGCCTCCAGATCAGCCCACAATTACAGAGCTGAGCACGCACATGAAGGAGCTCTTAAGAACTGGGAAATAGCTTTTTCTGCTTTTGGATGTGTTTGTAGGCTGGTTGGACCTTTCTCAAGCTCCATCTTATCTGAGGATGCCTGACTCGAGGGAGAGGCTGTGGGGACCCACGGAGTGCCAGTCAGATAACTGGCTTTGGGAGAGCCTCTGCCTGGTAGTTTCTGCTCTTGTTTTCAGTTTTAGCCATCTCCTTCTGTACAGGTTGGCAAGTGTCCTCACACACGGATATATGAGTTAAACTGTACCCATGGCAGCTGCTGAACAAGTTCTGGGGGTCAAAATCCTTTGCAAAATTAGACTTGCTTGGTGGTTGGTTGGGTCCTGTGTCTTGGTGAAGAACAAAAGGAATAACTTTGGTGGAAGGTTGCTTTTGGCTCTTGTTTTGAAAAAATCTAATGCCACAGAATCACTTGTGTTGGAATAAATAGTTCAAAACACTGCCATTGTTCTGTGGAACATTTTGGCCCTCCATTTTGGAGCATGAAGCATGAGAAGTTTTATTGACTCACTGAAGTTGTTACATATTAAGAATTCAGTCAGATGTGTTTCATTGTGATAGGGAGAGAGGGTTTCAATTTAGCCTTGCAAATGTTGGAGAAGCTGGGGGGGGTTCCTACAAATAGCTTCTGCTAATATAATCCAGAAATAAAATTTCAGAGGAAAAAAAATGTTAATTTCTCTGTTCTAATTATAGCTGTTTCTAAGACCACCATTTTCTGTAGCCCTTTTAATCAAAAGTAAATATCACTGCCAGGGTTTTTTGTGGATTTGAAAGGAACAAATGGATACTGATGTTGTATGAGAAGATTGTGTTTTCCAACAAAAACAAACATGATTTGTTTTCATAAAATTTACTTATGATGGGACACCTGAGTTCCAGCCTCTTTGGAAAATGGGTTTATTTTACAGGGCTGCTTAAGAAGTACTCTTAGTCCTTGTCTCTAATGAGTCTTTATTCAGCCATCTATAGCAAGGGAAAAATGTGCTTGTACAGTTAATGCAGCTGAGATGCTGACCTATCAAATAGTCCTTTCAGCTGCTGTCCTCAGAAGTCTCAAAATATCTGCACTTTGCATTTGGCACTGCATTCACCAAGCAGGCCTTTATACTCCCAGCTATCACAGGTGGTTTCTCTGAAATATTTTCCTAAGAGATTTCCATGGCACAGGGAGATGTAAATTTATGTTTTGTTAGTTCTTAGTGCCCTTCTCCACTTCAGGTAAGAGCTGTGTCTCAGTCTCTCTTCTGAGAGATGACTCCCCTTTATTTTGCATCTCCTTTGCTCATTTGATCTTGTTTTGTGCTACTATTGGCAGGTGAGATGTGACTTGCAGGGTTTTTTTTCTGAAATTTGAAAGGATGATATCCTGTAGTACAGATTATGAAAATAGGGAGTCTGATGCTGCCCTAAAATTTGTGGGACTCCTTGTTGAAGTTTGCACTATTTCCTCTCAAACCTTTGCAAATTTTGAGCATCATGATCTCTCAAAACAACCATGATAAGAATCCTTAAATGTAGTGATGCTGAGCTTGAGAATTTCTCAAGAACTTCTGGATCTAAGCCTGAAGTTGCAGTAAAATTCGACATTGCTCTGAGGTATTGTCTTTGCAAAAATGGGACTTCTGCATCCATGAAAAATGCCAGCTTTGACTCCAAGCCTGAAAAGAAGCTTTCAGAACATCTTGCACCATAAAACTCTGTCCTGAAGTGATGAGGTGCTAATGCTACCTGGGTTCTGTATGTGCCGTTCTTGCTTTGTACTAATGAATAAATCCGTGGATAAAAATCCACTGCTCCTGTTCCAGTGAAACAGGAATGGTGAAATGCCAGACTGCCTCTCTGAATTTCAGCCCTGGAAAATCCCAAACCTGGTTTTGGTGTTTTGTGCATAGAGGATGTTACATGGCCTAATCAGTTTTTCAAGAAACTTGCTTTCTGTCCCAGCCTTACTTTGCCATAATACTGATTTGGTTACTTGCCATCATCCTGTGTATTTTTATGAAACATATTTTAGAACCTTAATTTAAGCATCTGACAAAGATTTTTGTAATGGGACGTTATCAAGTCTTCCTTCCAGTCTAGTGGTTCACAGAGGGAAGGTAAATTTAGCAATACATATTTAAATGTTTCTACAAAGGAAATTTAAGAAAGCGCAAAGACTACAGGGACAATATTGTTAGCACAGGAAAGATTGCAGAAGATTTAAATTCAGTTTTGGTTAGACTATCTTGCATTGAAAAGCATCTTCTATTGCTCACTTCTATGGTAGTCTTTTCTGCTAAAGTGATTAAAAAACACCAAAAAAACCCTCAAACAAAAGCTGAGCAAATAAAACCCCCAACTCTGAAAAATGTTTTTAAAATCTTAAAGAATTTTAGCCTTTTAAATTCCTAAATGCTGTTGCCACACTTTTTGATGAAAATACTTCATAACTTTATCAGCCTCAGATCTTTGCTGAAGTGTTGAGTTCTAGTAAAAGGTTACTTTTTATTTTGCTATTGCAGTGCAAAATTCTCTCAAATTGCTCTGTAGCAGCCCAGTGAAGCAAAAGCCCCTTTGGCTTGTGAGCCTCCCAGCTGGGTTCTGCCAGAATGCCTGGGGCTGAAAGTACTGCTGAGGCTTCCCTAGACTTGAAACTCCACTTGCCTCATTTCAGTAGCCAGAGTACAGGATGACTGCAGTGAGGAAAAGCTTTTAATGCTGGAAGAAAGTGACTGACTTGACTGTACTAATCAATGGGGAGTTTATTTCAAGAGAAATCAGTATTTCAGCCTAGTCCTGTGCTTTGTTAATCACTTCTCATATACAGCTTAACCTTTGTGTCATCGATTTGTTTTTCCTTTCAGTGATCAAGATGAGATTCCTATGATCTTTTTACGTAATGGAGCTTTTGTATATCAGCATCCAGCACTCAGCTCAGTGCTGGGGAGCCAAGTTGCCCTGTTTTGTTTATTTTTAATTCCTTTGCATCTTCTCAAAAACTGAGTCACCTTCATTGGGTAAATATTTTAAGCCAGGTAAAACTACATCAAAGTCCTCAAAGACAGAGTCATATTTGGGCTTCAAAACCTTTTGCAGAATTGCCCTGAGACACTAAAACAAAGCTATGTTGTTGTTCCTCGGGAGATTTACTGTGGTTGTTGCTTTGGTTGGTCTTTGAACATCTTTCCAGCTCTAGCCAAGACATCTTTCCAAGCTCTAGCAAATTATCTTAGGTAATATGAATGGCTTGAAAATGGTTGGATAGAAAAAAAAAGGCCTTACATGCTCCCATACTGAGAAAAAGGTAATATGACCAATTTCTCTGTGAGGGGGCAAACACCACCCCCCAAAAAGCCATACAGGAGAAATCAAGCTTCAGTAGGGTCAGTGCTTCCCAGACTACTTGTGTTTGCCCCACTCAGTTAATGTTAACAAAAGACTTCTCCCCAGCCCCTGTTTTAGATGTATAAGTCTGCTAAGATAATGTATGCAGAGTGCTTTTAGGGTACCTAGAAGGCCTCCAAAAGCACTGCTCAAAGAGAAGCATTCCAGGTAAACTTACAGAGCTAATAATTGTTTGATGTACTAGCAACATCAGAAAATGCAGATTTGTCCTATTGTAAGTAGGAGTTGAAATGTTTTTATCAAGAAATTTCTTTGAATTTAAAATCACCTAATTTAAATGGGATAGCTCAGAATCACATGGGAGTAGAATCCAAACAAGGAAACTTGGGACGTTAAAATTGTGGCTTAGTTGATCCCAGAGCATTGTTAATCATTATTGAAGGCAATGCCAGGTCCAAGTCTTAGCATAGGGCACAATTTGCTGTTCTCACTTGGTGGGTGAAACATTTTGTGTTTCTAGAGTGGCTCTGCACATTTGTAATGGCTGTGGTCAAGTAAATTACTTTTTATCTTTGAATCTGCAGTAGGAGGGTCCAGTTTGCTTGGTTTGACTTTCTTTGAGAATTTCATTCAGGGCTTGACTTCTTCAGAAATATTTCAGGATTTATAAGGATGTATATCAAAGCAATTTGATTTTACTCCTTAAATTGGCTTCAGCAACGACCAAGTTGTCTTTGACAGATTTGGAAGTAGTTTTGCTTTATTTAAGTTAATGGAAATTGGTCTGTAGTATTTTTCCTCAGTTACACTAATTTTATCAAACATCTTTTAAAGTCACTTGTTTTCAGAGGTGCTGTTGATGCAGTATTAGGCTCCTGTGCTCACATGACACAAGTACACTGAAAACCAGGGGGATGGAATGTGACAGGCTGGTTCCAGGAGGTGCCTTGCAGCTGGCATCCTGCCAGTCCTGGTGCTGCCAAGCCTGTTGAAATTCCCTGCAATTTGGAAAAATTCAGAGCTTTATTTTAAGGATACTTCTATTCCTCAGAC
Source organism: Polioptila caerulea (assembly GCA_013397295.1). Taxonomy (NCBI): domain Eukaryota; kingdom Metazoa; phylum Chordata; class Aves; order Passeriformes; family Certhiidae; genus Polioptila; species Polioptila caerulea. The sequence goes on from VYXF01008032.1 coordinate 579,369, forward strand.
AAGTTTTGTATCCTTGGGAATGCTATTAAAAATTGGGTTGCCTGCTTCGCCTTTGCTTGCCTTACCCAGCTTGGCTGGTCCTGTGTTCTTGGGATTAGAGTAACCCATCCTACCTGCCTGTGTTTTTGCAGTGCACTTTTCAAACAGCAGCAGCTTCTCAGGAACAGATTTTCTAAACAGCTTGTCAGATGAAATAGTGCTTCTCTGTGCCTGTCTTTATTTCTGTCTTGAAATTTGTGGTAACTTCTGGTTTATGCTAAGTAAACCCTTTCCCTTGTCTTCAAGGGATAATGCTTCAAATAAAACACCAAAAGTTTAAAAAAGAAAACAACTGAGGACAAAAATTTCATTTGATGAGTGAATTGCAGATTTACAGTCCAGGATGGAGTACTGGAATAAGTGGTAATGCAAGTATGGAATCCATTGAAAGGCTGTGTCAGCAGTTCCTTCTAGCTGACTCTTTCCTGAGCTCACCACCATGGTTTTTTACCGTTTACAACAGAATAAGCAAACATAAAGAGGCTTCCTTCATGAGAAGTGAAGCAAGATCAGTTCTTCTGTTCTATAATTGTAGTATGTTCTTCTAAATCTCTTAATCTCACACTTGTGAAGAACCCAATCTAGTGCTTTATTCCTCTGCTGCTCGGGGCTGTAGCAGTGAGCCAGCCATTAGTAAGCTCATGGAAAAGGTAACCTGGGATTTACAGGAGTGTGGGATGGGAAGCAGTAGCCTGAAGGCAAGAGGTGCTGTGATAGTCGTGTCTGTGCCCCTTGCCATGCTTCTATGTATCACTGCAATCCAGTCAGCCAGCCTGAGCTGCACCCAGGGCTGTGCCTTGGCATTAAAGCTGCTTTTTCTGGTGAAGACTGATTGTTCATGATGTAATTTCGGAAGGTGTACGTGTGGAATTGTCAGATGCAATAAATGCCCTAGCAGTTCAACAGCTTTCAAAATGGTTGCTTCATGTCTATATTTACCTTCAACAGATCTGGAGTTTTCAGAGGATGCAACTGGTGTGCTTGAAGGCAATAAGAAATCCACAAACAAACAAGGTGATAAATCCAAGGAGAACACCAGGAAGATTTTTAGTGGGCCCAAACGGGTGAGTAATAATGCTGAGACCAATCTGAAGTTCTTAGTGTTGATGTTTCTTCTTGTATATGCAACAGGGCCTCTGTCCCAGTTTATAGCTGCACTTGAGATCATCTGTTGGCCTTTAATATTATTTCTGGAAAAGTAAAATATTCCAATGCAAGTTTTTTTTATTTATTAACTGGAAGTTTCACTTTTCAGCTTCACATCACTGCAATGGAGAACCAGACTTGTAACGTAGATGCATTCCCTGGAGATGATTTTTAAAGCAAAGCTTCAGTAAAGTCTATGTATTTTACTTTGTGGTTTGTTGATGTTTGGGGGGGAGTGGGATTCTTTTGGTCTCTTTTCTTTGCTCTCCCAACAAATATCTATGATATTATAGGATTGGACTTCTCTTAAAATTCCAGTTGGGCATTGGTATAGTCTTTATAAGGATAAGTGCCTTTATAGCATTTAGTATAGTGAGATTTTCTTTTAGTTGGCAAAAAAGTAACCTCCAATCCCATCCCACTCTTCCCCAACTGTTTAATATTCAGTATGAATTTGCCCTTTCATAGCATGAAAAGAGCTTATTCATTTTCTTCATCTTACAGAAATGTGGTTTATCTCTCATTATAGGGAACTCAGTATTTTGAGGCTTTTAAAAATGTGCACACAGCAAAAATGGAGTTTAGCCACCAGGTAAAAGTTTGCAGTAGGGGGATCCATGTAATCTCCATCAAATGAAGCTTTTATGACCTGAATGTCCAGGACAGCCATTTCCAATGCTTAAGAACTTTTCCTGAGCTTTTTGCATAACTTGTTTGTGTTACCTGGTGACACCCAACCCGTGACTGCTCTAGGAGGAGAAAGAGGGAATTGAGCTTGTATTTCTGCTTTCCCTTTGAGTTCCAGAGGTTTTGCCAGACCTGGCAGTTGCATGGTATTATAGAAACTGTCTTTTACATGTGTTCAGAATGTGTTCATCAGTCCACAAGTTGGAAGGAGTTGTTAAAATTATTTCTTCCTAAAGAATTCTAATAATTCCTCATGAATCTAACTAATTACTTGTGTTATATAATAGTTTCACTTGAAGTAATTTTCAAGTTGTCTTTTTTTTGGGTCTTCCAGAACCAGAAGATTTATTATCTCCACAGTTGTGTTGATATATAACAATTTTTCATTTTAAAAAAATGGATTTTCGGGTGGAGAAAGGATGACAAATTTGGTTGAACTCTCAAAACATGCAGGGGAATATTTTCATGTGGGAGGATTTGTGACCAGTAGGCCCATCAGTTGTGATGCCCTTTGAAAAAGAAGTGTCACTTGTTGCTTTGACTTTGGACAGAATGAGAAGCTCCTCCCTCCAGTCTGGAGTCAGATAAATGAGGAGGGTGTTTTCACAACTGAAACAGTATTTCTTGAAGATGGAAGTTTCTCAGCTTCTACTGATTAAATAATCATTTTTAAAAATTCAGCTTCTTATCAGTGACCATGTTCTCAGAGTACACTGAGAAACAGAAGTACAGGAAGTGCAAATTTGGCTGTAACTTTTTCAGCTGTATATTTTAACAGCATAGAACTGTGGGTGTTCTGCTAAATACAGATTTTTTTTTAATTTATATGCTGCAAATATTATTCTGTAATTGCATTTCATGTGTTTGTTGTTTAATTTTATTCTTTAAATCCCAGAGATTTTATGTGAAAATGGTTCTAATTTTGAATGTGTATATAATGAAATTATTGGGGGAAGGAAAAAGTCTTACAGCAATATCATATTATATAAGGGAGAAAATTTGCAGTTGGAGATGAACTTAATTCAAGTAGGAAAGTTGAGAATAAAACAGCTTTTTTGACCCTATAGTGATAAAATGGACCTACAAGTAGATGTTGCTGTAACTGAGATTCAGATTTTAAACTTTAATGTTCTCTAATCATATGGCTGTTACATGGGGTTACTAAAAAAAGCTTGTAAAGCTTGTTCTGATGGTAATTAGAGATGCTATAATTATCTTACTAAAATATAGATATAGACTCTTAATCTTAGTTGTATCTTCAGGGAATTTTCATTCTGGGCATAATTAAAAAAAAAAAAAAGAACTAAAGGTATTAACTTGATCATAATAAGTAAATGATCTTAAAAAAAAAAAACCTCTGGAGCTTCTTCACTGTCTCAGCACCATTTATTTTTTCTTGCAGGAGCTAGCAGATAGAGTATTAAGTATTTTCTGTTAGGTGGTGATGTTCAGAGCTGTGATGCCAAGAAAAAAAGCTCTGTTAGTCAGGAAGCAGCAGGTGCCATCACTAAACTTCAGCAGATCCAGAAAGCTCAAGTATTTCTTCCAGTCTGTATGCAGCAGATCTCTCACCCATGGTTGTAGTGTTGAAAATTTGACCATTGTCTCCTGATGCTCAAGTCCAGTTCTTGAAACTTGGAGTGTATGTACTAGAAAATATTACTGACATGGTTGACTTAGTGAATGACTGTTTGTAAACACTGCTTTTACTGTAAGGACTGAAATCACTGCCTGGTTGCTGCAGCCACAGACTTTATGATAGATGAGTAAAGTCTCAACCAGAACTGTGCTTTAAGTGAATTAAACCTCTTCATCCTGAGCCCGAGTTACAGCAGGAGTGTTACATTCCATAGCAATATCATTAAGTACTTACAGTACATAAATATTGGCATTACTTGAGTTGCAAATTATGGGTGGGAAGCATACATGAGTAACATCTGCAGAAGTTTGTTTGCAACTGTTTACAGTTTGAATCCAACTAGCTGGGTAACTCATGTTCCAGCCTGTCAGTCGGGGAGCTCTGCATACGCCCACCTGCTGGCCCCTTGGAGCTCAGTTCCCCTTCTGCAGAGGAAACCAATTCTCCATTAGCAGGCAAACCCAACAGAGTAGGCAAGACATTTTTTGTTGCTATGGTCCAAATCTTCTGAGGCTGAAGACTTGAAAATATAGGGAGCATAAAAATGATCTCCTGAGATTTCTTGCTCTTGGTGCTTTCACAGAAGATTTTAGCTAGAGTCAGCAAAGGAAGAGAAACAGATTTTGTAGGAATACTCTGAAACAGTTTCCTGTGGTCATATGCAAAATAACTGTCTCTAAATAGGAACCTGAAAAAAAACAACTTAAAAGTGTAAGATAAGGAGGACTAGTCTATCCCCAAACTTAACTTTTTGATCTATCAGCCCTAAAAATTAATTATTATACCTAGTGTTTTGTGTCAGTTCAATGTTTGTGTTGTCCAGCGTGTCACTAGCTACCTCCAAGTCCTCTGAACAGCACATTTTCTGGGATGGCCCTTCTGCTCTTAAACTCAGAGTATATCATGAGTGCTCTGCAGCTCTGTGCCAATCCTAGTTCTGCCTGTGGCCATAGGAAGCCAACCTAGACATGGGGAATGCTGATTACCTTTGAATACTTCAGGGTAAGAATTTAGATAGAGTTGTGAATCATAGTTCAAAGGTAGGGGAGCCTTTCAGCTTGAGGGGCCTGAGACATGGGCAGAAACTCTTAATATTTCTGTTACTGCTCTTCAGAGCTGCTGGGGCATGTGGGAAGATTTAGGGAGCTGCATGAAGGATGCAGAGGAGGTATTACAAGAAAAGCACCAACTCTCTCAAGTTGGCCTAACTGGAGGCAGACTCAGTCTAATGTTTTCTCAAAGTAGCATGAAATTTCAATTAGATGAGTACTTTATCAGGATTTTTTTTCTCTTATACCTTAGAGTAGGTGAATTTTAGAAACAAGTCTTTTGGAATTAGTTTCTTAGATGCTGATAGCTTTTGCACTGAGTTTATTTCATAAAGCTTCTGTGCTCCTATAGAGTGCAATTTAAGCACCTATAAAATACTGACATTTTCTTGAGAGTTTGAAATGTGTTTTTTATGATTGGTAAGATGAGGAAGAAAGTGCTCACTGCATGGTCAGTCTGCATTGGTGATTCATGGACTGCTGATCAAACTGAAAACTAACCTGAAGGCTAATTCATTGCTTAATGACTTCTAACTCCAGTTAAAATGGGCATATTTCAATTAAAAAATCACTTTTGCAATGAATATTTACTGTTTTTTAAATGACTTGAAGCTAGGTTAGATTTTTTTCTTACTCTCTCACATTGCTATGCCTGGAGAAATGTCCTTAAATTCAGTTGTTGAAATCTTAGCCCTAGAAAAGCTGTCTGGCTTGTGACTGTGTACACATTCCCACATGTACCCAGTGAATGGGGATACATCAGTGGGCTTTTTCTTTTCCTCTTGATGTGCACACATTGGCTTGTACAGGAAAAGGTATGGAAAAGCCCTTTGCCACTAACTTGCTGTTCATGGTGTTTCCTTTGGTCCATTCAAATGCCAGACTGCACAGTGTCCTGTGTGTGCTGGTTTTGGCTGGAATAGAGTTAGTTTTCTTCAGAGGAGCTCTTACAGGGCTGTTTGGGGTTTGTGCTGAGAACTGTATTGGTAGTGCTAGGATGTTGTTATTGCTGAGCAGCACTAACACAGAGCCAAGGCTTTTTCTGCTCCTCATCCCACCTTGCCAGCCGGGAGACTGGGGGTGCACAAGGAGATTTGGAGGGGACAGCTGGTAGCAATGACCTAAGGGATATTCCAAACCTTATGACATTGTGCATGGCAAAATAAAAATCTGGAGAAGGAGGGACACACCTTTGGAGTGATGGCCTTTGTCTTCCCAAGTAGTGTTACACCCTCGAGCCTTGCTTTCCTGGGAATGGCTGAAAATCTGCGTGCCCGTATGAAGTGGTGAATGAATTCCTTGGTCTGTTTTGCTTTCCCTGTGTAACTGTCTTTAGCTCGTTGTGTTTTCTCACTTCTGCCCTTTGGATTCTCCCCCATCCCACTGGGGATGAGTAAGTGAGGAGTTGGATGGGGCTTAGTTGCCAGCTGGGGTTAAATCACAGCAGTCCTTTTCGGCAGCTCCCATGAGGCTCAGTGGGCTTGAGATGGTGACAGCTTTGACTGGGATGTGCTAGGTCAGACTGGTAGCTGTTGGTGCATTTGAGCTGTTAATTGGCAGGGGTGTGCCTGCCATGGGGCCCCTTGCCTTACTGTGTGCCATCCTCTGCTTGCTGTAACAGGAAAGTACTGTTTAAGATGTTACACTTTAGTACACTCAAGTGGCATTGCTTGAAAGTTCCTCACTAGTGTGGACTGCCTGTGCCAGGAAAAGCAGAGATCTTGGATTATGCATCAGAAAACAGCAACCAAAAAAACCCAGTCCCAAACCCAACAAAGCCCCATTTACTGTAAGGACTGGTTTTACCTGAAACAGGCAAAAAATACTGACACAAGCATGAGGTTATGCTGCTTTTGCTCTTCCTTTGCTTGACCAGCTCCCTTCTGTTTCCTTGTGCCTTCAGTTTCCCAACCTTGTGTATTACTATAAAAATAGCTCACTAAAAAGGAAACATTTAACATTAATCTTAGTCCAGTTCACTGGGAAACTCTAAACTATTGTATCTACTCAGTTGAGGGGACCCAAGAAGAGAGATTAAGTCATCTTAACCTGGTTAAGTTAACACTGCAACTGAGAAATGCTCCCTCAACTCCGCGGCGTTAGCAGGATTGCGAGCAGCACTTTGATCAGGTGATGTTAGTAGGGTTAGTCATGACAGCAGTGTCAAATACATCAATGAAAGCATGGCTGAGTTCAGATGTGCTTTAGCCCACAGGCTGCTGCTGAACTGTGTATCCAAGAGAAAAACTTGAGCCACTCAGAACCCTCAACTATTGCTTTTCATATTTTAGTCAAGTTTTAAGGAAAACTTCTGTACCCAACAAAGTACAGAAATGTCTGCAAGATTTCCAAGTGTGGTCTTTGGACAGGTAAGTTGGAAGGACATGTTAAATCAATATTGTGTCAAGAACACATTTCCAGTTACCAAGTGCTGAAGCAGGAAGAAATTTTCCTTTTTCTTTCCTCTGTGTGATTTCAGTCTGATCTGCAACTAGTCCTTAGTTCATTGTTTAAATGCATCCTTCCTGTCCTATAGGCAGGGTTTTTTCCTTGAGGAGCTCAATTTCATAATGGAAAATACCGTTCTCCTGTTATAAGGTTAGGCACTGTCAGAAACTGTCAATACCTGAAAAAAACCTTACATGTGAGCCTTTGTTTCTTGTAGTACATGTTCTAAGGGTATGAGAGATCTTTTACAGTTTGATGGGAGGTTTCTCCACTGGTGTTTCATACTGACTGCAAGGAGCTATAAATACCAGTTTGAAACAAATGCTGGGTCTTAGTAAATGAGAAGTTGAAGATGAAAAGCTTATACCTGGTCTTTGAAAGTATTTTGAAATTGGAGAAGTACGAACCCGTGCCTGCTCTGGGCTGGCTGAGTAATCTTAGGGCTAATGTGACAGTGACGTGTGCGTGGGAGGGGACAGAAACTAGGCTGCCCTGTGGTCTGTAGTTTTCCACTTAGCTTGTGTTGTACTGTGCTGTAGATGTTTATCAAAGGCATCCTGCGAGTAACGTTTCTTTTTGCTGGCCTGCAAATGAATCAGTATTTCCTCAGATCAGATTTTGAAAGATTTTTCTTTGTTCTTTCATTTTTAAGTTTTAGAGTATGTGAACATTAGTCTGTTTTAAGTGCACAAACCTATGCGATTTTGCTTAATTACTTTTCCATAGCTTATTTCAAATAAATAGGCCCAAAAAAGCAGCAGAGGAATCACAATTGGAAAGTTTTGCCATCAGTCTTTCTATACATAAAATGGAAGGATCAAAGTAGACTGGCCAGGGCTCATTTTAAAAAGAACTGCTTCTCTTCATCTTGCATAACCTTTTGTCCTACCCTAAGGATGAACAATTGTAATAAAGCATTTTTTTCAGTGATAATAAACTGCTGATAACTATGCACATGGAGCTGCTCTTTCCATCCTAATTTAGAAAGTCAAAATTGCATATTTTAAAAGGAAAGATTGTTAGTTGGCCTGAGCTGTTGTGACTCCATTGAGGAGTCAGGCTCAGTTTGGGCAGTGGAGGTACTCTGTGACCTCAGTTGAGCACTAAGCCCTGTCTGTCTGTCTGTCTGCAGGCTGACAAATGGTGCTGGGCAGAGCTGACAGCCTGTGACTGCCTGCTGCTGCTTCTGCAGTGCATGCCTTTCTTTTGCTGCTTGGTGCTTCTGGCAGACTGGCTGCCCAGGCCTGAGCTGAAGTGGTTTTTGTGGGGGTTTTTTTGTCCAAATACGTTTTGTTGGAATGATAACAAGAGATGAGCTGTTATAAGTGCCAGCCAGTTATAATCAACTTGTTGACTTGTTAGAAACCAAAGGCTCATTTTGACACTATTATTTCACCTAGCATTTGCAAAACCAAATTCTTCTATAAGCATATTTATTTAATACTGACTTCCAAGTGCTTACCATTTAGGGACTCTGTAATTATTTTTAATGTAAGTAGATCAAAACCAATTCTTAATGTCTAAGCTAGTAAGCAGGATCATGGTCAGGACTGGCAGGTTTTTAGATGAGTCACCTAAATTGAAGAGTGAGGTAGCTGCTGCAATTTTACTGAATTGAGTTGAGATTTAGCACCTCAAAGCCATCTTGGAGTGAAAAACAATGCCATGATTTGGTCTCTTCATTTCAAGATAACCATTGGATGCTGATCAAAATTTTTTTCTTCTCACTCCGTCATATTAAACTGTGGTGAAGAGGGTGTTCTGGTAGATGCCAAGCTGAGATCCTTCCACCTGGTAAAACTGCTTCCTGAAGTGTCCTGTATGCAGCTGGTGGGTAGAACTGTGGTAGCAGCGTTCTTGGAAGTTCCTTTTTTCTGGGTGCTGTCAACAGAGATGTTGGCAGCTTTGTCTGAGAAGGGTAAAGATGCAAAGTGAACATAACAGGCTAAGTAAGTCCTCAACCCCCAACAGTCCTCATAGAGGCGAGAGGAGCAAATGAAAAATCAGTGTGGAAATTCTTCTCCCCTTGTGCGTACTTGGCTTTTCAGGAAGTAGAAAAATCAAGTTGAATGGAAAATGCTTAATGTCACGGTGGAAATATGTGGCATTTTATACTTCCAGTTCCTACTGGTATTAGCTCTAAGGCAAGAAGAAAAGATTGATTGAAGTATTTTTGAAGCTAGGTTCTCTCTTGCATCCTTATTCCCTGCAAAAGAGCTCATACACACATCATTTTTGTAGTACAGTAATTAACTTAATGTTTTAGGGATTTGGCAATGCAGGATGGCTGTGTAGGATAAATGTTACATTGCACAAGGTCTCAGTCCTGTAGGAAGTTCTAAAACAGGGAAAACGCTCAAAGGGATTAAAATATACCAGTTTCATTTGCCAGTGGGAGCTGGATTTATATGCAGATGAATATGCAAAACTGTCTGCACAGCTCCTGTGTACTGTGTGAGCATGGCTGGTTCACTCAGCTCTGTCTGTGACTTGATGTGCATTCAGTAACTGCACGATGAGACATGAGCATGTCTTGAGGGGAAAACAGTGGTGGTGAGGGCCCAGTGTCCTTGTTAGACACTTTTCCAGGTTTTCACTTTGAATTAGCTTTATTTTGACCTGATGTGGGCAATGCCTGCTAACAGGTGGCATGAGGTCGGTGTGCTCTGGGGGTGCAGGTGAAGTTTGGTCACGTTGGGAAGTGGTCGGGTCAGCACCTTCAGACTCAGGGCTGCAAACCCCAGAGCTGTAACTGAGGACATCTGGGAGATTTATTGGAACAGGGGTTTTCTACTGATCCAAATGGAAACGTTTCTGTGGGTGTATGCATGCCCCAGCCGTATGACCTCTGGAATTTCATTGCAGTTACAATTTTGTAAGACTTTCCTGTTAGTAGATTGATAGACTTTGGGTAGATGAGGATTAACAGGAGGAGGGGGAGGGAACCTGTGTCTGTTTGCCAGCTTCTCTCTGCCTTTCTCAACCAAGAGAGCAGGAAATTTGTGAGTGATCTGTGCTGGGAAGTGCTCGTGCCAGGGTGTTTTTGAACTGCAGGGTTTTTTTTTCTCTTGAGCAAAGCATTATGTTTCCAGTATTGTGGTGATACGTCCAAACTATTGTACCTTGTCTCTTTTAATTAGATTTAATAAAGGTTTCAGGCCAAATTAGTGACCGTAACCGTATGGTTTCTGCTTCTGAGCTGACCTTTGAGTACACTCAATATAAGCAGCATGCAGAACATCATTGGCTATTTCTGGTAATTTCTGAAGCTCATTTATCAGATTGTCCTGTTTTTTAAGATCTGTTTTCGTATTTCACTTGGGTGTTTGACCCATCATCTTGTTGTGCCCTGTGGGCCTCCTTTTGAGCTTTAAGGAAGAAAAAGCATTTTGCAGTTCTTCAGAAGTTTGATGCAAGAAAAGCTTCAGTGACATTTTTTCCCCTGCTCCTTGTGTTGTCTGATAGTCTTAAACCCTGTCTGACTAACAGCTGGTAGTTTTCTGGCTACATGTGTGCATAATGTGTTTTGTGTTTAAATGGAATAGCACCTCACAATTAAATGATCCATGGCAGTGTTTTATTGGCACTAATCTGCTACTTTGATCCAAATAATGGAGATGCAGTTCAGATTTTGAACACTGCAGAAATGACTTGGTGCTGGTTTTAAACTGCTGTTGGAAACTGCAGTCTCCTCTGGAGTCCAAATTAACTTTGTTTTTCTGTTCTATAATACGGCTCAGCCTGTGTTGAATTGATGCTCCATCTTCCTATTCTGAAGTGTAATTTCTTTTTCATTGCTCTGAGTGATGTTCATTCCTTTCCCTTTTCAAAAGAAACAGTCTATTATGAATATTCCTGTGCTGCATAACATGCTTGTTACCTTTTTCCTGTTCAAAGAGAGACATGTAGGACAGGATAGTACTCTTAATGATGATGAATAACAGAGTGGTAACTCATATTTTTTTGTTTATTAGAGTTTTTTTGGAACTTGTTGTTTTGACAAGCATCTGGCATACAGTGTTACTAATGCATTTCAGATATAAATAATTCATTTATCAGGATATCTGTTAAAAATGTTCTTGAGTTTTCTTTTGCCATTGTCTTCTACCTTGGAAAGCAGTCTTGCCTGCAGATGGATGCTATTTCTTGTTTTGCTAGTATTTTCTGTGTGACTCATGTCCCTGGCTCTTATTTTCTGCTATTCTTACGTCTGTGAATGGCAGGCAGTGCTGCATCAGGATGTGCTGAGTGCCAGCTCGTGAAAATTTTAGCTTCGAGGCTTTCAGGGATGGGAGGTTGAGCATGACCCATAGTTGATGCCACTTGGAGATGATCTTATAAAAGACACAGCTCTTGTAAAATCCCTGGCATCAGTTCTGGTTTTGTATCTGCACTCAGCCCCCCAGAACCACATGCAGAGTCCCTCAGAACCATATGCCTTAAACCCACCCTGGAATATTTGCAGTCTTTCAGACATGTCTCTCTGTGTAAGCAGCTGTCAGTTCTAGATGTACAGAAAAAGGAAACTCCTCTGCTATTCAGCAGAAGCTCTTACAGCTGATTAATATTGCAGAACTTATTTGCCTTAAGAACACAGAATTCAAAGGAATGATGTACTTCCACTTGCATCTATTCCAAGTTAGTCCTGAGAGAAGGAATCATTAAAGAAAAGTCTGCATTATTTGAATAATTGCAAGGTTTTCTTTTCTTTAAGAGAAAGTTTCTTAAATTATTGCTGCTTAAGTATCAGTGTTGCTTGTTCAGGGAAACTTGTTATCACAAGCATTTGGGTTGCCCTAAAAAAACCCACCCCAAACCCAAACAAACCAACCTCTTTGCTTTTGTGATCAAGCCCTTCTGGAAAATCTTTCTTCACTAGCATTCATTTGATTTTTGATGTTTTTCCTGGCTTCATTTCTGTCACAGAGTAATCCAGAGTAAGTCCACACAGCACTCACTGGTTGGTTGGTGTTGGTGCAGTTCCTTTGCACTTGTTCTGGAAATTCATGCTAATTCTGTGCTGCAAGGGAAAGCGGGGAGGTTGCTTTAAGGTTGGAAAGGAGGGCTCCATTTGCTGTGTCAAAGTCCACGTGAGCTGGAAGAGAGGCTCCAAAGTCTCTGCGTCAAGTGTTAGATTAGAACGTGTTTCTTCAGCAAGCAGCGTTGGATTTTTGCAGGTGTGTTTTGGTGGACCAGCTGTGTGCAGGCAGTGTGAGACTGAGCAGATATTGAGTGGTAGGGTGTCTAAGGAAATCCTGCTGGAAGGTCTGGAATGACAGGCCAGTCACTTGCTTAGCTCTTTTCTGGTTCGGAGTGCAAGATACTACACGGAATGGTGGCTAAAACTAACCTTCCATAGGCATTTGAGATTTTAAGGATTACTATTTCCAGCTGCACTTCAGGCTCTGTTACAAGAGAGCTATTAAATGCAGATGGCCTTGTTTCTCGGAACAGGCATTTATTGGTGGCATTACTTGTTTTCTTATGTAAAAGGCAGCCTTTTTTCTCTATTGCACTAGTAATGGTTAAGTTGTAAAGTGCCGTGTCACAAAACACTTGGGGATGCCCCAGCTTTTGGTTTAGTAAGGGATTAAGGGAAATCGGAGAAGAAAAGCCCATTTTGACTGTGAAACAAAAAGCATGCCCTCTTTGGGAGCCTGTGGGCCCTGAGTGTTAGGAAGGAATTTGCTTTTATCTGTTTGCCCTGTTGAACTCTTCCCTAGCATCAGCTGTTCTCTCCGCGGAGGGGAGCGCACATGCTAATGCCGTGGGGCCCTTTTGGTGGCACTGCCACAGCTGCTGGGACTTGGTTGTGACTCCTCCCAGCCACTGAATGTCCCTCCTGCGGGCTGGCCCCCCTCGCCCTGCCCGGGTGTGCACAGCAGAGGGGCTGCGGTGGAAAAAGCCGGGGAGGCTGCGGGCGCTGCCTTGGTGTGGTCAGCAAGGGAGCGGCCCCGCTGCGGCCCCGCCGGGACCGGCACAAAATATCTGTGAAACTTGTATCCTGCGCCTGCCGGGGCTGTGCCGGGCTCCTGCTGCAGCACAAGGCCTGCAGGATAAGGAACGGGCAGAGAATTTCACCCCAAACCAGTCTGAGGCTCTGAAATGCTGTCCTGTGCGGGTTGCCTGACAGAGTGTGTTATTTCCTTGAATTACCCTGCGTACCAGGATAGGGCACTCTCTCCTGCCAGTCTTAAATATGCACTAAAATGAAGTGTGCAGCAATTCAAGAAACAATAACTCAGTGGTTCTTTCCCATTGCAGATATCTGTGAAACTTGTATCTTTCTTAATTAAAAAAAACCAAAAACAAAAATCCTTGTTTGTAAATTGTCCATCCTTTGTTCAGTGCAGACCCTGAGTTAGAATTCCAGGTAAGTATTTGCTGCTCAGAAAGGTATAGGAGAAAAGAGAGTTAACATCTGAATAATTTTCTAACATTTTTTCTAGGAGGGATCCATATGACACTTGGTTTCTATTTGTGGGCCCGGATGTCCTAACTGCAGTATGCTGAACATGAAATGGGTTTCTCAGTTAAACTTTTGGAGCTGAACAGATATTGTCTAAAAGAGCTTCCTTGCAGAGCTGATGAAACTTGAGATAATAAACTACTGTACAGATGTTGATGAACAGTCCATGAGCACTGCTTTAGGAACAATTTAACAATCTGAGTTTCTCATGACCACATCAAAGCACACTCCAGGTGGGAAAGAGGCTTTTCTCTTGTCTGGAGACTAGAATGATTTAGTGCTTTTGGACTCTGAAAACTCTTAGCTGAGACTTTCATTCTGCTAATATTCCTTGAAATTTTGTTCAGTAGGCCTTTCTCTTGTGAAGAATGGAAGGATGCAGCACAGTCGAGTTTCACTCTGCAATAATACAGAAACCCTTGACTTAGAGAATTGACTTTCTAGCTTTTGACATGCCAGAACCTTGTTGCACTTGGTGGAGTGGTGCTCAGTCCCTGCCTGGTCCTAAGGCTTGCTACATGTAGCCCCTCTGTGGGCTTGAGCTGTATTTGGGTTAAATTATTGATGCATTACATTTTAACAGAAGATGTTTATTTGAGATGATTTTCTCACATTTAAAACGCTGTGCAAGTGCTGTGGAGAAGCAGGTACTTAGAGAGTTTAGTGAGGTTACAGAGTATACATGGCATGCTGGGAAGTAGTGAAAATGGTGATGCTGTAGTAGTGTGGAACAGTATTATGCAGGTAGATGGGTAAACACGAATGCTAGAAATAGAATTCTGTCTTTGCTTCCTCTAAGGAGTATGTTATGCTTCCCAAAAAATCAGGGACAGTAAATTTTGATGCATTTTGATTTTCCTTGACACATTTTTGAGCAAGNTTTTCCTTGAACAATTTTTGAGAAAAAAAAAAAAAAAAAAAAAAAAAGGACTTCTTAATTTATTAATGTGGATTAAGGCATTTCATTTGAATGTTTTTATTCATCCTAGCTTCAAAGTTGATATGAGTTCTGCATTTTGATTCCAAACCAGTCATATTTCTACTGACATGGTGTTTGCTAACATGCTTTTTTCCCCCCTGAGCTGTCAGTTTTTGTCTGTAGGAAGGTTGGAGACCTTTTGCCTTTGAATACATTTGAGAGATGGGACAACTGAGAAATTCTTTAAATGCATACATATCATGACTTTTGCCATTTGAGTGTGTCTGTATGTCTTTAAAACCATCAGATGCTTCAATGTCTGTCTGATTTTCCAATACACATGATTTTGAGAACTTGTGTTGTTGGGAATTCAGCAGGGAAAATGAGGCTCATTTTCCTTCTTTGGCTACAGTATTGCTACAGTAATTTTTGAAGTGTATAGTGACTACTGGTAATTTACTTAAGAAATAACTTTTATTTTTATCTTTTAGTCTCCCACAAAAGCAGTGTATAATGCTAGACACTGGAACCAGCCAGAATCAGAGGCTCTGCCAGCACCACCAGCTTTGAAAACTCCCAGTGTCCCAGTAAGTAGGCTTGGTTTTTTCTCAAATTTACTAAACCTCCTTTCAAAATTCCCTTTTTTTTTTTTCTTAAACCCAAGTTCTTGCTATCTGGTACTGTCACAGTAATTCAGAATGAAGTCCACTTTGTGATGTGAGCCATTGGAATTTGATAGAAAAGAAATTGTTAATGGAAATACTGTAGAGTAGGTTCTTTCGTATCACTTCAATATAGAGTGACAAAAAAATATTTCAAATTAGGTTCCCTAATCTGCTGAAGTTAAGCTTTCTAACAGTGGACTCCATTTTGTTTTCTGGGAGAACTCCTGGGAGGAATTGACTAATGAGCACAGAAGTCAGCAAATGGCCAATGAAAAAAGAAAAGCTTGAAAAATGCTTTTTCATATATTTTATATTTCCTTTCTAATAGAATAGTGCTCATTGCTGACTTGAGTCTTTAGATACTGTGAAAGAAACCCCATTTTCTGTGTACAGTCAGAAATGTTAATACCAACATTTTGGATATCAAAAACAGACCAGGGGTGAAAACAGTTCTTGAAGTTGTTTGTCCAAAAGTCAGTGGTTGTTTTGAGACTCAGAGTAATTGTTTTTTAGCTCATTTGAGACTCTGAGAATCCGAGGTCTTTGGCTTTTATTTGTAGAAGTTGTTAACTGATCATGCTAAGAGAGCATTGTGCCTTGTCAATAAATGTGATTTCATTTGGTGCCTTGCTGAGAGTACTGGCCTGAGAACAGAAAATCAGAAAGTAGATATTTTTGCAGTGATAAGTCTTCAGCTTTTGTTTTTGTCACCAGTTTGTAGTTGTTCATTTTTGTTTCTTTCTTTCTTTTGGTGTTGTTTTTGTTTGGGTTTTTTTGGTTGGTTTTTTGTTGTTGGGATTTTTTTGTTTGTGTTTGTTTTTTTAAATTCTTCCTCTGTTTGTGGTATTCTGGTACTTTTTCCTCTTTGATTTGTGGTTGTTTTTGGTTGCCTCCTCACAGTATTCTGAACAGCCTTCTTTGGATGTTAACTGCACTGCCTGGAAAATGCAGATAACTGATTTGAAAACAGCCATTTCCACTAGAGTCTGAGGAGAGCACAGAAATTTCAGCCCTGGGTTTTTCCCAAACCCCTTTCTCAATTTAAATTATGTACCTTTGAAGTGAAGGTTTTGTTGCTTACTGAATCTCTTGGTACTGATTTTTGTGAAGTACTCTGATAGCTGACTTAAGGGCAGATTTTGTGTGAGTCTTGTCAGACAGCCTTTGAATATGGCTTTTTCAAGCTGGGGAAATGTCTGTTTCATTCATTCAGACAGTCACTTTTGTCTTCTGTCAGACTTCCACTTTGTACCTGGAAGCATCAGAATATTAATTCAGGAATGTGGTAGAGGTTTGGCTGAATAAACCACTGAGGGGGATTTGTATCTGCTGCTCATGTTGTGATGTACATCTGAAGTTGCTTCAGACGTGATTTTTAACCATGATTTACATGTGTGTAATACTTCAAAGTTAGAAGATAAATGAGCCTTGATCCAAATGTTCAGTGGTAGTTCCTGTTCATATGATCCTGCCTCTTTAATTTCTGTAGAAATTTGTCAGCCTGAAGCTTGGGAGAAATTTCTCTCAGGTTTATGGTGAGAAACCCACAGCATGCAAACTGCTTGAGCCAAGTACTCTCTTAGGGCTTCTCCAGGTGCCCTTGGAGTTTGCTTTGAAGGGGCAGCCATTAACCAAGGCTTGGATGAGATCCTTCCGTGGCTCTCCTGTTCACAGACTGATAAGATCAGTCCTCCAGTATGTGTTCTAAACCGGTTTCTCAGGGTGTTTCATTGCCATTTTGCCACGGGTGCTTAAGTGAGTGAATGCTGAAATGCCACAGTGATAGAGGCAGAATGTACAGAATACCTCAGGAATATAGCAGCTTCTTTTGGCTTTTATTTAATTTTGTCTGTCAATGTACAGTGCATGAGCAGGCTTTCTCTCCAGCTGTCCTCTGGAGTAACTGGTCATACATCTTCTATGCCTTCATGTTAATTCTAATTTTTCAGTCATACTTTTAAAATATTCTCATTTTTCTGTGTAAGGAAGCTAAGTACATGATGTTACTGAGAGATTGAGGATGAGTAAATGCCCACTGGCATTAGCACTTGTACATTTAGAATTTGGCATTTGGAGGTCTTTTTCCATATGCCTTGTTTGCTCTAGTTTGCCTTCATATCAGATTTTGTGCCAGAGAAGTAATCTGAAAATAAGATGCATTTCAGCTCGTAGTGGCCTCAAACTAATACAGCAAAGCAAGTTGAGGAGAAACCTGTAATACTTGTCTGAGTTGTCTGGAAACCTGTCAGTAGTTGTTCTGGACTGAACATCAAGTTCTCTGCTCCCTGTGGAACAGGTTTTGCTGTATTTTGTGCTATGGTATTATACTCCTAAAATATTTAACAGCACAAATGGGAGATTACTCAGAGTGTGCTCTACCTGGTTTGAGGCCTGCTCTGGGCCTCTCATTGCTCTGTGTGGCTTTTGTTGTGCTGCCACAAGAAGTGCCCTGGTAGTCTCCTGCCTGCAGGCCAGGGAGGGTTTGGG
>VYXF01008033.1:0-27194 GCA_013397295.1 Polioptila caerulea
CTGCTGCTCCCGGCCGGGAGCCGCGGGGCTGCGCAGGCCGCGCCGGGCGGCGGGGATGGGGCCAGCGGGGCTGCCTGACAGACGGACAAAGAGCTGACGGACGGACGGACGGACGGACAGCGCGTCCCGCCGGCCCCGTCCTCCCGGGCCATATCCTCCCGCTGCCCGCCTCTCCATTGTTCCCGGTGTAAGATAGGTGAAGCGTGCCGACCTGCGAACAGTCATTTCGTTTGGTTTTATTTCTGCATAACCTTCTCAGAGTCTCCTCTCAGCTGCTCGGAGGAAGCTTTTGCAAGGCACCTCTTTTCCCCAGCGTCGGGAGCTGCTAACAAGTGCCAGGCTGGAAGTGGCTTGGGAGAGCAGGGGGGACCAGTAGGAGTTGAAGAGAAATTAGTTGGGCTTCAAACACTTTCACTCATCAACATCATTCCTCCCCCGATTCCTGCCAAACCTCAGCTGGGGTGAGTGCAGCAACGTCTGCATTAAGCTGGCTCATGGAAAAGGAAGACATTTATGTTGCAAACAAAAGTAATCTCTCTGATCACTTTGTTTTTGTAAATTGTTTAGGGCAGCTGTGAGAAATTTTGTAGAATGATTAAAAAAAAAGATATGTGTAATCCAGTGATCACAACTTCAGTCTTGCTTTCAAAGTCTGCTTGGAGCATGACCTATCTCTGTCTGCATACACGTGACATTCTGGTCCAAGAAGTTGTAAATGGGAGAGATGTCTTAGTCCTGATGAGCAGCATCTTTGCCACTGGACAGGACAAATGATAGAGGACTGTGTTTTTTTCTTTTGGATAGGGTGTCAGTTGCTTTGTTTATTTCTGTGCTTATTTGCAAATGTCAGTAGTACTTTACAAGCTTGCTAGGAATATATACCTGGCCCACCCATCCTTCTTAAGCATTTTGGAGTGCCCATATCCAATTTTGTTGTTGTAAGTGGTATAAATTTTGTAGCCATTCTTCATGAGTTTAGTGAGGATGCCTTGTGAAGGGAAGAAATAATAAAAGAGTACTACTCTGCACCAATTTTTGCAGGTGTTCTTACCCTGTTCTCAAAATCAGTCCAGATAAACCAGCGGTCTGACTGAGACTTAAAATCTATCCTGCTGTGTGAAAAGTTTGCATACCTTCAGGCAGTGTTAGTTTCTCAGTGTTCACTTCCAGTGTTTGGGTTTGTGCATTGTCCAGTGACAGCTGTCATCTGCAGGAGTTTTGGCTGCACCGGAAGCTCTGGAGCATGTGAGGCCTGCTTTCCTGTGGATCTCGTGGGATCTGCAGGCTCCTGGTACAGGGTACAGACACATTCCTAGGAGAGACCAGCAAAGCCTGCTCTTGTTGCAGTAATTTAGGAAGACAGAATTCATATTCAGTTGCAGTTTCCTGAAAACTCTTGTCATGGCCTTTCATCATGAATACACAATTGAATGTATGTGTGTGTTCAGTTTCCAAAAGTGTTTTCTTTGTAGTTTTTCCTGGATGTCTGCATGTCCCTCTTTCCCAAGTATACCTGTACTTAGTCAGTGAGCTAATACAAATGAAGAAAGCTGAAAAAGATGAGGATGATCTGTTGCATTTAGACTGCTGTGTGCACGTGTCCTTCTGTCTTCATTTCTCAGGCTGAGACCTGAGAGAGGGGATGTGCATGTAATCTGTGCTTCTGTTATTGTCTGTCTTGTCCATGTGTGTTTCATGTCTACTGTATTGCTGTTTATGGAAAAATCCTTAATATAATGGATCATGAAATCAAACTATTAAGTGGGTAAGTTGCTACTTGAAGAACCCCAATGATTAAAAAAAAAAAGGGAGAAGAATTATTCAGAATGCGAAAAGTGATATTGCTGGCTGAGTTGTTCACCTGAAGGAACATAAACTTTGGGAATATTATCATGTAGTTTTTCAAAAGGTGGTTTTCCTTCTGAGTTCAGTGTGTACAAGTTTATTTATATGAGGATTTAAAGCACTGTGGAGCATGGGGTAGTTCTAAAGACAATTGATGTAAAACCATTGAGGTTGGAAGTTTGTACTTCCACCTGAGAATTTCTGTGTTCCAGTAATGTTAGAGTTGAACTATGAGAATGCCAGTAACATATTACTCTAGTGAAATCTGGTGATGGTTCATCTGAAAGCGTTTAGCTCACTTCTAGATACATTCTTTTGCACCACAGGTTCAGTAATGTAGACTTGCAAATAGTGGAGCTCTGGTTGGCAGTATGTGGATTTAGGTTAAACATTTAGAAGTGTACTAATGGTGAGGAAGTGTTTGTTGTATTCTAGTAATTTGGAGAGAAACATGGTGGATTTGGTTTTTGTGTCTGCTGCAAGACATTTGTGATTTTTTTCTGGCTGGAATCTCTGTAGTGTCTTCCTCCAGCGCGGATTGCTGTGTGGGCTCTTACAAATGGAGACCTGTCTGTATGGAGCAGCTTGATGGAGTGGGCCTTAATCTATCAAAACCCCTTTAAGTGTTTAGCATAATTTGGGATTAAATTTGATTTAATTTTGGCTTTAATATAAAATACATTTTTCTCTGTGAAATAACGGAAGTTAAATAAGAAATAGTAGCGCTGGGGTAATGTCTTTCATAAATGAAGATACTGCTGTTACCCTAAATATGGAATGAAGCATCCAGCTTTCTTGTCCAAACTTAGCATGTCTTGTATAGAAAATGAATGGCACAAGCATTGAAAAGTGAACACCAGTGGAAATATTTTTTGCTTTGAAAGCTCCTAAATGGATCTAACAGAGAAATAGATAGGTTTTTTTTTAAAGTGAAGTACTTTCTCTGCCTTTGCCTGGCATTTTAGTGATAGCTGCCTTTCAAACCAGCATCATTTATGATGAAATAGATTCAAGCTTTCAGCTTGCAGTCTGATCTGCATAACTGAGTATTTAAAGACAAAAGTGGTCCCACAAAGGTTCCATGGATGTAACCAGACATGAGTGTCTGCTTCTGTCAGGTTGCAGGGCTTATGTAAAGGATCAGTACTGTGATTAAGTTCCACTTTAATTTGTTTAGGGTTTTTTGAAAGAAATACTTTTGGGAAAATTGTATTTCTTAGAGTACTGAGATTTGTGATTTCTTTTTTTTTCTTTCATCTTTTCAGTTCTGTAAATTGGTGTCTGTGTAGAAACCCTTGTACTAGTACTGAGTTAAATGTACAAACTTACTGTTTTTTAACAGCTGAGACATAGCTATTGACAGGACATGTCAGCAAACCACAGCCATTGGCTATAATATGTAGTTATATGCCAAGTACAGATTTCTGTCTAACAAAGGAAAATCCATTCAGATTTTCATGAGGTTTATTTTCATTTACACAAATGCTGTTAGTTACTTTATTTCAGTACTTTCCAGTGAAGTTAAATACACAACCCCATCTGTTTAGCTCATTAGCTGGTACTCTATATACATTTTAAATATACATTTTTTTATCTACATAGAACAGAATGTTTTATACATCAGCAATAATTCCATAAACTATACAAGTGATAAAATTTTAAACTATTTAACTTACAAATTATTGTACAAATTAAAATACAATAACATATGTGAGTATTCAAATATTACATGTGATTAAATTATCTTCCCCTGACTCCATACAGAGATATTTTTTCTGTATCATTCAGCATGTTGGATAAAATACTTGGAAAAAATCTATAATATGTTCTTACAAAACTTGATTGTAAGTGTGTCCCAAGGGGAAATTCATTGTCTTTTAGAGGGACTGTGGAATCCATAACATGCAGAAGGGTTAGAATCTCCTGATAACTTCTTTCACACTGTCAGAATGTTATTTTGGGAGATACTGTAGAAGCTGGTACTGCTTTTGCTCCAAAATAATTTTTAATGTACTCTTAGGATATTATCAGTGTGTTAATGTATTCCAGGCTATGATATCAAGAGCTAGCAGTGTGAATACTGTAATGTAGTTAATGTATTACTAACTCCTATTATTTTATTATTTCATTGCACTTTTGAAAACAGCACCCATAGCTCAATAGCAGCATGTGTATTGGCCTGATCCTGGAACTGATATGCTCTCCTGGCATATTGGTATCACAGTATCTGCATCTTGTCACGGTATGTGCAGAAAATCTTAAGACAGTGCTGTCTAATTCTTCCCTTATGACTAGGATGACATTTTTATAAGCGCAGAATTAAACAGTCTGATGATAAAATGAAATCTGTGTGGGAAGAAGTTCCAACCTGCAAACAGCAGTAGGGTATAATTTATGAACAGCCTATCAAATATAAACTGTCTAGATCTATTGCACTGGAAAAAGACCAAAAAATCCAACACAAAACCCAAAAATCAAGGTACCTGTAAAATGTCCATAAAACAGGTTCTTGATATAACATGTGATATTACTCATGTGTAAAGCTGTTGTGTTATCAGTGTGAGCTCAGCTATGTGACTGATAAAGCCTTCTGCTCTGAAATTGTTTCAAATGGCAGCTACATCTGCAAGGTTAAAAGATGCCCATTCATAAAAACTTGTACAACCATCTTAAATGTTTTTGTGATAATTTCCCATGAAGTCTGTATTAACTTTTGCTACTTATGCACCCCACCATGGATATAAAAGACTTCATTAAAGAGGTTTACAATGCCAGTAACATCATGACCAGGTCATGTTACCTGAGTGCAAGAGGAGAAGTGAGAAATATTGATGCTGTGCAGAGGTGTCATAGTCACATGATTGTTAGCAGTATTCAAGAAAAGGGAAAAAACAACTTTACAATATTTACTGAATATTAACTGCTATGTGATTGCCCTGAAAATTTGTCAGATTTTTCTTTTTCTGTTGTTAGGACTGTATTTGAATCAAGGAAATGGTGATAATGCTCCTAAAAAGTGTGTGTGCATGCAGATGTGTATGCAAGACACTTGTAGCATGTATCTATGATGTGGTGTGGCCTAAAGCTCTGGTCCTGGAGAACGAGAAATGTTCATCATAAAGTGAAGTTTATTTTGCCAAACAATAAGCAGTGTATCTTAGTGCCTGGGATGTCATTGGGCAGGGGCAAAGCAAGGAAGCAGTTTCTAAATACACTGTGTTTCTGCAGGCTTCTGTGGGCACTGAAAACTCTTCAGGCTTGCTTTCAACAAGTGATCTTTAGTATTGCACTGCAGACATTCTTCAGTTTTGTAAAGGCAGGGAAGAGGGAACAGAGTGAGTATGTAAGCCAAGAAATAAACACATTTCACAGGATCCATGGATGATTTTTTTAGTCTGTAGGCATTATAACAGACAGAATTTCCAGATTCAGTGGATGATTTCAGAGTGTCTCAAATAGGAGTACTCTGAAGCAAATTATAATCTCCTGAGGCATGATTCTCCTCTGGTTTTGACCACATACACACATTGGTTTCTAACATAGGTCACTGTTACATGTCAGTCTCTATCAAACAAGATACATGTGAGATGGATGACAATTGTCAGACTTTTAAGTTGGGTCATTTATAGCACTGACCAGTTCTTGGTATAACAGTAACTGTACATAAATTTAAGATGTTTTCTTTGGTGTCTGTAAAGTTTCTTTTAACAAAGAAGCTCTTCACGATAGATTGGTAAACTCAACCAACTCCCTTTTTGGTAATCTTGCACTGCTTACTTTGAAGAAAATTTTTGTATTGACCACTGTAGATCAGCTGCAGAGGGAGGTGGTCAGTTCTCAGGGTACCAAAATGTGATACAATTATTTTACCAAAATCACTTGCAGATTTTCCTGACATGCTTATAAAAGACTGGTTTTCAACTTATGCTTTGACCTTATAACTAGTTTTCTTGAAAATAAAGTCTAGTGTGAAGGTGCCCTGAGTGAATATTGCTTTAACAATATCAAATAAAACTGAATCTTTCATATGGGAAGGACTGCTGTCATCCTTCAAGGAGGAAAGCTTTATTAGGCTGTGGTTCTCAGGAGCTTCCTCTGTCACTGCTGAACCTGACAGTTAAATTTTGTGATGAATTTTTGTCTGAGTCAGCAAAAAAAAGTCAAAGTTATGTGATAGATTCTGAGGAGCAGGTAAGCTTGTATTGTTATGGAGTATAAGGAAGTAAGGAGCAGCTACTTGGCTTTAGTTTTGTTTTTTCCTAGTAGAGATTATGCAGTTGTCTTTTTAAATGACTTGTAGAAAAGAATTTTTATGTATTTGAAATGCGTTTTTTTTATGATCACCAATGGTGAAATTAAGTTACTGAGAGGGGGACTAAAATAGAGTTTATAGAAGAGGAGCACACAGAGGATGATCATCCAGTCGTCACAGTATTTTGCTGGAAAATGTGGAGTAGGTGGCAATTTGTAGACAAAACCAGTGGGCTTGTCTGAATCTGACAGTTAAAAGTAGATCATGCAAACCAGGCGTGTTCAGCTGGTGCCTGTTAGGAATCTGTACTCAGTGTTACATACACTGTGTTGGATCAAATGTAGTGCAGCCTTAAGTGTGAGTTTACTGTCACTTTTCAAGGAACAGCAACGTAAAAGGACAAACTGACAGAAAACCGAATCTGTCAATTCTTTGCATGATCTTGAATTTTACTGTCTAGTGTGCCTTTGTGTCATCGCTGGGTTGCATTCCTTGTAGGTCACAGGACAGGCAGGGGGCTTTCCACAGTCGTGGTGGTGATGAGAGTGTGGCTGCACATGCAGAAAAAATGGAGTCTGCTGTACTTACATCTTATGTGCCTAAAATTTACTGTAACATTGGACAACTCCTCATTTCCTGCATTTGATTGGACACAAGTTCAGCAGAGGTCTTGGCTCTGATGCTTCCATCTTGGGTACCTGGACAGGTAGTGTTAGGGCAAGGGGTTATGAACTGAAACAGGGTAGATTTAGAGTAGATAATAGGAAGAAATTCATGACTGTGAGGGTGATGAGACACTGGAAGGAGTTGCCCAGAGAAGTTGTGGATGCCCCATCCCTGTCAATATTCAAGGCCATCTGGGGCCCTGAGCAACCTGGTGTAGTGGAAGGTGTCCCTGCCCATGGCAGGGGGATTGGAACTAGGTGATCTTTAAGGTCCCCACCAAGCCAAACCATTCTAGGATTCTGTTACAAATT
The DNA here is from genome assembly GCA_013397295.1 of Polioptila caerulea. NCBI lineage: Eukaryota > Metazoa > Chordata > Aves > Passeriformes > Certhiidae > Polioptila > Polioptila caerulea. The sequence continues at coordinate 7,075 of VYXF01008033.1, forward strand.
GTTGCCCTATCACCTCTGGGGCACATCTTTGCATTGAGGGAACCTGGGTGAGTGCAGCTGCATCAGCATGTTCAGGGCTTCAGGAGCTGAGACTTTAACATGATTGGATGAGGAACCAGTATCTAGAAAGCAGTTCATAAAGGCAGAATATGCTGAATTTTTCTTTCATCTGAATCCTATCAAAATATTTTCTGACTATACAGATTGGTTTCCTGCTTTCTTAGTAATATGGATTATACTGAGTGTATTTTACTACCACTTGCCTTCATCATGAAGTTGTTTGACTATGTGTTCTCAAAAATTTCAGACCTGTTTGGAATGGTAGCCCTTAATTATTGGTCTGTGAGTTAATGGCATCAAGAACCTTCAAGATTTTTGTTCCTGATAATTACAGGAGTTGTTATAAACACATATTATATCTTTTGATCATTCTGAATTCCTGTTTTAGTGTATTCTAGGACTTAATTAGTGAGAATTAGCTGCAGGGCACCAAAGTCATAGAGAGGTAGAATCCAATTTCCACAACCTTTTTATTCAAGACAGCACAATCCTGAGAAGTCTTGAGTTTTATTTTTTGGATTATTTTCAGTGCTAGTTAATGAGCCAGGATATCTGTGTTATTATTGCTCTTATAAAATAGTTTCTAGACATCTCATGTTTTGGCTTGCCTCAATCTAAAAATGGGCTTAAGTGTCTGAAAATTGTTTGAGAAATTTAAAACTGTAATGAGGAAAAATCTCCTTGGGGTGTGTGGTAGAAGTCAGTGGGATTCCTTGTTCATACTATTTGTGAAGTACCAAGGGAAAGAGTTACCTGGAAGTTCTTGCTGAGGTTGTGGATAGTCTTTTGAAGAGGATACACTGCAAAAGCACACTGGATTTAGTACTTGATTTGACTTTTTTCTTTCTTTTTCTTTTGAAGTGATGGTCTTTCAGATTAAAAATGAATTAAAAAAGGCTGATTAACAGTTCTGGAATTTTATGTAAGTAGGATAGGAGTAATTCTTAGTTGATTTAATCTGACCACAAGTGTTGGTTAGCAGTAGGGAGGTGGTGGATTTGTTGCAACAGTGTGGAAAAAAAAATCCTAACTGAATACGAGTATACTCTTAAAAAAACCTTCTTTGTTGTCTTGGCAAATGTACATGGGCTTGTGTTCCAACAGGGGTTTTGAGAAAGTGACCTGGTTGCTCACTTCCATGATTTTAAGAGTTTTGTTCTACTCCTTCCCCCTCTGGCTGATTTCATACTATCTTTAAATACTAACACATGTCAGTTTATGTGCTGCCTCTTCTGTTTACTCTTGATGAAGGCACTTGATACTGTTCTGATGCTGTAACAATCCCTGATTCCACTGATGCAAACTGCTCCTTGGTGCCCAGTTTGGAACTGCTTGAATAGTTGAAGAATGGTGATAGATTTTCTTTTGCTGGTTCGCTGTTGGTCAGTGCTCTCTCTAAGGTCATTTCACAACATCCTCTGCTCCTTGATTTTTATCATGCTTTAAAGGAAAGAAAGGGCTACCACCAGGGTATACAGATCCAGATGCTGCTTCTAGTGATACCTAAATCATCATCATTGCACTGGTTTATATTCCAGAGCTGCCACCTCTGAAGGGTCCAAATGCTTTTTGGAAATGTCATGAGCATTTTCACGAGTAACTGCTGCCTGTAAATCTTCTTCTTACCTGATGATATTATTATATGGGCTTTTTTTTCCCATTGACTATATTACATATACGTCACCCTGTGTTTATCTTAGCAAATGTGAAGTAGATATTTAATTTTTTGTTGCCAGATGTGTCAGTCTTATGGAATAGGTAGGTCACTAAAAGGCCTTTTTTTTTTATATAGATAGGGTAGACCTATAGGGTTTGAAGAGTGGGCAGTGAGTAGAGATCTATGTCTTTGAGCTTTAAACTCTTTCAGATCTCGTGGCCCAGATTTTTGGCCCCATCTTTTCAAGTGGGCCACTGAAGGTAACACTGCGGTATTTGAAAAACAGTACAGAAAGCATAGGATTTTCTTGGTCTGTCTGGAATGAATACCTCTAAAGAGGTATTCATTCTATCCTGTTTTGGATTAACTGGGTTATTTGAGTTTCTGTCCATGTGTAAATAGGTGAAGAGTGTGTTTGAAACACAGCTGAAATGAAATAAATATCCATTAAAAATGAAGTTACACTGAGGTATGACAGTGCTTCCTCTGCAGAAGAATGAGATGAGAAAATGTTCCTTGCCTGGTGGAAAGTTTATCTAGAGAGAGCCAAGCATATTTTGTAGAATTTGTTTTGAGATGTTACACAGAATGTAGTCTTAACCCTGAATAGGTTTGCTGAAATGAACTTAGAGAAAAAATGCCCACTCTGTGCAGGGTGATATGCTAAAGTTGAAATTGGAACTTAGGAGAATGGCTCCTGTATTCTAAAATACTTGTGTTGCTTTCACAACCTGAGAGCCCATGTTGAAATAACGTCTTCAAATGCTGAAGTAAGATCTAGAAATATCACCTGTGCTCTATGAGATCTGTATTGTTGTTATTCATGGCCTTCTCACCTATGGTTTAGAATAGTGTAGTTTTTTCCTGTAAGTTTTCCTTGTGCTGTCATGTATGTAAATGAGGAATGTCTTCCAGAATCTCTAAGATGGCTTTTGCAGCTAACTTCCAAGTTTTTTGAGCAAAATCTTGGTTATACTTCTGTTAGCTTATTGTCCAATGTTATTTAATCCATGTGGATGTATTAAGTAATTGTCTTGAACTTTTCTGTAATTACTCTTTTTCTTTAATACATGTAGAGGGGCTTTTAGAAAGCAATGAAGCTGAAGTAGATATTAAAAGAAAAACACACTTTTGAAAGCAATTTTAGGTGTAAGTCAAGTATGCAAGCCTTAAAATTGCAGCACAGAGCGTTACCTGTGCCACTTAATTTTACCATCCTGCTTATATTATTAATATATTGCACCTTAATATTACACCATAGTATTTTATGATACGTGAACCCCGAAGCCCCTACCTTTTTATATGTCCATGAATTGAATAAGCAGCTGCTCTGTACTTTGCTTTCTTCTTGTTGCATAACATGTGTTCTCTTACTGTGCTCTGCTTAATCCTGCTCTGAAGGCAGAATGAATATATTTCTTTGTGAAATTTCTGTGATAGTTATCAGTGGGCTTGTGAGACCCTCAGAGATAGTGTCTACTGCTTGCTTCACACTTGCATCCTAGGTGGATCATTGCACCTGATTTAGAGACAAGAAGTGGAAAGATGGGAGGGGGAATGATTTGCCAAGATAACAGATTTGCCCCAAAAGCAGTGGCAGAGCCTCAGAAAAAAATCCAAATCTCTCATAGTTCTGTTACATCATGGTGGTAAACAATGTTTCTCTTTTCTAAGTCTTACTGTCACGCTTATCTCTGCTTGATGGCAATCTCACATTGATGTATGCCAGTCCTCTAATGATTCTGCACCGAAGTGGCTGCTCTGTGTCAGCTGGAAACCTACTGCTGGTTGGGCTTTCTGGCCAGTGGTTAGGTCCTGGGAGAGGCCAGACCCCTCTTGCCCACCTCCTCACAGCAGTTTTCTCAGTCCCTGGTGCAGGCTTACCTTTCCATCTGAGGTGTGCTGCCTTCTCCCCTCAGGGCTGTGCTGGCCACAGGAACGAGAGCACCACAAACTGATTAGTTCACCCTTGTGACCTATATCAAACATTGCTTGTTATTGCAAGTATTTTACTGTGCCTCAGGGAGAGGAAATGGATATTTCTTATTTTATGGCTGGAGAATTGGTGCCTGTGAGCAAGACGAAAATCTGTGTTTGGTGTGGATGTCCATTGAGCTCTTTAAGAGCTTTTTTAAAAATTAAAATAGCAGCATTGCATTCATCTTTGTATTTTTAAAGTATTGCTGTAAGTGACGTAATTGCAGCCCTGAGTACTCAGCATTTTGGGTAAATCTGACCCAAATGTGTCAGAATAAGCAGCCAGAAAATGTGCCAAATATAATTATTGACCACCTATTTTTAAAAAATTTTGGTAGAAAGGGTTTGATCCTATTTTGCAAGATAGTGTTCAACTGCCTAAATGGTCATGGCTATCTTCTCATGTGCTCTGTGACTCATGCATGTTTTGGCACTTGTAACAAACAGAGCAAGGATATTATAATCTGTCTGAGTTTCACATATTTTTATGGAGCATTCCATCCAGTGTACTGTAGAAAACCACATATATATGTGTATATATATACACACACATACATGCATATATATTTATGATATTTGTATTTAAAAAAAGTACAGTACCAGTATTTATGCTTGGGATTGCCCTGTCTCACTTGCAGGATCTTTCACTGAGCCTTGCTGAACTTCATGAAGTTCACACAGGCCCATCTCTCCAGGCTCTCAGGGTCCCTCTGGATGCATCCCTTCCCTCCAGGGCACTGACCACGTGGTGTCTCTGGGGACCTGCTGGGTTCAATCCCACTGTCCATGTCCCTGACACAGGTGTTAAACAGCACCAGTCCCAGTACCAGACCCTGAGGAATCCCACTTGTCACTGGTCTCCACTTGGACATTGAGCCATTGACCTCAGCTCTCTGAGTGCAGCCATCCAGCCAGTTCTTTATCCACCGAGGAGAAGGAACATAAGCACACACAAATACAGACCTTTGGTGTTTGGGCCAGTTTGAGAGCAACAGCAGGCTGTCATCTTCTGTAAAGCAGCACTAGGGTGGTGCTTGTGATGAGTGGAGATGCCTAACAGATACTTGCAGATGGTAAATAAGTTGTGAGGCTCGAGGAGTTTAAGGGCTTGTAAAAAATAATCACATTTTTAAAAATCTGAGCATTAGAGTAGGCACCAGTGATAGGGTGGACTCTGAGTTAGGAGGAGGGATTGCTCCTTTCAATGACCTTAGCTGTTAGATTGGCTCAGCTTTGTGATAGAACTACACTGTTGTCAAAATCAAATGAAAAACCATTTGCCACACTATCTGAAATATTTTTATAAAGTTTCAGCTTGGGGCATGCGTGAGATAAATGAAATTTCCCAAAATTTTCACCAGTTGGACTGAAGTTGTAAAATGCTACTTAGAAGATGCTGGGTAGCCTTAGTTATGTGTAGTGCTTGTTTTCCTCAATATAAATGTCATCAGAAGTCCCCAGAGTGAGCACTTTTGAGTGTCCAAGTTTAACTGGGCAAAGAAATCCTACATTCTTCTTCTGAATTTAACTGCCCAGTGGGAGGAATTCTCAGATAAATTCTCAAAAATAACTATTTTCTAGTAGTTTATAACTTAGTGCCACAAAACCAGCAGCTTTTAAAATTTTTTTTCCCAGATAAAAAGTAGCATTGCCTGTGATTTTTGGAGTATTTAAAGTGTGTTTGTGACACTGGTGACACGTCTGTGGATTTTGACATGGAACTGTGGCTTTTTAAGTGCAGCATCACAAGCTCTTCCATATGTGTGTTTGATATTAAATTATGGTGATGCTGGTGATGATGGAATACAGATTTCAGGATAAGAAAGGTGACAAAGATTTTCACACATGGATAATTTTATGCACAATAAGGAGGTTTTCTGTGAGTAATCCTGTTGATTGTAATAGGACTATTCACAGCTCAGTATGAGTGTAAATCTTGGTGGGATCAGGCCCTGCACTGGCATGTGTTCAGCAACATGGAGCACTCAGAAATAACTGTGCAACAAGTCATAAGACTGTATCATATGTTACCTTTTAGAATGTGTTGATTTTATGATCTGCTAACCTTTTCATGATGATTTATGTTTGATTGCTTTCTTTTTGCAAGTCAACACATTCTAATTAGTTCTTAAGAATACTTGTGTATTAATTTAAAAATCTTTCTTTTAGCTGAGTGTTATTTTTCTGAGTAGGGAGAAGAGAGAATTTTATTCAATTTTCTTTATTTAGAACCATTAAGTAGGGTATTATTCTTTGCTCTCTAGGCTTCTGCAGTGTGGTAGAAATTGAACCTTGGATATTGTGAAAGCTAGCTATGTTTCCTTTTATACTGGACTTTATCCATATTTTAATAGTACAACTAAATATATTTTCTGATGTGACGAGAATAGTCAGCATTTTTCATGGTTTGATAGGGATTTTAAGTGAATGTTAGGAACCTGTTCTAATTTTTCTCTTTCTTTTGGAGAGGCATGTATTAGTGGTGGTTTCATTCATGGAAATGCTTAAAAATTAGTAGTTTTTAAATATGCTATTAGGCCCTGTTACTGTCTTTCTTCATTAGCATTAGGAATTGCGGAATTATTGGTGACTTTTATACTTCTTTTTAGGAGGAAAGCATTTGAGAATGTAGTAGCCATTTTTCCTGTGGCCTGGATTTGGCATAGCCGTGGGCTATGTCTGGGTGGCAGCTCTGAGGTGTTCATCCGTGCTCCACATTGCCTTTGTGGAGCAGTTTCACAATGCACTTTAATCTGATCCAACCTCTGACCACTCCTGCAGGAAGCAGTCCTGTTCCCTGCTCCTGCTTCCACACTGCCCATCTCCTGTATCCTCCACCTGCTCCGTTCCACTGATCCAAACAAAACCTCGGGGCTTTTCTGGGGGAATGTTTTTATCTAACTTCCTTCTCAGCTGCAGAATGCTGTGCTCAACCCAGAGTAGGCACCCAGGAGGTCTGAGGGGGGAGAGGTGCAGCACACTCTGCTTTGGGCAGGTACCCCCTCTATTGGGTTGTTTCTTGCAGAGTCACTGAGAGTTGGGTAAATAACAAAACACACCAAATGTCCCGTTGGAGTGGCCTTCAGTTGTAGTTGATTTTGTAGAAGTTTGGCTATTTAGAAAGGGTTTACTAATCATGCCAGTAAACTGCTCTGATTATAAAGTGGTTGACTTTTTAATTCAGAATAAACCTTTCCAAAGCGAATTCCGCTATTCGACTAAATAGGGAAGGAAAAAATTCTGTGCTAGAACAAGAATGTTCATTTAGGGAGTTGTATAGATTTATTACACTATATTAATTTAAGCTTTCAGTTTAGCACAAATAATTGTAGCATGACTGTAGACATGAGCCCTAAGAAGCTGAGGGGTTTCCCCAGATTGCCTTTTGAAAAGTTTATTCTGTGTGCATTTTGCACAAGTAACCTTTATATGTTTCGTGGTTTGGGCTCTGCATGTACTCCTTACAAAAGCTCTTGAAGCAAGGATGTGGGAGGAGTGCTCAGGTATGTGTTCTGTAGCTTCAGATATTTGCTCATTAGGAATTTTGCCTTTTCTTACTTTAAGGAAAACACACTTCCCAAAATGTGGAGCTAAAATAATGTCATCAGGCTACTCCCAGGGTAAGGTTACCCTGAAACCATTTAATACCTTGGGCTGAGAACAGGGTCAGCTTTTGTGAGGGGAATCTTGGAGGTAGTTTTCACCAGGACAGTATCAGGTTGCTAAAGGCAAGTTAGAATTGCTGTTGTGCATCCTGTCTCTTGTGTTTGAGTTGTTGTATCTTAGAAAACATGGTCAAAGAGAGCTTACTGCTCTAGTGAAAGTCATATTTCTGTCTCAAGTCTGTTGCAGTCCTTTAGACAGAGCTAAGATTTAAGCCAGAAGAATAGTTATATTTTAACAACTTTCTTTTCCTGTTTCCCATCAGCCTTCTTTCATTCCTTTTTGCCTTTTTGCTTTGCAAAAGTAGGGAGAAGATTGTGTAGGAGAGAGGGTGGAGTGGGTTATAGAAAGCAGTTAATCCTGCTTTTTAACACTTAAAAGAAGTAGTAGAAGTTCTAAAACAACTAAGACTTTTGCAGGACAGTGTTTACAAATACAAAAAGTGCATATTTCTTAAAAAAAAAAAGCAAAAACATTAAACTAATTCTCTTCTACAAATAGATACTAAACTGCAGATGATTTTCATCTTTTGTCTCTGCTGTTAATCCTTAAACATGTTTTCTTTTCTCCTCTGTCATAAATAGTCTTTTAAATCCTACAGAATTCATGTTTCTGCACATACGGATTTTATTTTTAAAGTGAACCCAATTAGTATCTCTGAGTACTTGCTCATTAAATTAAATAATGCCTTACTGCATGCTTAAGAAAAGAAGGGAGAAGACAGAATTCGCCTTACCATCAATCAAAGTGCAGAACAAGAGCTGGACCATGTGTTGTACTCCGGTGGCTTACAAATTTTACTGCTTTCCTTCAGGGGCTCTGTTCAGATCTATTTCATAGCAGCCACCATCCCAGCAGATTTTTTGAATCAATTAGTGTTTTCTCTTGATGGTATTTTTATTTTTGATTCTGAATTGAAATGTTGTCATGCTTTTCATGCAGCATGTTTTCATTTAAGTGGTTGTTTCTTTAATTAGGAATATTGTCTTTCCCACTCAGCTCTGCAGCTCAGTGCACGAAGTCCTTGGAAAAGCTGATGTCAGGGTTCCTGAAATGAGCAGCTCCGAAGTGCAGCCGGAGGCTCTGGCGAAGCAGCGGTTTCTGAGCGAAGCGCTGCAGTTCGCTGGATGGGGACGTGCTGCAGGCAGCTGTGGAGCACCCTGTGAAAAGAGAAGGTCCTGTGAGACCTTTTCCAGGCAGTCCTTCCCCTTCCTCTCTCTTCCTCAGGGAGCTCTGCCTGTAGATGTCTCCTGTGAGATGCTTTTGCCTATAGTAAAGGCTTGGAGAACCTCTACCAAGCAAAATGGATTCCTTATAGGTTTTGTTGACATTTTTTTTTCTCTCAGTTTATAGAGGAACTATGTACTCTTTAGAAAATAATGAGATTACTTGGTGAAGCTTAATAGAACTTCTGAAATTCCATGAAAAACATCTCTGCAATGTGGATAACAATGTCTTATGCCAAGAAATTTGCTTGAGTGTGTGTGTATGTGGTTTGCATTTTTTTAGCTTCCCTGGAGATAATCTCTAAGTAAGTTGATCTTTATTTCACAAGTGCATCTTGCACTTAAAAATGTATTTAATCTTTGCAGGCTTGGTAAAGTGATCTTGTTTGAATGCTTTTAACTTACATCTCTTACATCTTTATCACACTGTCATTCTTCCGAGAACACTTCTCATCTTCAATTTAAATGATAGGATTCCTTTTATGTGAGCTGAAAGGTGTCACTTGACAAATTACAAGTGTTTTACTGAATTAATTGCATTTGGGAGGCTTTTTGCTTGGATTAATAGCCTGTTTTTGTTTGTGGTTCTTTGTTTTAAAACATTACCTCTTTGTTTTAAAACATCACCTGCAAGTCATGTAACTTTTGTTGTGTTCCATCACTTCTCATATGCAGCCTAGCACTGAGTTCTCACTATTTTTCTTTGGAAAGCCAGGTGTTTGAAAGCCTTATTTTAATAAGCCTTGCACTCACCGTACCACTTCTGATATGAATCAGGATCATGACTGAAAGACTGCTTGAGGGCTTTCAGTTGCATGACTCTGCTAAACCTGCTAGTCAGGGTGAGAAAGAAACTGTTTCAGATCCTTTGCAACTGAGGGAGCCGGCCAGACCCGTGAATGCCAGTCACAGCTGGCCCCTCCTCTGGGAGGCTGCTGGATCTCTCCAGCTGTCCCAAGGTTTGGCGTGTCAGGAGTCTTCCTACCTCTGTTGGTGAGAGTAGGATCTTCTGCGTGGTTAACACTCTGCTTCTTAGCCTGCCTAACTTCCTGCCAGGAAGTAGCTTTAAATCCAGGATGTCTGCAATTCCTGCCTAATTTCAGAGCAATGTGGCAGTATCTTCCTCCATGTGGAACAACCTTCTGTGCTGTTCTTGCCAGTGGCCTGAGCAGACAGATTAGGGCCACCATGTTCTCACACTTGATGCTGTTTATTCTCCCTTGAATGTGTTTCAGCATCTTGAGTTCTTGTACTCTCATACCTGTGCATGCCATTCTTTTGGAGAATCTGCAGTGACCTGATGCTGTCATATTTCTGTAGTGTGGAACAAAGGCATAGTGAATGACAATCTGTGTGAGATGTACCCTGAGTATGGATTGACTTCAGATAAAGGCTGAAATGAGTAGATATAGCTGTTTTATTTCCCTTGAAGTCTATCTTGCAGGCTAGATATTTAGAATGCTCTCCCAAAAGAACCAGTCTCAGCCTTAGGTCTTTTGCACTATCTTTTACCAAATCTTAAGAATTTCAGTTCTGTCTCACCTTTCTGACTTGGCACAGGATATTACAAACCAAAAAGATGATAAATTAATCTTCATTTTCTTCTTTTATTATTTTGTTGCAAGATCTCTGGGAGATCTGCATTGGTGGGAAGAATACAGCCTTAGTGCTGTGCCAGATTTTGTTTGTTTGTTTGTGTTATTGCTGAGAAACTATCAGTATGGTTTCCCAGTTACATCTGAAAAATACTTCATGGGTTATATAACGTCTGCAAGTGTCTGTGTGACATACCAGGCTTGCATTTTCCCTTGAAGACATCTCATTCTCTTACTCTAAATGGATTAATTTGGGAGTCAGGTTGTCACATAGCACTACCTGGGCTCACTCAAGGCATTGAGAAATTGTTGTCCATATTTGAAGACAGATAACTGTGAAAATCAAAAGCATGATTTCAAACTTATGTTGGAATTGCAGGAGAATAAAAAAGGACAAATTGCAAGCATAAATGTGCTGAACAGAATTTTTCCATGTTCTTCTCCTGTCATGGGTGGTTTTGGTCCCTAAAATGGGCTTTTTATGTAGGAAGGAAGAATGTTAAGATCGGTGACACTGTCGTATATATAAAGACATTTAGCTTGGTGACTCTGTCCTCCTGATTTCCAGCAGAGCAAGGCTTACTAAAAATAATAAAAAAAGTATTTGCCTGAAAAGCTTCTTCCTTTGGTGTGCTTCTTAAGAATTTGAAACTGAGAGAGGTCAGACCATCCTGGCTGTCTTTCTGTGATGTATTCAGAAGTTTAGAACCTCTCACAGTACAGAATAGGAACAAGTGTTCTTTCACTTTTGAGTTACAAGACATGAGTTGCCTTCAGGATGTGTTAATGGGCTTTTTACATTATTTGTTGAGGTGTGTGGTGAGTTTTGGTTTTTTTTCCCCTTTTTTTAAGAAATTGAGTTAATTTTACTGTCAGGATCTTAAGAACCAATAGTAATATTTGAAACAAAGTACAATGTAGGAGAACCCCATGAGATTTTTCAGCTCTTTCAGTTGGTGGCTTTCATTCCTACCAAGGAATCTAGGATCTCTCCTAAAAAGAAACCACTATTTTTTTTTTTTAAACTTGCTACAATTTGATATAAAGAAAGCTTCACAAATGTTTAGATACATTGAGAATTTTTGAAATATATTCCTGGAGAAGAAAATTATTTAGAATGTGATCGAATGGATGAAACTGAATATGGAAACTTAGACATTTGATGTACATTTGTCTGACGGAGTGTTTGTGCATGTTGACAGGCTGTTAGACTGGCAGGGGGCTGTCATGGTGCAATTCTTCAGAGTGATGGCCCTGCTGGTTTTAGGCAGAGACCTGATTTCTGTAGACATAACCTGTAGAGAGACCTGATTTCTCTGGTTATGAACTGTCATTGCGAGCTGCGGGGAAAGCAGCGTAGCCTCTGACTTCAGGTTTGAATGGAGATGGCTCCTTTCTCCATGCTGCACTCTCAGGGGATGGAATTTGGAGCTGATGTCTAGCAATGTACCCACATCACACCTGTATCCTAACTTGGAATGCGTCAAAATCAAAGGTGCTGCTGCTCTCGTGGTGCTTCCCAAGGTCCCGTCCGGAGCTTTGGCTGGGCCTGCTGTGTGTCCAACTCCACGGTGCCTCTGGTCCCACCCTTGTGTCTGCTGTGGCCTGTGTGTGTATTGCCTCTGCTCTGTGGCTGTGGGAACAGAGAGGGATGGAGGATGTCTGTCTGTCTGTCTGTCTGTCGGTGTGTCTGTCTCAAGGAGCCCTGAGGAATGGGTAGTAGGGGTTATGGGCCTGCGGAATAGGGTGAAGGAGACTGACTGCTCTGACTGGATATCCAGTGTGCCAAGGAGAAGAAGAGTCCTACAACTATCTTGCATATGTATTAATCAGTAGAATGAGAAGATGCTGCCACTTCCATCTTCACAAAAGCCTCCTGCTCTGTGCTGAAAACCAATTAATAATGTCATGGTTGTTGGAATATTGTGAATTGTATTGCTTTTCATGATTGGAATTTATATTTCCTCACTAATGCTCCTGCTTAGTGGTTGTGAATGTCTTTTATGAACAGTGTTGACCTCTCTGTAGTCTTTGTTTGATGTATAGCTTTAGCTATAAAGTTGCATTTTCATAGAATCACAGAATAGTTGGGGTTGGAAGGGCCCTTTAAAGGCCTTCCAGTCCAACTCCCTGCAATTAAGCAGGGACATCTTCACTTAGATCAGGCTGCTCAGCCCCGTCCAACCTGGCCTTGAATCTTTTCCTGTCCACCTTTCTGGACACTTTGTGCCAGTATTTCAGCACCCTCATTGTAACAATATTCTTCCCTGTATCTAGCCTGAATTGCCCATCTCTCCATTCAAAACCATTACCTGTTGACCTGTTGCAACAGGCTCTGCTAAAAAATTCTTTCCCCACCTTAAAAGCTCCCTTTTAAGTAATGGAAGGCTGCAATAGGGTCTCCTCAGAGCCTTCTTTCTCTCTTATCCTGTTGGCGTAGCAGAGATGTTCTAGCCCTTTGATAATATGGCTTGCCTCCCCTGGACTTGCTCCAGAATATCCGCATCCTTTTTATGCTGTGGCCCCAGAGCTGGATGTAACACTGTTTGTGGGGTCACAGGAGAGTGGAGTGGAGGGCAGAATCACCTCCCTCAACTGCTGCTTTGGATGCAGCCCAGTTTTCTCTCACTTTTGGATATTAAGATGTTCCAGGAGGTACAATGCCCTGGGATAGCAGCAGTGGAAGGGCACTGAAAGGACAAGGAAGTTGGGAGAACAGGACCAATATGAAAGAGGTGTTGTAAAAGACAGTCAGAATGGGAAAAGAGAACAGAGCAAAGAGGGCATACAGGAAAAAAAGTTTTCTAAGAAATGAGAAGGAATTAGCCATCACTTAATTGCCATACTTTTGCCAGTAGTCAGAAGCACTGATTTGAAACCTTTTGTTTGAAAGTGTTCAATTGTGCACACATGTGTGAAAGGAGAATCTTTTGACATTCCTTCAAGATAGCCAACTTTTGGTTCTTACTCTGTATCAGTTTTAGGACTGCATGTATGTTTGTTGAGTACTGACTTGAGTTCTTATAAAATGTTTTTAAGTAAAAAATTTTAAGCAAGCGCACCAATTGTAGATGTTTACTATTAAAACTTTCTTTGTAGGTAATTGCACTTAAGAATGAACATTGAAGACAAGCTGGGAGGATTATTTCTTAAATGTGGTGGCATAGACCAGATGCAGTCATCCAGGGCTATGGTAGGGATGGGTGCGGTATCTGACCAGTCTGGAGTATCGAGAGAACGGCAAGAGGCAGTGCTTCAAGATCGGACTATGCCACACCAAGAAATTCTTGCAACAGATGAAGTGTTACAGGAAAGTGAACTTCGACAGCAAGAGATGATTTCACATGATGAACTCATGGTCCATGAGGAGACGGTAAAAAATGATGATGAAATGGATGCGCAAGATAGACTTCCTCAAGGGCTGCAGTATGCTGTGAATGTCCCTGTAAGCAATTTCTTTGTGAAATATTGGAGAGATTACTAGGAAGCTTGATCTGGTAGTCTAATCCTACTCTGGCAAGAATCAATTAGTTGCTTTTTTTGTTTGGATTTTGATGATCAAAATATTTATGTCATTTACCTCTGGCTGTGGATAAATTTTGCCAATTAAGTATAATCTTTAAGTATCTGTTTTATAAATATTTTATAAGCAGGCTGTTACCATAGAACTGAAGTGTTAAAATGTGCTCCTTTAAGGATATTTAATGTTCAAGGGTAACTACAAACAGGAATAAATAGCATTATTAGAAGGTGCATACTGTTTATGCTGTTCATAGTACTGTTTAGTTGCTTTTGCTATAGGAAGCATCTTGTATGTTTTTAAGGTATGTGGACGCTTAGCAATTGCATTCACACTGCAGGTTGGACTGTGACACTTCATACATGACCATAAATATGCCCCTCCACAATATCTCATAGAAGGCATACCTTGGCTTTCCCAGAGAGCATAGAGATGACTTCCTTTTGAAAACAGAGCATCTGTCTGTAATGCAGCACATCATCACTGCTACCCTTCAAACATAAAGGACAGTCACCAGGACTATAAAAGTAGATAGCCTTACACATGAAGAATAATCTTCAGAAACACAGCACTGTTAAAACACTACTCTGTTAGCTGTAGATCAGGTGGCTCAGGTGTTAGAAAAATGTAAGAGTATCATGGTCTTCATTAAAGTTCACATTAGACTGAGAGTTTTAAATTTTTTTTTTTTCCAAAACTTCATTAGAACTGGTCTTTTTTTTTTTTTTTCCTTTTCTTAAAAATACTTCTGTCTTAAATATATAATAAATATTCCGTTAAATCTTGCATTGACAACAGCACGGACTAAAGTAAAATAGGTATGAAAAACTGAATTGTTTTACAGATGGAAGTGATTTTAACATATGAACTGATCTCAAAATCACCACAGGTCAGGAAAAAAGACCTTGGGAGATGAATGAAAGGATACATCAAAATGTTACTGAGGAAATTAACTGTGCCCTTTTTATTTAAGATACATATTAATTCTTTCACTTAAATTTCTGAAAGAGTGAAGCCAGAAGATAATTCCCTTAGGAAAAGGTTTTCTGTTTCAGCAGTTTGTCATCTTCTAAAATTGAAAAATTGCTTTTCTGTAGTGAGAACCTTACCTGAAACTGGCACTTGGTATCTTAACAGATCAGTGTAAAGCAAGAAATTACCTTTACTGATGCATCTGAACAACAGAAACGAGACAAAAAACAAATACGAGAGCCAGTAGATTTGCAGAAAAAGAAGAAAAGAAAACAGCGTTCACCAGCAAAAGTAAGACATTGATTTGGCAAAACCAAGATTAAAAGGACCTGAAGATTTGGTTGACTATGACTAATTTCATTAGCATTTGAACTAGTTAGGCTGGAAATTGTTTGTTTGCTCAGTAAAGATGCAGTTCTGAAGTTCACCAGAGACCCAAAACAAAACTGATATAACAGTGTTTTTCTTTGAACTCCTTTTAGCAACATGAACTCTTGACATATTTTAACATCTGTCTCTCCAGGCAGTTCTCTCTCCAAATATTTTTTTTTTAAATTATGAGTCAGTAGCTTTGTAGACCATTTATAAATCATTACTCTGTATCTATCTAATAATAGTTGTGCTTTTCTGTGAGCCTGATAATTTTATATGCTTCATGCATAGTAGTGAAAAGTTTTTAAAAAGAAAACTAAAATGGTAGTTTTGAAAATTCTAAAAAGTTTACTAATATATATAAAATAATTTATTGGTAGGGAAAATTCCTGTGGTCATAATCATCTTCATATATGTATTTATTTATATCAAAAGATTCTTACCCTAGCTGCTGGTTTGTTACTTAAAAATTTGTTTTGTAGATCCATTCATGAGGAGTATGTATCCCTGTATGTTTGAAAACAATTTTCTTCTGTTGAGAAGCACTTCAGATAAAACCAGAATCATTTCACCTCATGAGGTAGCAGTGTTATATCTTATAGTAATTCCCCAAATCAGTATTAATCTTCAGACTTAAAATAGAACATATGCAGGCTGCTCTAATAGAAGTAAATCAGTTATATGTTATCACACAGCAGCATTAAAATAAACCTGCTCAGAAATCAACCAGACTGTTTATACATCAAAGGAAAACTCACTGTAATCCAAAGAAAATCTCCCAAACCTCCTTTTTGTTGCCCAGAGAGCAGGACCCTCCAGTCCTCCTCAAAGCACTGTCAAATAAGGTTGCACCTGTAGTATTCTTGGAAAGCTGAGAAATTGCTTCAGATTGGGTGTGGAAGCAAGTTCTAAATGCTGTGCATTTTTTTCTCACCTCTCCCTTTGAAAAAAAATAAGAGATCTAGGTTGAGTACATCCAGAGATCACTTCCATGGAAACATGGCAAGGTAGAAGAGGCGTGTGCCCCTCTTTCTACAGACATGTACTTGCATGCTTCCTTTTTATCTCCCAGTCTGCCAGGGTTAGTCTTTTGAGATGACAAAAGATTGAAAAATGATCAGGAGAATTGTTAAACAGGTTCTTTTTCAGTCTCTCTTCCCTTTTTTCAGACCTGTCAGAGTAGAAAGGCAGAGTAGAAAAAAGCTGAAGGACTGACCTAGGTGAGGAGCTACTGCAGTTTCAGTATTTCCAGAGTAGTGGGGTTGATTTTCCATGCAAACAAGCAGCTGGAACTCTGACAAATGGAAGTCAGTTAACATTGTGAACCGTTATAAGTTACTGCATTGTATCAATGCAGCCATCAGGTAACCAAGAGGTCATTAGATACCATGGACCCTGTCTCCTGTTCCCTCTCCCACGCACACACACACACGTGCACACACGGTCGCACACGCACGCGCACACACACACACGCACAAACTTCTCTGTTGCTTTGGTTAGGGAAGCTGCTCTGACAAAGCTAGCTCTCATCACTGAAGAGCTGGTACAAGGAGCAGATTAAGTAGAAGAGCCCAGGTTTAGGATAACCGTGAAATTAAGGGTATTTTCTGCACAATAATATTAAAATTTCAATATAATATATGAAAAGCATTTCATAACATGTATTTAAATTTGTTTTAAAGACGCAGTCGGCGTCATCAGCTGGATAATGTTACAGAACAGAGTCTTTAAAATTGTCTCTATCTGTGACTGGAGCTGTAACACATCAATCTTACAAACGTATGAATGTGCTTGTCCTTCAGAGTGAATGCACAAGAATTTGTTAGTCTGAGACTTTCACTCTTGTTTTGATGCAGGAGAATTAAAAGTTAAGTAGATCCTACAGTATTTGCTATTATTTCAGAGATACTGTTTCGGTTATTGACTCTCTTTCTCATCACTGTCATTATCATAAAACCTAAAACGCTGTAGCTAATCAAACTGCAGATGTGTTTTCCCAGCATACTTTTATTTTTTGTTAATAACAAGGGACTAAACTGTATTATTTAAGGTTCCTTAAGCTCTTTATAGTTGTGTTTGCAGTTAAGCAAGACTTTTATAAATGTAATCTGTTTACTGGTTTTCTTATTCTCTTGCCAGAGATAGTAGAGATTTTGGGGTTTGGTTTAGTTTTCTATTTTTATTCTTTTTGATAAATTAGAGAAAACCTGTGATTAGCTTTATTGAATAAGGTAGATGTGGTGCATTATTTTTTAACTTAAGTTATTTTAACTTTATATGAAAATAGCTGCTTTGTTTGATAGCAAAGCAATTGAGTGTGGCAAGTTGAAGTCATCAAGGAGATGCTTTTAATATGTATATTAAGTGAGCAACACTTTATTGAGTGAAAAACCTGAAAGAGGAGAAGAATAATACTATTCTCTTGGTTGTTTGGCTTTGTTTTTAGAATATAATTTTACCTTTGAGACTATTGGTATTATATAGATGTAGATAATATATATGACTATTCTGGTTAAGCTTTAATGACTTTTAGCAAACATTTAGAGTTGTGATTTTTAAAAAAAGCATATAACTTTTCACTTTTGCTTTAAAATACGATTGTCCGTGGTTTAGTGCCCGGGAGTGGTTTGATTACTTTGCATTCTTTCCAACAGACGGACAAAATAAACAGTAGTGTATAAAGTGACTCAGCTGTGCCTAGGGGAGCTCTAAGCTGATTTTCCATGAGCTGCTTTTGTCTCTGTCCTGTTGAAATATCTCTTAATGCACAACGAGACACAAGTTGGATTGGACTGCAATTGGAAACGTGTATTAGAAGCTTAACGCATAGTTTTGTAGAAATTAGCATTGTTTTACCTGAAATATTTACATTTTCTGCATCGAAAAAATTAATGTTTTTTTTTTTTTGTAGTTAATAAGACATCTTTAGAGGGTAGTGTGAGAACAAATTTTACTCTTTTTAAAATAGATCCTTACAATAAATGAGGATGGATCACTTGGTCTGAAAACCCACAAATCTCATGTTTGTGAGCATTGCAATGCTGCCTTTAGAACCAACTACCATTTACAGAGACATGTCTTCATTCATACAGGTACTGCTTGACTTCAAATTTGTCTTTTCTACTATATAAAGAGTTGTTTACTTATGTTAAAAATGTTTTCAGCTCTATGCGAATTTCAGTTTTAAGAGTGTAGCTAACTTGGCATCTAAGCTTAGAGATTCCATGCACCAAAGTGTCAAAAGAATATCAGAAAAAGAAAAATCAACATATATTTAATAAACTGAAGAGCTAACTGTTTACAAGGTTTCTTTTCTTTCTTTATCAGAAAGTAATGGGTTGACTTGTAGCCTAAGTGCCAAAAATTGACCCCTTTGTAAAATGTGCTGCGGCTGCTTATTTGCCTGATGAGGTATCTCTCTGTTTGGAGAAGTGAAAAAGGTACTTACTGTTATAATAGCTTGCCAGTATCCTGAATGCAGTCTATGCCAGCATCCTGATTGATCTTGCTCATGAGGAAATTACAGCCATTCCAGATCACTCTTCTGTGCTAGTCTTAATGTGACTCTTAGGATCATGGAGAGAACTCTGCAGTTCATATACCTAGTAAGGCAAATGTTTTTTGGGATCAGGGTATTTTTGGAATTCGCTCAGATGCTGGTGTTTTTAATAGACATTTTAATATTCCTCAAAAATAGTTATCAGAAACAACAGTGTGTAGTTATTAACTTATGGATGTGGAATTATATTGTTCAAGGTGAAAAACCATTTCAGTGCAGTCAGTGCGACATGCGTTTCATACAGAAGTACCTGCTACAGAGGCATGAGAAGATTCATACTGGTGAGTATAGTGCCTTGAGTATCTTTACTGGCGTGCTTAAAAACTGTTTCCCCACTCAGGCAAGGTTTCTGGTAATAAATATGCAGCCTAAACCCCTGTCATAGTTTGTTTTAATTTAACACATGTTATAAAGTTATAAAGCTTTTTAAAAGAAATTAGTTTTGTGCTTTCTACTTGTTCCACTTTCCTCTGGCTGTAAAATGAGTATGAAGTCCAGTAAGCAGATCTGAAAGTAGTCTTCTATAAATAACCCCAGAGCAGCAAATCCTGAAGTTTGTGCATTCATAAAAGTCCAAGTTCGTTAAGTGGTTCTGTCTTTTGTTGTATCAAGTTAATTCAGACAAGGGGGACTTCCAAATTACATTTCCATAGATTTGTTTGTTTGTCTGTTTGTTTGTATTTGAATTTGATGGAAAAGTGCCAGGACTAAAATGGCCAAAATGCCTAACCCCAAAGGTATTATTATCAGCTTTTCTTTTCATTTTTTTTTTCTTCTTTTAGGTTTAATTAAGAACTGTTCTAAAAAGAAGAGTCTTAGTTTAAAAATATGTAATATAGGTGAACTAAGGCCCAAAGCTCTAAGCCAAAGAGAGTTAAAGTTTATATATGTTTATTTTTTTAATCTTGTTGCACCACACAGAACCACATTCTTTAACAGGTTTGGTTTCATTGGGTTTTTGGCATTTTGGTGCATGGCCTTTCAATCCCTCTTTAAATATTTTGTAATATGGTCCCTTTTGGACTAGATGCCAATTTCTCAGCCTCTTTTTCAGAAAAGCAGAGCTGGTGAATGTGCACAGTGTTTCTTGGCTGTAGCATTTAAATGGATATGAAAGCTACTAACACGCAGTGCAGTCTGTGCATGTGTAAGGGTTGAGAGGGAGAAAAAACTCTGCAAAATGAATTTTCAGAGCAGTGTACAGGGAGTTACATGCACAAATGCCCTGTTGTTCATGGGATTTTTGTATCCTAGGTTGCCATGAGTCCAGACTAAGTAGGTTTCCTTCAGCCAGTCAGCCACAGAAGAGTCTTCCATTCTTCTGTCCAGTGTCTTTGTTCTGCTCCTAGTCTTTCCTCTGGCTGTGAATTGGTGAACCATGCTGCCTCCACTTTGTGTAGACACTTATTCTCGAAAAGAATGCTCAATCAGTCTCTTCCATCTATCTGACCCCCAACCCGCCCCCTGCCCCAAAAAAAGGCAAAAATTTAAGTGCAGTCTTCACATTTTTTAGAACATT
>VYXF01008033.1:27274-48027 GCA_013397295.1 Polioptila caerulea
ACATTTTTCTTTTTTTTTTTTTTTTTCTTCAAATGAGGATTATTCCCTGTACGTGGCTTTGAAAATGAGAGTCTGGGCAATATAGTTAATTAACACTTGACTGCAAATATTTTATAAATTGATTTAATTATCTTCTAAAATTTAGCTTCTAGCTCTGATGAGAAATCTGTGTCGACTGTAAGCTTTGGAGGGAGGGGGTGGATGTGGTGAGATTGTAGGTTTTTATGCCAGCTCTTACATATGCTGGTCTTTGTTTAAAAGGTACCATTTAACTAATTACCATATTGTTATCTGACTTTTTTTAGATAACTCTGTTTCCTCCTTTCCTCAGTATCCTGAGGTATAGTTTGGTTGTTTCTCAGAAAATAGAAGATGGTGCTTGTGTTAAAATTGTTGAATCATGGATGTTTTCCTAGGTTACAGCTAGTAATGATTAGGAGAGATCACATAAAACCCAGCTTCCAGGAGTGGCACAATTTTTTCTGAAGGCCGTTTAGTTAACAAGAATTTACCTGGTGTTTAATTTTTGGCCTCACCCTGTTACAGTGTAGCTAATTGGCACTCTGCATACCTGTCTGTGCTTTCACCTCTATATGACAGTGTTCACTACTGGCCCTTAGCTGTTTGTGTAGTTGCTCTGTTGTTCAGGGTTGCATAACTAAACCCGTCCAGAAAAACAGAATTTTCAACTTGCTTCTCTAAGGAGAAGGTGACCAGGTGGGTCTGTGTTTTACTTTGATGAAGGTAAAGATCTGTTTGTATTATTCATAACCTTTTCAAAAATGTTTCTTAACTCTATTCAGTACTTCTTTTATTTTGCATTTTTGTCTCCATGAATGACCACTTTTAGCACCATCTTTTGTACAGTGCTCAAAATACTGATGTGGAACAGGAAATCTCTTTCTTTTTTAAAGATTTTAATCAAATTTTCCAGTTTATTTTAAACCAATCAAAGAGAGTAGTAACAGGTAGAAGCCCCATTTTATGCCTGTTACAAGCCCCCAATTTACAGGTGCCCCAGCTATTTCCAGTCTGAATTGACTTTAGTTCTCTGAACCACTCCTTCAAAGGAAATGTTGTGAGGGAGCTAGGAAGCAATCAATGAACAGCCTTATTCTGTGTAAATAATTAAACAGTTGCATCTAAAAGCAGACATTGCATTAATACAAAATTTGCTTATAATTGTGTGTAGAGGAGGGCAGCAGCGTTGGAACCCTGCAGCTAAACTTGTCCCTACTGATACAGAAAATTGCTATTTTAGTTGTAAGAGAGGGAGGAGTCACTGGTACGCAAATATTTTCAGTTTACAAGGCTGGAGAAGATGCTGAGTGTTCTTTTTTTTTTCAAGTATGTCTGCTTACTTTTTGCTTAGAGATGTTTCTATAATACCTTACCCACTCATGCGTTCACGTGTCCTAATTGTGTAAGCCACCCTACTTTCCATTTTAAACACAAAAACTAAGATTACATTAAAAAACAGACCCACAATTGGGGCTAACAATTCAACTGTCTTCTTATTCAGTCATGCTGATTTTTTATAGCCTTCTTTGGTATTTTATAATTTGTTTTTTGTCTATTTAGACTTTAAAATGCCTGGGTTTATAATTGGTACAGCCTTCATACATGTAATATTTGTACTACACTGGATGAGTAGTTCTATTGCTTGGTGTTAATAGGTTGCAAACAGACACAACACATGGGCTGTTTTCTTCAATAATGCATCAATTGTTGTATTTTTAAATGTTGTGATTTTTTTTATACATCTGATTCTTTCCCACTCACCAAGACATTTCAGAAAAATGTGTCCTGGATTGTCCCTGCATTATCAAAAGGCTGTTATTAATGATCTCCTCCATTTGCAATAGATCCTCTTTGAAAAGTACAACAAAATTGTGGAAGGCATCTGAAGTTTCGGGCTTCTGCTAGGATGAAATTATTATTGGATGCCTATCTTCTTATTAATTTTTAATCTTTTTCTAACATTATCTTCCATGTGAAGATTAAAGCCAAAATTAAGTATAGTGTCAGTTTCATGAAGGTTTTCTTAATCTTACTTTCAGAGTGTTCTGGAATTCTACTGAAAAGTATTATTTTCTGTACTGTGCTGAGTTAACTCCAGGACAGTGTCCCCAAATTCTTCTCCCTGTGAAGGCATGAGCAGCAGTGCATTTGTATGTGCCCAGAAAGTCTCCAAAGTAGCTGGTGACTGTAATCCACCTGAAAACCACAGCCCCCTCTTGGGCCCTGTTTAAGCCTTGAAATGGGAATAGGTAGCTAGGGAGTCTTCTGCCAGCAAATAGCCAGCTTGAGTAGGAAAGTGCTGAGGAACTCTGTGCACTCACTTACAGAAATGAGTGTAAGGCTGCAGGTAAGTGTATTAATGAAGTGTTCTGCATTTCCTGGGATTGCAGGATGGCTCCTTAGAGGGCTGTTTAGGGCCAGAACAGGACTCAGCTATCTTTCTTTAAGGCTCTGGATAGTTTTCAATTTAAACGGCCACCCCATTCTCTAAAATAAATCTTAAGGTAGCATGAAAACAAGCTTTGAAACAATGTAAGGAGAGTTGTTTGAAGGGGCCATTTAGGAAAACCACGAAGTAGAATAGTGGAGCAAAGGGAAAGAAAACAGTAAGTAGCAAGGACTAAGCAGTAGTCTTCAGGAATGGAAGAATTCCTATCTTGTTATCAAACAAGAACAATGAGGTCTAAATTCCTTGCCTCAGCATCCTGAGAATGGAAGGCAAGGATGGAAATTGATTCAGAAAGTCTGAACAGGCTTGTTGGGAGTAAGGCACCGTAGTTGCGAGGGTGCCTAACAAATACAGAGAACAAGAAGAATGAACCTGGAGTTTTAAAGTCAAGAAATAGGCCAGAGAGGAGGATTTGCTTATAGGCAGGATGAGAGGGAATAATATGATAGGTGTTATAACTTACAAGGGATGTTGGAAAGAAAAGCAAAATTTGATAGTGCTTATTAATAAGCAAGAAATGGTAAAGTTTTCTAAGTCAAGTGAAAGAAGATATATGGAATGCTGGGGTTGTGAGCCTGTAGAAAAAGAACTGATGGAAGCAGAGAGATCTGAGGAGAGGAGATAATTTGATTTAGGAGAGTATAAATTGGAATAATTTCATCCAAGAAAGGGATTGGCTGAGAAGACACATGGAGAGGTAAGAATTAATAATTGGAAATAGGACATAGGCTTACAAAGAGAGAGATTTAGAAATTGCTTGGAATTAAGGAAGTTGAAACTCTGGGCATTAATGACCTGACTAGGAGCACATGTGTGGGCGATACAGATATTTTCCATTCTAGTTTCTATAAATACTGGAACCTTATTTTAAGGTACTGTATTCCCATTTGTAGAAGGATGTGGATAAATTTCTCTATTCTAGATGGAAAACACAAACTCTGTCGACATTTTAAATAATAAAATCTATTAATATAAAGTTTTAAACTTCAACAACTAATTGTTGGTAATTCAACAGTTCATAACATAACTAGTTAGAAAAAAACTACCTCAAAAAATAGCAATAGTTATAGCAATAGCATATTTTTGGAAACAAGACATAAATGGTTCATATCCCAAAAATCAGTGCAGTGCAGTATCCAAAACAAAGAGGATCTTGACAGATGCTGCCAAGACAATCCCTGACCTCTCTGTCAGTCCAAAAGATTTCATAGCAGATACTAAGAGGAGAGGTTGCTGTTGTTCAGGGTGAGTTCCAGTAAATAGTAGTGAACTCCTACAAAAGCAAAAGTAACTTTTCAGTACATTCGGAATTTTTAGGTTTTGTCAGAGAAACCTAGAAAAAAAATATCAGAGGGAAGATGTAAGGCAAAAGTTAAATAAAAATAGAGTTACTCCCTGCTCAGAAAGGGTTGTTACAGGGTTTCTTTATGAGGAAAAATAAGGGGGAGAACTGAAGATGAATTCAGGGCAGTGCATGTTGTCTGAATGAGTATTTCCTGAAAGTAAAGAAAAAACCAGAAACCAAAACAAGCAAACAAAACAGCCAAAATGAGAAACCTGTAAGTATGCAAACACTGGTTCTGCTACAGAGATTTCTTGAGTTTTGACTTAATTTTAAAAATATTTCTAAATTAGTTTCTAAAAAAATAAATAAATTTGTATTTCAACCAAAATAGTAGGACCTTTTCAAAGCAGTTCTCTCAATTCCACTTGCAGATAAGGGAAAAAATATGGAAAAATAGAAAGCACCCTCCAAAATGTTATATTCAAAGTCTGAAAATGCATTAATTCTCTCCTAGAAGGGAAGACTTTGAGTTAATGCGTTGGTGAGAGGATTGAGGTATTTTTATACAATTGTCTGCCCTAAAAAATGCATACTGTAGCAACAATTCAGGAAGACCATCTTTGCAGTTCTTAATTTAGGTGTAAGACATACCTGCACCTGCGTTAGAAAGAGGAGTAAGGATTTAGTTTTAAAGGTGGGGAGCTTTTTAGCATAAAAGCTTAAAGTAATTTGAGGCATCAGCAACTGAGTATTGAAAAAATAGTGTTGTAAGCAAGCCCTATGTTGTTTTTCAATAGCAATAGACTAAATCCTCTTACTGCTTCTCATAGAGAAGGTAGTATTTGACCTGGTAATTTGATGGAACAATGTTGATTTATTCTTTTAGATTAATATTGCTATGTGTTTTTTATCAGGTGAAAAGCCATTTCGTTGTGATGAATGTGGTATGAGGTTTATTCAGAAGTATCACATGGAAAGGCACAAAAGAACTCACAGTGGAGAGAAGCCTTACCAGTGTGAATATTGTTTGCAGGTAAGATGGTTTAATGAAATCTTCTGTAATTGAAACCCAAAACACCAGTCAATTCCCCAGTACTGCAGATTTTATACAAATTGTATTGCAGATTTATTTTATACAAATAAATATATAATGAATGTTTTTTCTGTCAAGATGAGCTATCTTGGTGCACAGGTGGAGCAGAGTCACAGTTGGCTGTGCTTGATTTTATTGACTGTGTACTCTTGTTTGTCACTTCATTAGAAATTGCTAAAGTGGGTGAATCATCAAGTAAATTCCTTAGAATGAAAGGTTTCTTTTATTTCTGCTAACATATTTATTTTTGCATACTAATAATAATCCTAATCACCACCATCATCTTTTGCAGTATTTCTCCAGGACCGATCGTGTGCTGAAACACAAACGTATGTGCCATGAGAACCGTGAGAAGAAACCCAACAGAAGTGCCACCAAAGTTGGCTTTTTGCCATCAGAGGAAGATTCTGGTTTCTCTACGCCTCTGAAAGACAGCTCCTTGCCAAAGAAGAAAAGGCAGAAAACAGAGAAAACAAAATCTGGGGATAAGGAAAGTACAGATAAATCAGAGCACAAGAAGGACAAAAATGACTATTTGCCTTTGTACTCTTCTAGTACTAAAGTAAAAGATGAGTATATGGTAGCAGAATATGCTGTTGAGATGCCACATTCTTCGGTCGGTGGATCGCATCTAGAGGAAGCAAATTCTGGAGAAATACACCCACCAAAACTCGTTCTCAAAAAGGTCAACAAGAGGAGTCTAAAGCAGCCACTTGAGCAAAGTCAAACCATTTCACCTTTATCTACATATGAAGACAGCAAGGTTTCAAAGTATGCCTTCGATCTTGTGGATAAGCAAAGTTTACTGGACTCTGAAGGTAATGCTGACATTGATCAAGTTGACACATTGCAGGAAGGGCCCAGTAAACCTGTACACAGCAGCACTAATTATGATGATGCAATGCAGTTTTTAAAGAAAAAGAGGTATCTGCAAGCAGCTAGTAACAACAGTCGAGAATATGCCTTGAATGTAAGTACCATAGCATCTCAACCTTCAGTAACGCAGGCAGCTGTGGCCAGTGTCATTGATGAAACTGCTACAGCCTCAATACTAGACACACAGGCATTGAATGTGGAAATTAAAGGTAACCATGACAAAAATGTCATTCCAGATGAGGTACTGCAAACTCTGTTAGATCATTATTCACACAAGGCTAATGGACAGCATGAGATCTCCTTCAGTGTGGCTGACACGGAAGTGACCTCCAGTATATCCATCAATTCCACTGAAGTGTCTGAGGTGACCCCATCTGAGACGGTTGGGACGAGTTCTCAAGCTTCCTCATCAGATAAAGCTAGTATGTTACAAGAATATTCAAAGTTTTTACAACAAGCTTTGGACAGAACTAGCCAAAATGATGCCTATTTGAACAACCCGAGCCTTAATTTTGTGACTGATAACCAGACTCTTACAACCCAGCCAGCATTTCCTTCCATGGAGAAGGTCTACACATCTATACCCGTCAATAGCTTTCGGTCGGGAATGAACTCTCCATTAAGAACAACTCCAGACAAGACTCACTTTGGACTAATGGTTGGTGATTCTCAGCACCCTTTTCCCTTTTCAGGTGATGAGGCAAATCATTCTTCTTCCTCCTCTACACAGGACTTCTTGGATCAAGTAACTTCTCAGAAGAAAGCAGAGGCACAGTCTGTTCATCAAGCATATCAAATTAGCTCCTTCGAGCAGCCCTTTAGAGCTCAGTACCATGGGGCAAGAGCTGGAATATCCTCTCAGTTTAGCACTGCCAATGGACAGGTGAACCTTCGGGGACCAGGGACAAGTGCTGATTTCCCAGAATTTCCCCTGGTGAATGTAAATGATAGCAGAGCTGGGATGACTTCTTCACCTGATGCCACAACGGGCCAGACTTTTGGCTAAGAAATCTTTGTAAATAATACTGGCACTTTAGAACACATTTGTCAAAAGGGGGTTGCTCTGTATAAGTTGGAGTTCTGTACAGCTTTTAAGAGCGCTATGTTAAAACAAAAGTAAGCTGATATTAGCAAGACCAATAACTGCTTCTTTTTTTTCCTTTTTTTCTTTTTTTTTTTTTAATTTTTTCGTTAGCCATCTGTCATTGAACTGCCTGATGTTGGTGCCCCTATCAAAGGCAGTTTATTATTCACTTGTTTGAATCCAGAAAATATTTTACCTTCTATGAAATTTTAAAATAAACAAAATCCCCAGGTAAGACTTTCCCCCATGATTGTTTCCTTGCTGGTTTCCTTGTATGCTTTGGGAGGACAGTTTATGGTCTGATACTATTCACATTGTCATTTCTAAGCTTGTCAGCATAGTCATTGCTCTTCAGCAGGGAATCAATGTGTACTAAACACACAGAATAAAAAAGTAAATTTCAGAAGTCAAACAAATATGGCTTTCAAAGAAAGCATTTTCTAGAAAAATTTTCAGTCTCTCTCAAAAATGATTTTAGACCACGTGCCCTTTATTTCTCCTTTGCATTACCTTGAGTTGTGTTTGGAGGGAAAGAAAGTGAATTCTGATAGACTAACTCTACTATTTAAAAGTCTAATTAATTTAAAATACTTTAAACACTTTTTTAAGCAAAATGCCTAACTGCTAAAGCCTTTACTTCATTCCCGAAGTAATGTGTATTTCTTTGTACAGCTGAATCTAGATGTAACTTTTTAATGACTTTTTCGTATGCAGAAACCAAGATTTTGAAGTTTTAGTTAAAGTACTCTGTAGATGACATTCCCAATTGCAAAATGCTTACACAAACAGTGTATTCCAAGATTTAAAAGCTTAATTGTACCTTACCCTACATACTC
The DNA here is from genome assembly GCA_013397295.1 of Polioptila caerulea. Taxonomy (NCBI): domain Eukaryota; kingdom Metazoa; phylum Chordata; class Aves; order Passeriformes; family Certhiidae; genus Polioptila; species Polioptila caerulea. The sequence goes on from VYXF01008033.1 coordinate 34,919, forward strand.
ATAACGATTAACATAGAGCACTTAGCCATCTTTATAGTTTTTGATTTCTCAAAAAATAAAACCATTTTTAGATGTTTAGGTTTGATACGGTTGCATCATTTTCATCTCACACAGTGGCTCCAGTAATTCTTTTCCGTATACTTGAGATTGAGTATTTTTAGCTTCTGTAAAAACTGTTTTAATTCTCTGTCTAGAATTTTGACAATTCCAATTATTAAATTTATTGAAGTATCCCTGAAAGCTGAAGAAGTGGGCATTCAAATTCCCTGTTTTTTAGTGTTTGCTTAGTAAAGGTCACTGCAATTTTACCAACCTAAACTGGTGAATGATGCTAGTGAACGGGATTTCTTTTTCCAGCCTAGGAGAGTGATCAGAAGTTTTCATTGCATTTCACAGTATAAATAAACTGCAAAGTTTATCCCTGTACCATGAATATGTTTTTTTGAACAGTACTTTGTCTTGAAGTATACAGTATGGTACGATAAGTAGTTCTGTGTGCATTTTTAAGGTGGTAAGATTTGAGTAGCCTAACTATTGTGTAGTTTAAGTTAACAAGTTTCAGATTTTTGAACTGTATGTTCATTCTATTGCACCTTCCCTAAAGGGACACTGTCTGGTAGTTCAAGGCAGTTTAAGCCTCATGTGGGCTGATTAACCAGGGAAAAAAACACACACACACACACATTCACATATAGGTGTGTATATGGTGGTTTTTAAAATAGGATTTCATCCAGGTTTTTACAGCACTGTTGCTAGCTGGTTCTCTCAGACAAAGCCATCAGGTAGGAGAAAAGGCTGCATCTCAAGGGGCTAAAATGTATCTTATCTTTTAAGAAAGGACTTAAGCAGGACCTAGAACAGTTCCCACCTCTTACCAAAGCAGTAGCAATATTTTTCTGAATTTTCATTACTAGGAAAATGATCCCACTTTATCTTTTCCCTTATGGTAGCACTGCTACAGCACTAACTTCACTTGGTACAGTTGAGGGAGAAAGGGCATTTATTATCCATAGCCTGCTTCTTCTATTGGCAAGGATACAATTTATATAAACTAATTTCTTAATACTTTTGTATGAGAAAGCAGGCTCTTTTGATTTGTTGACCCTGTGTGTAATACAGTAAGGCATTTCAGCATGCTATGACTTACCAGTAATTTTGTCTGAATATTTGGCCACGACTTGAAAAGAGTGGGCATCAAGGGAGAAAAGTAAATTCCTTATGGATTATTAATGATACATGTAAAGAAATTTCTTTGAAAGAATATTTTTAAACTGATTTGTGTCTCTCTGTTTTTCTTCCTTTATGGTCAGTTTGGTTTTTTGACTTTCCATTCTGTGTTGCCCAGAAATAACATAAAGAGTCCCTATATCCCAGGAAACCACCTTTTGTAAGGCATATTTTGTTTTCAGTGTTCATTTCCATGACATCCTAGCTTGTGGTGCCTGAATAACACTGTGTTGGCACTTTTGTTCCCATGCCCTGATGTTGCAAAGAGATGGCAATTGTACTGTTTGTTAAATATAGCAAGGAACAAAAGAAAAAAAAAAAGGCTGGGTTATTACTGTGTTACTGCACTGCTATTGGCCCATAGGGAGATAAGAGGAATGAAGCCTCCTTCTCCCTAAGGGGGCTGACTCAGCTTTATTTAAAAAAAGTTCCTGCATTGACACTCTGGTGTGAGAATGTGATTGAGGACTCGGAGTGGCTCTCCCATGCCACGGTCACACTTGGGAATCACTCCGAGGGTGTGTGAGGGAGCAGGCTGCTGTACACTGAAGGAGCTTGCTCTTCCCTGCAGCCAAATGGAATCACCAGAGGAACTGCTCTTCCTTCCTTCCTTCCTTCCTTCCTTCCATCACAGCTCATTCCCTAGCCTGCTGCTGAGCCATTCCAGCTGCACTCTGTGCCTTAGGACAGGCTGTGAAGTCCCGTCTAAGCCACAGGGACTGTCTTGTAGGGTTCTTCCACGTGTACCATTAAAGCAGTGGTGGGAGTAGTTGATCTGCTGATGCTTGAAGCTTTCTGCACTGGAAGAGTTAGCCAAATGTACTGCTGTGATTTCCTGAGTACATCCCCTTTTGTCCTGGAATGTAGTTCTGGGAGGTTTAACTCTGTAAAAAGCTCTTGCTTGTTTAATAATGGCATTATTTAATAACGTTTTTCACTGCTCATGTTTTGCTGCTTTTAATCTGCTGCAGATGCACACTCTTCATGTTGATCTGGCCATTTTTGTTAATTTTCTGTGTATGCCTGGAAAAAAGCAGCCTTGGTTGTCTGTTCTGTTCTTGTGCTGTCAGAGTAAGGCTGGGCTGAGCGTGGAGATTCCCCTGAGATGACAGCAGGCATCCTTTCCGAAAGGTCACGCGAGCACCGGGTGTGTGTGTGTGTGTAAGGTGGAACTTTTGGGGATATCTGCTAGTGATAGTGCAGTGATAATTTTGAAAAAGAGGAAATTGATGACATTTATTACCAAGCTCTCTCTCTCTCTCCATATATATATATATATATAAAATACATATATATATATACATGCACTTATTAATAGGCCATATTTTGGTCCTAAATTACTTGACAGTGTCCCTTTTAGCATGAATCTTTTGATATGTTTTACCATTAATATAACAGACAATGAAGGAATCAGCTTGTAATGGTATACTAATAGGCATTTACATTTTCTTCATTTGATTTGAGAATGAATTAATCATAAATGACAAGTTTTGGGGAGAAGGATTAACCATGTGTATTACTGTATGTTGGTTTACAAATAACAACATAAACAATTTAAATTGGATGATAAAAGAATCATGTTTATGATCTTGTGTCTCCTAGTGTTGTCTTTAGGAAAATTGTATTTCAAGAAGAAAATAGGACAAGAAAGTATTCATGTGAAATAACACTTGTATTATTTTTATATTGTACTTGTCAGTTTTTTTGGATGATGGGAGCTTTTCATTGTTAATTGAGAAGTACAGTAAAATCTTGCTAATTCGCTGACCTCTAAACAGAGCATCTGACAGGTTTCTACATCCCTCATGGTCCTTTCCCACCTCTCTGCAATGGTCTAAAAAGTACTGTAGCAAGGTCTCACACAATAATACTGTACTACTTCACCCAAGTATACTACAGCATCTATATTAGTATACTGGGAGGTAGAAGGAGTATTGAAAACTAAATTGCAGTTGTCAAAATAAATGAACAAAGTACATTTTGTGATGTGACATCCTTGCTTTTGTTGCCTGCTTCTTCACTATTTTCAAAATTGCAATTTGTAAAGGGTTTCTAAGGCATTGCTGCGAATTATTGGGGTTCTACTGTAACTTTTGGAGTTTATTCCGAAGAATTCATGTTCTCCTATGAAAACTTTCCACCTGAACAGATATGTTATATTCCATGCTGATCAGAATATTTTTATAGTATTTGTATCATATGTAGTAACTATTTGAAATGAACCAGAATATTTGGATGAATTCACTCTGGATTTTGCAGCATTGGATTACATTATGTATGTATATTTGCTAACTAAATTTTCTTGGCTTTGAGAGCTTTGATTTTTATTCTTTGTTTGCTTGTTTTAATACCATAATGAATCGCAGGGAAAACCCTAATACTCCTGGGAATCTGTTTGGAAATGTCAACAGGCAGAAATGTTTGTGCAGTCGGTACCAGTACACATGTGAACTTTCAAATTACATGGTTGGTACTGAAGCAAATGAATAATGTTAGTTTCCTAGAGTTAAATGTTTTACTAAACTGAAGCCTTGTAACTTTGAAAGTTCATTGGACTTAGGGTAATGCATGTTTATGTTAGGCATGTAATGCATTTAGCTGAAACTCACTTTGCAAAGGACAAGCACTAAGAAGGTATTACTGCTAATGAAAAGACATGTCTTTAATTTGAAATTTAAACTTCTGTTCAAGTTCAATTTGCTTTGTGTCAGGGAAATAAATTTATAGTCGCTTTTGCTCTACTCAACATACAAAACCTTCTGTTTCCTTTTTAAAATTACATCTTTTGGTAGGAAACACAAACTGGGGCAAGCAAACATTTCTAAGAGTTGTTTCTTGCTTTCCTTAATCCAATGGATGGAAAGGTAATATTGTGTAAACAACATTATTTTATTTTTTTATGCAATATCATGCTGTAAATATGATTTATCAAATAAGGATGTACCTATGAATCTTTGATTCTGCACAGCTAGAGTTTATATATAAATATAAATGTGTCTTGACAATCAAGGACTTATGTCAGTCTTCCTTTTTGACGTTTCTTATTGTTATGCATTCCATTTGTTTGACTTGAGTATTTGTATTGTCTGTAAAGTATGTAATGTTTTTATAGCTTGTTTAAAAACAAACAGAAAAGCCTGTAAATATGAACTGATCACAGTACTGCTCTGTTAGAAGGCATATGATGATGTACTGTTTGTAAGCAATAATACATGACAGTGCTAACTTGACAAGTAGCATAAGGATAAGTTCCAAAAATACCTTTGGGAGTTAATAGCCTTGTTTGAGTTCATGAATATTCTTAATCATTTTTTTATAAATAAATTCAGATGTCCTCCTGCTGGAATATATAACATTGTTTACAGAGCACAATTTCAGTCACAGAGAGGACAGTCTTTAGATCTATGGCTTCATCCACTTTGAGTGAGAAATGAATGGCTTGGCTGCGCTTCTGCGGGACGAGGAAGACTGCTAAGGTTGAATAGCTGTGTCTCTAGAGGACCAGAGATGCCATTCTGCTTCTGTGCTGATTCTTGCCAGTTCCTCTTCATAAATTTGGAGTCTTTAAGTCCTGATATTGAACTGATGAGACTTGGGCCACCCATAGAAAGGAATAGTTCTCATTTCATATGCAGATAAACAGTGAACTTTTGAGTCACCTCTTCCTTTGAGTTGCATATTTTTCAAATTATGAGCTATGAGATGATGAGATGGGTTTATTCTGATAAACTAGATGTCAAACTTATAGTTTGAATTGAATAGGTGTTAGACTGTACAGAGCAGCATATCTATTTGAACAGTCATCACTGCTTTAGGACCTCCCCCCCCCCAATTTATAAATGTATATGACCTACATTTTATAGAAAAAGAAATGTTTTTAAATGCTAGTCATTTATATAATATGTGCTTTGAAGGATTTGCTAGTCCACTTCTGTCACTTTTAGTACACTGGTATCTTTTATATGTAATGTATGCTTTTTATTATTATAATAATTATTATAATTATTATTATTGTAGACATTTCAGTAGGAGGAATTTTGCAACAGTATGAGGGGTTGAAATTTTCATTGTCAGAAATGAATTATACTGGACTTTGTCTGTGTAGTCTTGTCTTTCTTTAAATACTGTCCGGAAGGGAACTTGGTATTCAATAAAGCAAGTGACTTCCTTTTATTTTGAAGGCATACTATATAGTGCTGAATTGGATCTGAAAATGTAGTGGATTGGAAGACAGAGAAATTAGTACAAAATCTAGTGTACAGAAGAAATTGTCTTATGAAAAACCTGATGATATATATAGTGAAACACTGTTACAGTGAATTTCTGATATAGTGCTATTTTCCTGAAGTCCAAATGCCTTCTTTTTATTTCAGTTAATTAAAAAATGATAATTTGTATAGATAAATTTAGGATAATAGGTTTATTTCAATCATTATACAGTATTTCTTTATCCTACAACATCTATTCCGTCCCTTATTACGAGACAAAAAACCGTAACCTGAATTCCATCAGTTGGAGTATGTATATATAGGTGAGAGATGGTTTTATAGGAACCTGGAAAGTATGAATTTGCATATTCCTTATGTTTCTGACAGAAATCAGTATGTGAGTCTTTCATTATTCCTGTGAAATGAGGAGTTTCCAGATACCAAGAAGAGAGTGAGCGTGTGTGTGTGTGTGTGTGTGTGTGTGTGTGTGTGTGTGGGTTCATGGAAGATTTTTGGGTCTCAAGGCCAAAATGATAAAAGTATAAAAGGATTTAATGTAGATCAACACATGACTTACATTTAATAGGTAAAAGAAACATTTAAATTTCATAACTCAAAAAAAAGACAAAAATAGTTTTGCAGGGAACAAAACTATTTGGATAGCAGGCTTGACCAAATGAACTTTTTTTTGGTTAGACTTGGTATATTTTAAATGATTCTATTTCTGCCTTTATTTCTGCCCTGAAAGCAACTTAAAATATTTTGGGAGTTACTCTTCCTGTTCATTTGACTGTGAGTGTAATTTATATCATGGTTTACAAAATGTGGCATGAAGGATTGGATTGTTTTATCTGTATAATACAATGAAAGTTTGCTTTTTTTTACATAATCATGGTGAATGGTATTGTATTCTTAGGACTGATTTATTCATTAAGTGACTTAATGAGTTTCATCACTTTTGACGTTATTGTTTTCTTATGGTTAACTTAGTCTTTTTGGGTTTATAATACCCTTCTATGTATTGTGATACTAAGGGAAGTTATGTTTTTGCTTTATTTTTAATTAAACTAATAGTTTGATAATTTATATTTGCAAATGATGCATTTTAAATGTGGTCACTTGCTGTTTGAAAAATAAAAATATAGAATACTGTTTTATGAATAGACTTAGCAGTATTTTTCATGTTAGATAATTTCAAACAAAATCTGCTTTCTTAACGAGACAGATGAAGGCATGTAAAGATACATATTGTTGTGCAAGAACTGAAGTGGATACTTTTCAACAATTAAATGAAATATTTAAATATTTGATTTGAAACACACAGAACTTACTTGAGTTTTCTTCTCCTTTGGCTTTCCTTGCCTCCTTTGATTATAGAATCAGGTCAGAATTTCTGACCTTAACTTTAATCTTGATTGTCTGAGAAGATTGCACTGAAACCACTTTAATAGAAACACCTAGAGTTGGACCAGCTTTCCTTTTGTGGTTTTTGTTTGCACTGGAGTGAGTTTGTTCAGTGCCAGCAGCTTCTCACGTACATGAGAATCAGGACTTTGTTTTAATCTCAGTTGCAAGAAGGGTGAACTCGATTACTCAAAATTTTAAGTCTGTTGGATAACGGTGTGCCATGAATGCACTACAGCATTTTGTAGCATGTGTAGTATATGGAGTATTTGTTGCATAGATTTTTCCATTGTTAAAGCAAGTATTTTAAAATATTGAGGATCACAGCAGTTGTGCATCTACAAAACCATAAATATGCCCTGTAGCATTAATTGCTGGTAATTCAGTTTTCTCCTCTTCATTTGTTCATGTGTATCAGGCATAATGTTTCCCTGAATTCTTTGGTAGGCTCCTTTCTGGTAAATACTTGATTTTTGTGGAATGCTTGGCTGTGTTGATTTTACTTCGTGTAAGAACAAGTTTTATGTAAGAAGGTATTAAAAGTGGCACAATACCTTTTAAAGAGGAAAAAACTCTAGTGAAGCAGCGTGTGAAGACTGGAGCTGCAATCAGATGAGCACGGCAGGAAGAGCTGGTGGGTCTGGGATGTCACCAGCCCTTCACCTGGTGGGTGCAGCTGGGCCACTGCCTGGGCATCCACCAGCCACCTCAGGAACCTCCTCTGGGCAGCGGTGGCTGCATGAGGGGAGCTTCTCTGGCCTCAGCCTGCACCCTGCTGAGGGGCTTGGCTCAGCTGGCTGGGTCTGGCCGTAGCAGAGAAGGGCGCCCAGGTTTGCTCTCGTGTCTTACCCAGGGACAGCAGCCCTGGCAGCGGCGGCCACGCACAGCCCGGGGTGGTCACTGCACCAGCACCGCCTGCAAGTGGCCGTAGGAAAAGCCCCTGCTCAGTCCCTCTGAGCCGTGGGAGGCACTGCTGTCTCTGGGTGCCTTTGTGTACCCCTGGAGCAGGGTGTCAGCACTGCATAGGACTTTGCTTTCAGTCTTACTCCAGTGTGCAAGTTATGCTATTGCCTTTTAAAAACACCATATAAACTTCATGGGGTGTGTTAGCATCCAGCCAGCATAATAACTGCTTTTAATGGTTTCATGTTTGATAGTTTGAAGTTGTGGGTGCACTCTGACTCTGCAATGTGCCTGATGATGTAGTGTCTGTGATCTGTGCACTCAGCCACCCTGCTTGTCTTTGTGTTCACTTACATTAGTTATACTGATTTTCATTTGTTTTAATTATGTGCTGGAAATAAGAAATCAAAACTGATCACGTCTGCTCATTGACTTTTATGATTAATACCATCAAAGAGTAAAGTGATAATGAAAAGATGCTTCTCAACATTTTGATACTGAAAAGAATTATCAGAACTATATTTTGCCTTGAGTGAGAAAAATAGTCTGTTTAAATTAGCTTGCTTTTATTTTTTGCTAGGTGAAGAAAGCAGTTTTCTTTTAAAATAATTGGTTATTTGTTTATTTAGAGACATTAAAAATATCTCTTTGCAATTAATATTTTTCTTGCAGTGCACAGGGTAAACTTATTCTGTGGCTTCAGGATAGACAGCAGTTTATAAAAGCTCAGACATTTGGAGGTGTGTTGTCTCAGGCAGGTCTTCTCAAAAAGTATCCCATTTGTTGATTATCGTCTGCTTTGCACTTCCCAAATCAACAGAAGATAGTCTTCCATAGTACATTGTTTGCTTTTTTGTCTGCTTTAGTTGTCAAGATGCTTAATGAAGAGAGCTGTTCACTGGAACAGGTTTTTAAAAGGGAGCCCATCTGTGCTGTCCTTTCGAAGCCAAAGCCCAGCCCTGGCTGCTCAGGTAAGTTGCCTCCTCTGCAACGCTCTTCCCCTTTCACACCAGGGCTGGTCCTCAGGTTCCTGACATCCCTGCTGCACCATCTGCTTCGAATGCATACAAGTACAAGTCACTGGCAGAGATTAAATAGGATGGTTTGGTGAGGTTCCATTTTAAAATGTGTGTGCAAGTCTTTTGCAGTCCAGCCCATCTACGTCACTTTTTCCTGTGTCAGCAGCCGTGCATGTCATGCAGAAATCATGGAATCCAGTTCCTACCTCTGCTATTTAAACTCACTTCTGGATATTTGCTGGGTGTAGAAGTCACTGTTGTTTTTTCCACTTGGAGTCCATCTCCCTGGGCAGCTCTGCCTGTCTTCCACAGGACAGCCAAGACATGTTGCTGTGTGATCGCTGTTGGTGGGATTTTGTTGGGCCAGTGGCTGTGTCTTCCAGGCCTCTTGGCTGGAAATGTGGTGCCTAGTCCCAGACCAGGCTTTCTGCTGGTGTCTTTTTAGACAGATCAGTGCCTTGACAGTAGCTTGTACATAGCTGCCTTCATTTAGAGGAGGTGATACCTTCTCAGCAGCTATGGAAATACTAGTAGTACCACTGAACATGTTAATTTTCACTTTTATTCACATAAAGAATCTTTGTTTTCATTGTCAGATGTGGTCACTAGTGCCATTTCACAGAGGCAGAAGTAACAGCTTTTGTTAGATCAAAAGCACTTGCCTAGCCCAAATGAAACCAAAAGGATCCATTATTTTAGATGTGTACATTATAAAAAAAAATTTCTCTGTATCAGTATGAATAATGACTGTTCAAAATGTGTAAGTGTTACATTCTGAAAGCTCTTCAGGAGCAGCACATCCTTAATCGGTCTTGTCACAGGATAAACTGAGCCATGAGAGACAATAAAGCAACGACTGCGAGTGCTGGAAATGTTCAGGGTGATTCCAAGGTAATCTCGACCACGCAGTGACTGCAAGAACAAAACAGAGGATGACATCAGAAGCTGAAAGGATGACTTGTTTGTTTTCTCTCAGATCCTGTCTTTTCTTCTGTTTCTCTTGCCAGTTCGTGAAATCATCTGTGTTAAAAAGTTAATACAGACAGAACAGCCTAAGACAGATACAGTTCAGAAAGACATAAGCAAGTGCAAGGGTACCAGTGGGACAAAGTGATCTTCTCCTGCAAACTAGAACTCTGAAAGGGAGATTTTCTTTAGGACTACATCTGTTCCCTTAGAGGAAGTGAACAGGATGATTGATAAAACTCCTAGTCAAACACATAGCTGGAGTGATGGATGTTGCAGCTACTTGAAAATGAGCCATAAGGACAGCGTGAGTCCCCACAGCGGGTGTGGAAATGTACTTTGGCAGTACTGGCTCTCACCAAGTTGTTGCCTGAAAATCCATTTTAAGGAATTGAAACGAGAATGTTGTTTGCAGTGATGCTCTGGTATTTTGTTGGTAAGTGCTATTACACACACTGAACAAGACCAGGTAAAAATCCATTTTAAAGGCAAAGTATTTTACACTTTGCAGCTGTGAGTGAACTTGAAAAAGATTGTGCCTTCATTTAGTCTGAGAAAATACTCTGTGTGTCACAGCCTTTTTTATGGTTATAGGGTTTGTAGGTCATTAAGTGATGTGATCAGCTAAACTGGGTAGTTTATTCCGCTTGTTCTGTGTGTGTAAATGGGAATTGCACATTGTGTTAAAAGATGTGTATGTTTGGCAGCTGAAGAAGATGATGATGAGGTAGGTGACAATTAATATCCATACTATTAAGAATCAATCCTTTCCACATTTCACAGGATGGCTAAGACTTGTGGATGTTTCAAATTCTCATCATCTCTTGCTGACTGTTCTTGCTGACATCTCTGTGCTGCTGCTTTTTTTCTCTGTTTCTGGAGGCCATGTTTATATCTTTGACACCTCTATTGTTCCCATACCTGTTCGGTCCCACGCAACCTTTGGTCACCCTCCTCACTCTCTTAAATCCATTTTCGTAGTCCATTTTCTGGAGCAGTTTCCAGTGACTGACACCACATGGACCATCACAAGTCTTCTCAAATCATGGTTCAGGATGTCCAGTGTGAGTCTGCCAGACTTTGGATGGTTCCATCTGCCAGGCTCCAGGACCTACCTGTGTAACTTGAGAGAGAGGATTCCAGCTGGTCTGTGGAATTCAGTGTCCTTTGCTAGCCCTGAAAGCACTCGAGATTTGGACTTTGAAAAAACAATTGTAACTCTTAGCTTCATTTTTCTCCCCTTTTATTCCCTGTAGAGCTAAGGTACTCAGCAAATGAGGGGGAATTTTAATTAGAGCTTCCAGAAAACTTTCTCAAATTGTTTGTGATAGTTTTCTTGGAAGGCTTTAAAGTGGTGTGGGGTGAGATTTACATGAAGACACTGGTTCTGAAATGCACACAGCCCTGCTGAAGGAGGGCTGCTGCTCTTGGAAGCATTCTCTTGACAAGCAGGACTGTTGAAAATTGCCATGACTAAAATAGGAACAGACTGAGATCAACACCGAACATTCCTGGAAGTGCTTCTTAGCAGTGCTTGGTGATTTTAATGTGTCAGTTGTGGTTCTTGAAAAAACCCCTTTTACTGGTTTTCTCCTGTGGTTCTTTCCAGTGCAGAGTCAGGATTTCCCAAAGGAGTGTTCAGCACTGGCAAGTGGCAGTAGCAGCTGGCCCAAGAAACTCCTTCAGCACTCGCCAGGTGTGCGATGTGTGTGGGGAGGGCCCAGAAGTGCCTGCAGACAGGCTACAGGGCTTGGTCCTCAGGGTACTAGTGGCTCTTCATCAGTACTGCAACAAATTCAAGGTAGTTACTTCAGATTTTTCACTGGCTCTCATGATGGAGAATCTGGCTGAACCTGTTCCCTGGTAGTTGTTGAGTGTAAAAAGAAGGGAGTGGAGGAGACCTTCCAAAATATTCCAGGAATGGGATATCCTGGGGAGCTACCCATAGAGTTGGGATTGTTTAGCTTGGAAAAGATGCTTAGGGGTGGCCTAATTGCAGCCTTCCAGCACCTGAAGGGAGCTTAAAAGAAACACTACAGGAGCATGTAGTGAAGGAAAAAAGGGGAATGGCTTCAAACAGAAAGAGAGCAGGTTTAGATTAGATATTGGGAAGAAATTCTTTACTGTGAGGGTGGTGAGGCACTGGAACAGGTTGCCTGGAGAAGCTGTGTGGATGCCCCATCCCTGGAAGAGATGAAGGCCAGGTTGGACAGGGATTTGAGCAACCTAGTGAAAGGAGTCTGGCCCTAAGCACGACAGTTGGAATCAGGTGATCTTTCAGGTCCCTTCAAACCCCAGACATTCTGTAATTTCCTTAGGCTTCATCCTCCTTTGAGAAGTCATCTGTCTTCTCTGAACTCTTGCTTTCCTTTTCTGCCACTCACAGAAATTTGGCGTTTTTATTGGAGAATAAAGGCTTGTTCACACTTTGGCTCTGCAGGAATATCAAAAGAGGTTCAATGGATTACATGGATGTCTCGTATGGATCCTTTTTGAAAATTAAAATGTCTCTAAGCTATTTTGGAAGTAAATTAAATTGAAGTGTGCTACACGAGCTCTAAGGAAGGGTGGCTGGCTCTGGATTTGATCCTCTTTATATTAAGACTATCCAAAATTCCTGTCTTTAATTCGTGTGGAGCTTTGCCGATGCAAGGTCACAGGATTCCTTGGCAGCCCAAGGCTGGGAAGTTTGACTGGATTGAGTTCCTATTGAAACGTCGCTGCAGCCGCTCCTGTGTGGAATCAAAGCCCCCTTTCCCCGCGGCCAGCGTTTCCTCGGTCAGCTGTGAATTTGCGTATTTATTCACTTATTTTGTCAGACTCCTGAGAACTGCAGATTGAGTGGCAATCTGCTCCCGGCCCCTCATGATTTCTGTTTCCCACGCTCGGCGCTGCGGGCTCTGGGCTCCGGGAGCCGGCGTGTCCCGGGCACGGGTGGGACCGGCCCGAGCCGGGCAGATGCTGATGCTGAAGCCGCTGCGGGGGCGGGCGCGGTGCCCGGGCAGACGTGGCAGCGCCCGGGGCCGTCCCGGCGGGAGGCGGCGCCGCAGGAGCCGGCGGGAAGGAGGGAGGGAGGGCCCAGGAGCCGCCAGGTGAGTGGGGTCGGCACCGGGGGGACACCCCCGAGCCGGGATGGGGGCCGGGCTGAGCCGCGGGGGCCGCGCTCGGCTGCGCTTTGCCCGCTGCCCCCTCCGGAGCTGCGGCGGCTCGGTCGGGCCGGAGGCGGCGGAGGGAGGGAGGGAGGTAAACGGGGGAGAGGAAAGCTAAAAAAATGATAACTATGGTGGGAGGAGGGAGAGAAAAAAGTAGAAGAGAGGCCCCATCCGAAAAGGTAAAAGAAAAGAAAAAAAAAAAGGCTAGTAAAAAAGGGCGGGGGGAGGAA
>VYXF01008033.1:51522-67720 GCA_013397295.1 Polioptila caerulea
AGCTGGGCAGAAAGGATTCCAGAGCACAGGGCAGGAGAAGGGTTTTAAAGCAGAGAAGAAGGAAGGAAATGGTGAGATAAGAGGATTTAAATGTCTAGGCAGGTAACATTTCTTGCAAGATGTGCTTCAGGTCGAAAATCCGTGCGTGCAGCCCTTCTTTCTGCATTCTGCAAGTTTCAGGTGGGTAATGTGGGTGCATCACACCTACCATGTGATGTTACACACCAGACACACTGAGCGAGTCACTTCAGCCCTGAGCTACTGTCAGGGTTTGGAGCCATCTCCTTCCTACTGCCTCGGTGGAGTGGTTTAGGAGAGCAGGGGGGCCCCAGGGCTGCAGCCTCCCTGCTTCTCCACATCTAGATGGGACTGCTGGGGCAGACTGGAGTTTGGATGACCCCAGTGAATGCTTTACTGTGTGAAGTCTGTTGAGGAAGGACTGCACTGGGGATTCTCAGNACACTGAGCGAGTCACTTCAGCCCTGAGCTACTGTCAGGGTTTGGAGCCATCTCCTTCCTACTGCCTCGGTGGAGTGGTTTAGGAGAGCAGGGGGGCCCCAGGGCTGCAGCCTCCCTGCTTCTCCACATCTAGATGGGACTGCTGGGGCAGACTGGAGTTTGGATGACCCCAGTGAATGCTTTACTGTGTGAAGTCTGTTGAGGAAGGACTGCACTGGGGATTCTCAGCAGAATATGGCTTTTCAATTGTAATCTTGTTTCATGTTATGTATTTTCTTCCATTTTTTATTACTGTGGCTATTTGAAAAAAACCATGAGCGTTGTTTCTTTAGAGTTCATCTCCTCCTGCTGCTTTTGCCCTGCTTGAAGCCCCAGTCTCTCTGTAACAGCAACCATTTGTGATATTGTGGAGGGTTATTTGCTTCAAGAAATGTGGAGGCAGCAGCAGGGCATCAGTGAATGCATATGGCTTTGGTGCTGTTTAACTGGCCATGTGGGCAGGGCTAAGAAAAACCTCCTGTGCTGGCCATTGTACCCCAGCTGCAGGAGACCTTCTGCAACTGAAACACTGAGGTGGAGCAGCATCTGCTTTGGTTATTTAATACTGGATATTTCAAAGTAGAGTAATAAGGGCCTGATGGTGAAAGGCATTCAGACCCTGGCGCAGAATTCCTGAGTGACACAAAGTAGTTTCTGTATGTCTCTGTCCCTGTGCAATAGGCAAAGCACATTTCTGTTGGATTCCTGCCCCGTGCCTGTGATTAATTTGGTCTCTGGTCTCAGGTAGGGTGTCCAGCCATTGGTACAAACCTTGTGTGATCATGGTTGGCCCTTGTAAGTGTGTGGGCTCAGCTTTCCAGCAAATTACCAGCCCCAGGAGAGCTGATGATCCAAACTGTCCTCTCCACATTTGTGGAACAAGTCTTGCTCCCCTCTGGCTGCAGCCCTCTTTGTCTTACCTAGGCATGGTGTACTGTGCTGAGGAATAGCCAAAAGGTCTCTCCTGACACCTGGTGTGGGAGACTGTGGGTAACTGAATACACTGGCAGGACCGTGGTCTGCAGAAGGCACAGCTGAAGGAGACGTGGTCAAGGCTGTGAAGTGATGAGTGGGAAGTGAATAATCCATGTGTCCCATGTCACTGGAGCACAGGAGCATGCAATGACATTACCAGGCACCAGATTTAAAACCAATGAGAAGGAATGTATTTTGCAGACAACACCATGGAGCTGTGGAACCAGTGCTACAGCATGCTGGGGTTAGATTTGGGCAAGGCTACCAAGGGCTGTTAAATGTGTAGCTGATGGTGGAGCCTGTGCTGGGAGCAGGGCTTGGGAGGGTGCATTGCTCTCTGCTTGCTGTGGTGTGACTCTGGTTCAACATCTGCTGCAAGCTGCTATTGACTGTGTGGACAATGGCCTTGTGCTTTGGCAGACTAAGAAAGCAGCAGTCGTGTCTTTCATCTTTCCTGCTTTCACAGTAAAGCTGGAATAAAACCATGAATCTTCTACAACGGGGGACCCAGCCCTGCAGGAGTTTGACCGAGCTGACCTCTCAGTC
The DNA here is from genome assembly GCA_013397295.1 of Polioptila caerulea. Taxonomy (NCBI): domain Eukaryota; kingdom Metazoa; phylum Chordata; class Aves; order Passeriformes; family Certhiidae; genus Polioptila; species Polioptila caerulea. The sequence goes on from VYXF01008033.1 coordinate 53,542, forward strand.
AGAGCAGCTTGGCCTGTGGTTGTGTTAGAGCTGTGCTTTGGGCAGGCGGAGGTGACGCCGAGGAGACGATGTTCAGCCAGCACAGTGCCCGAAGTGAGGGATACGTCCAAGAGCTCTTCCATGAGGAAGCACAGCAGGTATGTCAGAGAGCTGTTTCCTTTCCCAAACTTCTATCTCCATGGCCTCTGCACTCCTGGTCACTTCCGTGGCAAGGGAATAGGACCAAAGTAACAAAACTGGCCTTCCTTTTGCTATTAAATCTGAGGTGTATGATTTAGAAAGGGAAAGAGGAGACTTGATTTCCAGAGGGCAAGATGAATCAGTTGCTGTAGGAAAACTGCAACTTCCCTTGAGTTTCAGATCTTGGTTCCAGCAGCTCTGGAAAATCACCATGTCCCAAGTCCCAGATCTCCTCAAGAAGCAAAGGGTCCTGATCAGATATGACTGTGATGGGAAGACTATCTTAACCTCCTCTGTCGGTCCCAGCTGGTCCAGCCTGGCTTGTCACATCCTCTAAGGGGCTTCTCCCATGCACTGAGGACCCTTCTTGCCTTGGTCAGATGTTTGGTAGGGACAGGAGAAGAAGCACTGTGTGTAGCAGCAGGCTCTGTGAAGGACCCTTGAATGGTGTTTTTGGTTCATGCATTGGGGTTAATTCGCTGAGGTTCAGTAGGGTTCTGCTGCTGCTTATCCTACAAGAATATAAACAGGGTGTTGTAGGGAGCCCTCTCTTTCAGGCACCCCAACAGCCCGACAGCCCTTCATCTCAGGGACAGCTTGCAGCAAAGGGGTGTCTCAGCAGCTCTTGGTGGCCATCCCCCTGTTGGTGGCTGGCTGTGGCAGCACTTGTGTAACCTACCCATAAAACATGAGAGGTAAACCCCAGGCTTTGCTTTTCCCTAGGTGTCTCAAACACAGACCAAGCCCTGGTGGAAGATCCAGCTGTTTGTATGGGAGCCGGTGCTTTTTGGAACGTGGGATGGGGTCTTCACCTCCTGCATGATCAACATTTTTGGAGTGGTTCTTTTCCTGAGGACAGGATGGCTTGTGGTGAGTGAGTGCTGACTTGGTTGAATGTTTGAATAGACATTTTCCTCTGCCCCTCCTCACCTTACATCTCCATCACCACCCAAGTGTTTTGGATTCTGTGCTCTTCCTTATAGATGTTCCTCATGCCCTCTGGTATTTTGTAGCTTTTCAAGAAGTTCCACTAAAATGTGCAGCTGAAATGTTCTTTGTGGGTGGATTCCTGTCTAAGCTTTCAGAAAGAGAAAGGAAAATACAACAACCAGCCTTGACTATGAACAGGGACACCCTTGGGTTGTATTGCTGAGGAGGAATTAGCACTTTTCAGGTAGAGTAGTTACAGCCACTCATCCATCTTCCAACACCACTAAAGGAGGTCTCTTCCAAACATACCAGTGTTGGAGTCCCTGATTTTTTGAACAGGGAATCCTCAGTCAGGTGAAATGGTCGTTGCTGTCAAAGGATCTTGTACTGCTGGGACCTTAACAGTATCTCACTGAGGGTCAGAGCCTGGAATACTGTCCCCTCCTGATGCAAAACATTGTATTATGCCTCATATTTTCCCTTTAGAAGCACTTCCCCAGGGATCGGAGAGATTTGAGCTTCTGGCAGAGTTCTTGTCACAGGCATGGTGGACACCTTCCAAAAGGAGCAGGAAGCCACTTGAACTCTGTACTGAAAATTGCTGTGCTGGAGGTGTTGAGGGGAGCTGCAGTTGTCATGGTGGAGAAGTTGGGATGATTTTTTAGCTTCCCTTTCCTTCTGATTTTATTTCCTCCACATCTCATTTGAAAGCAAGTCACTTCTGGAGCAAACACAAATATAAATAAAGCCAGCAAATAAAAGAAAAATGGAACCAGCTGGAAGCTAGCATGAAAGGGAAGGGAGGAGAAGTCAGGGTTGGCAGAGAGCTCCCCTGACAGAGGACAGTCATATGTTGAGCTATTCCCAGAGTCAGGCTTTTGCTATAAATTTGCAAGGCTGGAGCTGGGGCTGGTGAAACTTTGCGGTTCCAGGGGACCTAATCTTGCTGAAATGTTCAACAGGGATTGCTGCTGCACTAACCCCTTCCAGCATAAATGCATAAATAAGCATCAGTGTTTAATGGGGGCTTTTTCTTCCCACTTTCTCTGTTTGCTATTGTTGCTGTGAGTCCAGCATTTCCCCTTGGTCTTAGCGTTAACCCTTTCTTCTGTAGGAGCCATTGATCTGCCCATTAATTGCTGACATATCTTGGTACCACCTTTCTGGAAAAGCCCAAGGCTAAGTGAATGTTCGCATATGTTTACTTTTTTTTTTTAACCGAAGCATATAATGTTTATTTACCATTTAACCTGGGGTAAGTGACTGAAGAAAAAGAACAATTGTCCTTTTAAAAAGAAGTATGATGTTGGGGTGGGTTGTGGTGCAGGCCCAACCACAGCTGTGTTTATAGCAAGCCTTGGCTCTGTTCCCCACTGACCAGATAACACGCCTGTCAAAGGCAGCAGGATGCTGAACCAAAATAGGATTTTATGATGATAGCAACATCCTGGATATGTTTCTGTTTTTTCACCAAAAAAAAAAAAAAAAAAAAAGGGAAAAAAAATTGGGGATTTCAACCAACACCAGAGCAGAGAAGCAGCCTTTTAGTGCTGGTGATAAAAACCCCATCACAGCTAGTGTGACCTCAGAGATGAGCATTGCCGGAGCAAGGTTGGAAAGAGGGGATGTGGACATGGCCTGGAATATGAGTAAAAGGAAGGGAAGCCAGATGTTAATGAAGCACTGGGCCCTGGAGGAGACTTCTGATTGCTGTGCACTGGCCTGAGTGTTTTGTCAGCAGGGGAAGGTGGGCTGGAGCACAAGGGAAAACTCCTGACCCTGGAAAACAAATTACAGCCATGTGTGAGAGAGTGGGAAGGTCCTGAGCTCAGAAGAGTCCTTAAATTCTTTTGGAGGTACTAAGCACCTTCTTTTTCTGAAAAACTGACCCTGAATGGCAAATTGAACCCCCCCAAAAGGGGTTGTGCTGGTCCTTAAAGCTAACAGGGACCTGCAGCTGTGTTTGTTCAGAGGCTTTTTCTCTTCACCCCACAGTGAGACCGTGGCGAGTGCAGCAGCTCCTCCGGCGAGTGCAGCAGCTCCTCCTGGGGCCCTCCCTCTACCCCAAGCAGGAAGGGTTGGTTTGTTTTTTTTTTTTCATTCCAGTGTGCAGAAAAGTCCCCCGAGGCCAGGCAGGGCAAGAGCCACCTGCCACTCTGCGTCCGCCCCGCAGAAAAGGGACTGTGCACGCTGCTTTATGAGAGTGTTATTTATCTTCCACGCTGTGTTGCCTTTGGGGTTTTGTTCTTTGGGATCTCATTGTTTGGAAGGATCAGAGCTTTCAAAGGTAAATGTTCTGAAAAATTAAAATGCAAGCTTGATGCTGTTAATAAATCAGTTGTTGCAAATCCCAGGGGTTCAATTTTGAAACTACTTTTTGTTATGAAAGTGTTTTGGGTTCTTTTTTTAAGCATGTCATTCTAAACCGTGCAGACAGGCAGTGATCCCCTGACTGTGGTGGCTGAATCATTGTTTGACCTCAGTCCTTTTAAACCAGAGGACAAAATCAGTGATTCATGGAGGAGTCCATTGACAAAGCAGAACCTGCTCATGCAAAGGGCTGCCCAGCCCCAGGCTCAAGGACAAGATGGGCTCTCATCAAAGGAGTGCTAATAAAGGCTCTAAATTTGGCAATCAATTATGTTAATTAGACAAGTAGGGGTGTCTGTGTGTGTTTCTTTTAATCTGTAATCACTCCAGATTCATAGGTCACTAGTGACTACAAGTGGGTAGATCCTTCTTCTGTCCCAGCCCATTGGTGTGAATTAATCTTTATTTGATTTTTGGTTTTTTTTTTTTCATTCCAGGGAAACACTGGCATTGTAATGGGCATGTTTCTGGTGTCCTTTGTCATCCTGGTTGCCCTGGTGACAGTCTTGTCTGGAATTGGGGTGTGTGAGAAGTGCAGCATTGGAAGTGGAGGAGTCTACTCCATGATTTCTACTGTCCTTGGAGGCCAAGTAGGGGGCACCATTGGCCTCCTTTACATTTTTGGCCAGGTAATTTAAAAAAGTTATTCAAAGAAAATTTGGAAACTTTGCAATGCAGATATTAATCTTGTGCTGTCCTGCTGCAGAAAGTAATGTTTCAATTAAAATCTGGGTAGTGCTGGACAGCACGGGAGGGCAGCACAGGGAGCACTCTGCTCCCCAGGAGCAAGCCCGTGCATGGCTCTGTGCTGCCTGGCATGGGGCACCCTGGGGGAGGAGCTGAGTGTCTGGACAAGCCATGCAGGACATGTCCTCCCATCCCAAATTACCCCCATTGCCAGGACATGCCCTTGCTGGAGGGAGACTGAAATTAAATGAAGCAGGAGAGGTCAGGGTGGCCAAGCAAAGCTCAGTGAGTGGCTGTGGACTGGCAGGTCGGCCTTGGTGTGCTCCACATCCCCTTAGGGATCGGGCAAGCCTTGGCTGCTTCTCAGTGGGAGCCAACAGAAGTGGAGCTGATGGGGGAGGAGAGCTGGGCAGGGGTAAGGGCCACAGCAAATTGACTTCTTGTGAGCCAAAAGTCACAGTTCTGGATTTTCTGAAAGATCCCAAGGAGCTGTTGTGGTGGTGAAGCACAAAAATACACAAGTAGCGTACAAAAAGAATGGAAAATAATCACTTAAACCTGCAGTAACTTAACCCTCTCCCCCCATAAAGATGTTATGAACAGTATAAAATCTGGTGAGCAGAGAAGCATTTTTATGAGGTTTGTTTTTAACTGACTGGCTTACAGCAATCTCCAAAACCCCTTAACAGCCCCCAAACCAAAAATAATCCCCTCTTCTCCTTTCACTCCAGATTAAAAGCAAGTGTCCATAAAATATGAAGTGAACCCAGTTACAAGCCAAGATATGGAAATGGGCCACACATGAGAATCCTTCCTGTCATATTTTCCACTCTTGCTCTCCGAGAGGACCCTGTCTGCGAAAGTAATCAGGTTCCAGCCTGTCCTGAGGGTCGTAAAAGCTGGGCTGCAGCAGCCCTGGCCTCTGACTTGGCATCCCATGTGCACAGGGGCTGCAGGCTGGGAGCTGGCAACTCACTTAAAATCGCTTTGCCTGCTCCTGAAAGCTGCTGATGCCTTTCCTTTCTCAGCTGTGCATTCTGCCCAACCTGCCCTGCACCAGCTGCCGGCTGATCCTCTGCTACAGGGTGCTCAGGGAGTGCTGTAACCTCTGTCATAAGGCAACTGCTGCCAGAAATGGGGTACTCCCTGTTCCCTGCTCTGACTGGGGCAAATGGAGAATGACTGGCCATGTGCTGCAGAGAAGGACTCTCAGGGTGAAGTTCCCTTGATCTAGGTATCTGCCTTTGATGGAAGTGAATCCTCCAGGATCTCCAAGTTGCCATCACCTTGCTGAAAACCACACAAACTCTGCAGCTCCTGGGTATGAGCCAGGTTGTCCTGAACACCCTCTGTGGAGCAGTGCTGGGTCTGTCCCAGGTGGGGATCTGCAGTAAATGGGGGTTCTGTTCTTGCTGTCTTGGGTGGGAGTTTTCTCCCATCCAGTCATGTGGGAGCTGCTCATCCCTCATCTGTGGACTGGGATGGTGGGGCTGGTTGGGGGATCCAGGGTCACAGCAGCCACATCAAATGCAGCTGTCTGCCCTGACCTGGTTTTCCAGGGATGCCATGCTCTGAAAGGGTTGTTGCTGAAATGTCAGCTAGCAGGAATTTTTGGAGGAAAACATCCTGGTATTTGGGATTGTTGTCCTGCAGTGGTGTTTGAGGCTGTGCTGCAGATGTCCTGCCCTGCAGGCCCTCAGCCACCCAGGACAGAGTGTGTGTCCTGTCCTGCCGCAAGGCAAGCAGGCAGCTTTCCTGGGAGCTCAGGGAGGCACAGCTCACACAATGTGCTCTCCTCCAAAGTTCAGGCCCCATTCCAGCAGCGAGGTGGGGAGCCAGTGAAACGCCAGAGTTTGCATCCAAACTAAGCACCGAGTTAAAAATAACCCCCAGGAGGCAGTGAAGGGGGAAACAAACTACTGTTCTTCAGGCACGTGTTGAACCAGGACCCTTTCCTTCAGAGAAACAGAAGAAGGGAAGAAACACAGAAGTTGACTCATCCTTTTGTCTCTCAGAGAAGCCAGTGTGGTTTCTCCTAGAGTGTTAGTGGAGGGCAGATGTTGCAGTGGAACATCTGGGCTGCTGGCCCCAGCTCCCAGCCTTCCCTCTTTGCCCGGGTAGTAGCTCTGCTGCCTCGGCAGTGTGCTGTCTTACAGCAATAAGGTTCAGTCCCTGCAGGCCAGAGTGACATTAAAGGTTGTACTGTGACAGCAAATTGTCTGTCTGTCTGTCTGTCTGTCTGTCTGTCTGTCTGTCTGAACAGAAGCCCCCACAGCCTGGCGTGGGGGCTGTGGATGGGGATCCCTTTTTCTCCTGTGGGGCACTCACAGGGCTGTGTCCCTCAGTGTGTTGCAGGTGCCATGTACATCACTGGCTTTGCAGAGTCCATTGCAGGTGTCCTGAGCCTCAGCAACATCTGGGCAGTGCGTGGCATTTCCCTGGCTGTCCTGCTCAGCCTGCTGGGAATCAATCTGGCTGGGGTGAAGTGGATCATCAGGCTTCAGCTCCTGCTGCTCTTCCTGCTGGCTGTCTCAACACTGGACTTTGTCATTGGGTCCTTTACACATCTTGATCCAGGTAAAACTGGGGGTTGATTGCATTGGGGTCAGTTCCCTGGGGTTTTCTCCTTAGCTGTGTTTGTGAAGTGACACTCACTTGGACAGTGGTAGAGTTCAGAGCTTCCAGATGTGTCTCCTGTCCTTTGGTACTGATCTTTTAGAGACAACCCATAATTTTGCAAGGAGTGTTTCCAGACCATGACTGAAGATGCCTTATTAATTTAGGTGTATATCCCCAGGGATTGAGCTCTCAATTTGTGCTCTTGTTACGTTTCACTTGGAGGTTTTCTAACAACAGAGAGCATTTGTGTTTGCAGTGTTCTTTGTAGCCTTCTGCTGCCTAACTCAGCATTAAGCACTGTGCCCATGAAAATGGAGGATTGTGAATTTGAGCTATGGAGATCTTGTCCAGAGACCTCTGAGGTCACTTAGACCCTGGCTGTGCTGTGCTGCCCACTCTGCTGGGTCTCCAGTCCAGGGCTGTGCTGGGAATCCGAGGAGGGAGCTGGATGAGGGCAGGTGACTGCTGGGGGTTCCAGGACCCACAAATGGGAGCTCTCCTGCCAGCTTTTCCCAGACTGAGCTCAGCCTGCAGTGACAGCTCCAGCTCAGGCAAGGGGAAGCTCAGGGCTCCCACCTACAGCCCTGCTCACCCCAAATCCCATTCCCTTTCTTTGTCTGTTTGCTGGGAAACGCATCTCAGGATGGTGCAGCCACTCCAGCAATAATGAACTGTAATTAGCTGAGTAAACAGAAGGTGTCACCTTTTTCTTGGCTTCCTCTGTGTCCAGCAGCACCTTGGGGGTGTTGCAAGTGAAACTCACTACTAAAGTGAGTTTAAGGAAAGATCTTCAGTTTTCATTGCCAGCTGTGATTCAGCTGCTGGGCTGGGTGGCAGGAGGTGTCATGTGGGTTCTTGTAGCACCGGTGGCACAAGTGTAACTCGTGGTGCTGTTTTATTTTGTGCTGCTGCTGTGGTGTGTGAGGATGGTGGCATGGGGACGGGAGCAGCTGATTCGCTGTCAGACAGAGCCTTATGGAAAGGCATTTACACTGTATATTTAGCATGCAGGAAATGCCCCAAATGAGAGCCTGTGAAAGTTTCAGCAATACTTGTAAATGAGAATGAAGCAAGGACAGTTGTGTTGCTCTGGTGTGTTATGCAGAGAAAGCAAGTGGCCTGCTCCAAACAGCTGTGTTTCATAGGAAGCTGTTTTCTAGAGGAAACGGGGCTGGGAGGGAAGTGTGTTGTATTTTTGTTGCTCATAGTAGACCTTTCTAATAGTAGAGAGAAATGAATACTCAAGGTGAGATCTCATTGTAGGAAAGTGAACATAGGAATCAAATTAGAGTTAAAGGAATACAAATGTCAGCAGGAAACATGCCCAAGTGGAGGCCAACATAGTTGTCTTTAAAGCTGTTCCTCGCCTAACACTGTCATTTTCTTCTGACAGAAAATAGGGAAAGGAAGGGAAAGGAGGCAGCTGAGCATTGCAGATGCTGCCGTTTAGGCATGGCTGGCTAAAGAGGGGAGGGCTCCCAGTGCATGGAAGGACGTCGGGCCGGTGGTGGCTGGACCAAGCCCCAAAGGCCAGACCGAACCCCAGAGCGGCGCTGCCCTCGGCCGGGACAGCTGGCAGGGGAGAGCTGTGGGAGCTGTTCCTCCGCTTCCACAGCCTGATCCCCGGGAGAGTGCGGTTTCCCTGCAGCCTGGGCGGGGGATGCTCCCGAGCCCTGCATTTCCCCAGAAGGCCTCTGAGTGGTGTGTCAGCACCGAGGGTGAGCGCCGGGCTCCGGGGAGCCTCCTCCCGCTGTGCTGCCCGCTTTGTGCGCGGGATGGAGGGATGGAGGGGTGGAGGGATGGAGGGATGGAGGGATGGAGGGATGGAGGGATGGAGGGATGGAGGGATGGAGGGATGGATGCCTGTCTCTTGGGATTGCACCCACCAGCAAAGCATCCCTCCTGCAAGGAGCCTGCGGATGGGACATGCAGGCGGTGGTGCAGCTCCAGCCTCCGGAGCCAGCTGATGACAATGACAGTGTGTCAAAGCCCAGCACGGGGAGAAGCATTTGAGACCCCTTTGGGATGGGCATTCCACTGATCAGCTCCCCACAGCACTCAGGCGTGTGCAGTCGTTTTAGCTCGGTTCTGTGGCTGCAGCAGGAACTGGGATGCAGAGGCAGCGTGCAGGGAGAGGTGGCTTTTGAGGCTGGAGCTGTGAGCTGGATTGTAGCTGACAGCTTGTCTGGGTCATGTCCTTGTTTTATGGCAGGTTTATGGGGTTTCAGTTCACAGCCTTGGGTCTCGATCTCTGACCCTGTAAATGGGCCTTGTGCAGTCATCCTGCCTTTTCTGCCATGGCAGCCTTTTCCCTCACTTAACGTTTCCCAGTGCTGCGCACATACCAAAGGACTGCACATCTGCCAAGCAGCAGTTACTTGAATTTAAATAATCTCCAGGAATGCCTGTCCATCTTGAAGGCCTTAACTGGCTGCCTTTGTGTGGTTGTGCTGGGTGGAGTCCCCTGCTCTTCTCCCCATTCCCGCGGCTCACACCCAGGCACACACCAAATCGGATATTGTCCAAGCACTCACTCCCTTCCTGTGGTTTGCCTTTATTTTTAGTCTGAGGACGGAGCATGTTTACACAAAAGGGGGCTTCTCAGCAGGGCTTCCTGCTGCTCTTTCTCCTTTTTTTTCCTCTCTCTTGCTGTGGCTCACTCCTGCTCCAAGAGCCAGCCGGGCTCCTGCAGGCAGGAGCTGGGGCTGGAGGAGCTGAGTGGCTCCCGCAGAGAGGGAGTGCTCTGGTCACTTTTCCAGATGCTGCTGACCCCTCTTGGCCTGCCAGCCTGCTTCCCACCAGGCTACCCTGTCCCTCTGCCTGGCCCCCAGGGCTTTGCTCCTTTCCACAGGCTGCCTGCAGGGTGGGGTGGGACTCGCTGATTTTTTTTGAGTTAATCCTAAATCCTCCCTTGGCTTCAGCTGGCATTTCCCCTGGGGCCTGGTCACAGTCCCAGGCTGGGATCTCTGCGAAGGGTGGGTAGGGAGGAGAGGGGCTCCCTGTTCTATCTGCAAACCAGCCTTCTTGAGCTGTCTCTGGCCACTCAGCTTAAAAATCAGTCCCTCCTCCAGAAACAGAGACCCCCATGCTCCTTCCTTCAGACAGGAGACTTCCCTATTCCCTTTCTCCCTAGGCACAGGTTAGTGTTTTTAGGAAAAACCTGTTTTCACACGGGTGAACTGAAATCAGTCAGAGCTTGACTTCTCAACCCATCACCAAGACCCAGCACTTGCTACAAATTTTCATAATAGCGATGCGGGGTTGTTTTGGCTTGTGTACGTGTTTTAATGATGGAGGTCCATACATCAAAATCAGCCTGAGTTATTTTGGGAGGAGCAGTGAAAGTAGAGGAGAGGATGCTCCTCTCCCCAACCAGCTTCTCAGAACAGTATGTGAAACTTTTTGGCCTTTTCACATCCTGGATATTAGAGTCATGGAAAAAAAGAAGATAAGCCGTCCATTAATGCCCACTATTTTATTTTCCTAGCATATCTCTGCTAATTTTTGTGTAGGGTGACTCCCAAATACTCCCTTTCAATTAGGCGCCTGCTTTCCTGTTTTGGTTTGGCTCCCAGGTGCCCTGTGAAAGCAGAGAGGCTGTGGGAGCTCGTGGGGGGGCATCACTGGGAGGAGGGCTGGTATTAATTTGGTTGTGCTTTGATGGGGAGATGAAAGGAAACACAACGTGAGCAAAAGGGGCCCAACAACAGCCTCTTAAATGCATGGTGGAGGGGAAAAAATAAATTATCTTGTTAGCAATTCAGTAATTGTGTCCCCTTGGGCTGGGATTCCCCTGTTCTGCAGTAGATGCTACCACGTGGTTGGGGTGAGCATGGAGCTTGGCTAAACCCCTCTCCTCAGGCTGGGAAATCTGGGTAGTTCATTTCTCAGGGACGCAGGGAGGTTTGAAAGGCATATTGCTGTCAGGGTGCTTCTGCTTGGGATTATTTTCCATGCAAACCACATCCTTTGTGTCACCCGCTTGGGTTTCAGCTCACACAGAGCCCAGAAAACTCATTTATCATCTTCATTTATTCCTCTGAGGACAAGTGCTTTGGAGGATTCATCCCCCTCCAATGTTCTATGGCCGAGCTGGGGAGCTGATGCTGTCCTGTGGGTACCACTGGTGAGGATCTGTGGGAGATGAGTTTTGCCTGGAGCTGCTCCAGCAGACAGGGAACCTGCAATTGTTGAAGTGATTTATGTATATAGACACTCTGGTGTTGTAAAGATTCCCCAAATTCTACCTCTGGGGCTTTGATGGACTGAATTAATTAAAAATATTCCTACAGATTGAATATGAAAGTGATCAAAGCATCCTGATCAGGGGCTTCTGCTTGGCTCTGGGTTGTTTCATTTTATTTTTGGGCACAAGGGGTGTGCCCCGATATCATAAGAGAGGGTGCAGGAAGGATGTGTGTGTCAGAAGATGATCTGCAGCAAATCCCAGAGGCTTTATCCAGGCTGATTGCTGGCTTCCTGGCCTGAGACACATCTGGAAACTGGCATCAATTCCCAAGTAGAAATTATTGTGCAAGCAGCAGCAGAAAAAAAAGAAAATCCCACTTTGCTACTGAACAGGGTACACACCTTGTGGTGAATAAAGGCAGGAGGCTGCTAATACACTCTTTATTTACTAAAAAACATGGGATTGCTTTTCCCAGGTTTTTCCAATTATAGTGCATTGAATGGCCCTGACATCACTCTTGAGTCGGGGCCAGCCTATTCAACAGTCTGGCGAAGACATTTATTAACTGGTTACCTGCCAATTGTCTGGGCTAGGAGCTGCGGGACAGATGTGTTTTGGAAAGTGATAACATTGTTAGAGGCCTTATTTAGATAGTGAGAGGAAAGCTACCCCGCTCTGTCCAGGTCCTCTGAAGCAGGTATTTAAAGCAGTTTATTTAGAACTAAAAAACAAACCAGCTGGGTTGAGATATAACTCTGCTGCCCTGTTTGTAGGTAGGTTTTCACGGTGTTTCCTTGCTGGAGGACATCCAGCAGTAGGACTGCGTTGAGGAGCAGCAGCCTCGGCTGCCGGCAGAGGCTCAGGTGTCAGCACAGCTGCTGCCCCCCGGGGCCGGGAATGGCATCCCTGTGTCCCTGCTCTGCCCAGACCAGGCAGGATCCCCGAGGCATCTCCCAGGAGGTGGGTAAAGAGGGGAGGAGGGCTCAGGGTCTGCGGGTCCCGCCCTCCTGCACCTACTGGGCTGCACTGGGGATGGATGCCATGCGCATCCAATCTGCTCCTAAAAATTTCCTGGTGATGGATCCTCTGCTGCATCCTTGGGGACCCTGCTCTAGTCACAGCTATCCCAGCCTAACCCCCTCTTCCTCCAGCCTAAACCCACTGTTTTGGGTCTCTTGAGGACTTGGCACAATCTGATGTCCTTCCTTTTTGCATTAAACCACCTGGCTTGGAAGATCTCTGGTGCTCTTCTTCAGTTTTCTCTTCTCTGGGCTGCTCCATGTGAGTGGCCATGGGAGTGAGCAGCCCCTGAAACCCCAAAATGTGCCACTGAATGGTGCTGTCAGGGGCTGGCTGGCTCAGGTCCATTCCTGGAGCCAGCAGAGGGTTTGCTGAGGTTGTTACAGGTTTAAACTTGCTCAGCAGGTGAAAGAGTTCCTGATGTACACAGGAGGTTTTGTATACACTGATTTAACTTTTAATTTCTTCACTGTTTCCCTCTGAAGCAATGCTAAGCTCATCTTCATAGAACTTGTAAATAAATCTTGAAATACCTTGGCTGGCTTTGTTCCCTGCTAGATTTTTGCCTTCATGTGGGCTTTCCCCATCCATTCCTCCCATAAAACCTCCTGTGCAGGCTTTCCTTCAGCAGCAGCTTGTTTAATGCTAGAGAACTAATAAACCTGACTGATTTGAGGAAGATATATATTATCCCACAACCTCTCCCTCTCTCTCCATTGCTGTGTTTAGATGGGACAGCTTTATTTAATTGTATTGATTTTTTTTTCTCTATTTTTGGTGCCACCATATAATAGTTTTCAAATGATGGAGATATTTTATCTCCTCTTTTTTTCATTCCCCCAGTATTTAATTCCAGTCACAGTTCAGCTGTGCCCTGAATCAGCTTTCCTTATTTAGGAATTTAATTTATTAAGATAATTTCTAGATATTAGATTCTTCCTCCAGCCACTTCACTTCTAGTTTGTATTCTTTCCCTCTCCTAGGCTAAAGAGGAAGCTTTGTGTGGGAAATAGGTCCTTATCTACTGTTCATCCTCTCTCTTGGCTTGTGTTAATAATTTTTGTCCTGTTTTGTCTGTAAGGGATTTTATCCTCTTTGTACCTTCACTAACCTGGATGGCGGCTCCATGCTTCTTTCTTTTTTACTCAAAGGGGGAAATGCATCAATTGAAAAATTGATTTTTGAAGGGAAAATATGTTCTGTGACTTACACAGGGTTCAATTAATGGTTTCAAACAAGCACACAAAAAAATCCTTTTAGGTGGCAACATCTTGCTCAACCTTTCCAAAATCAAACAGTGTTTGGTTTGATTTGCATTCTGAAGCCAGACTTAAGGCTGTAGCTGTGTGTGTGTTGTGTATAGTGGACAATGAAAACCTTTCAAAAAAAACAAAACCAAACTATCATTTTAGACCCAAAATAAATAAAATCAACAAAAGGAATGGTTTTCTTTCTTGAAGTACCACTGTCATATGGATAATATCTCCATAATTTATTTGGGGAAGCTGGGAGTATGGGATGCTGTAGTCATGAGGATGGCAGAAGAACCATGGCAGGATCTGGTGGATTAAGTTGTATCATCTTTCCTTTGAAAGATGGGGATTTGATCAGCGTGGACTGGGCTTTGTCCCAAACAATACACAGAGTAGCTCTGAGATGGAGGGACGAGTCCAAAGGATGTGTGTCATCACCACTGAACTGCCACTCATTTTCCTCCAATTGTTGTGCCTTGACTCAGCCTCAAATCTGATCTCGTGAGCCCAGGGCTTTTCACTGGAGAAGTTCTTCAGAGCCTCCCATAGCTGGACACTCTGGGCATGACTTCCAAGAAATACCATTCTATAGTTGATAATGACACCCATTGATGAAAACTGTTTTCCTAGGAGAAGGATGGAGCAAGAGACACTGTACTTCTTGTCCTTTTTGCAATGAATATAATAATTTTCACCAGATGGTTTGAATACCACTGAACAAGCCAGGCTGAAAATACCACATCAAAAAATCAAATAGTAATGGAAGGATTTATATATTACAGAAAGTCTAGTGCTTAGCATTAAATAATGCAAAACATAAGAAGAATTTAAAAGGTTGAAACACCTGTTTTAAAATATCTTACTTTTTTTTCTCCTAACCAGAATTTCAGAGTTTTTACTGCATTAATTATTAAATTTTCGTTTTGTTTTT
>VYXF01008033.1:67772-103187 GCA_013397295.1 Polioptila caerulea
TTTTTTTTTTTTTTTTTTTGGAAGAAGTTATCAAACCCCATCAACCTGTTGAGACAGAGTAAGTGCCAAACAGCTCTACTAGCTACTTCCATGGGCACATTCCTAAGTTTTCCTTGATTTAAGCAGTGCTTTTGTGATGAGAAGCTGCCCATGCAGGCTCCAAGTCTGCTCTTGTGTACATTAGTGGTTTTCCACTTTCCCAAGAAGCTGAGGCAGAGATAAAGCAGGCACATGGGGAGTTGGGCAGAAATTAGCTTTTCCTCCCATCCCATCCAGTCCTGCAGATGATGTGGTGTGGCTGGGGGGAGCTTGGGGGGAGCATAGGCTGCCTCTTGATCTGAGAGAGGTGACAGCATCCTGCAAAAGAAAATTGCTCCATTAGCTAAAGACAAACATCGGAGACAGATTTAAGCAGCTCCCTTTGTTTATTCTGCCTTTTATGCTATTTTTAGTTGTTGGCTAGCACCCAGTACTGCAGGTCCATTGGCTTTAGGGAGAGGAGGTGCTCCTGATCTGGTGGCTCTCACGGCTGGGATGCTCCACGAGGAGATGGGGGTGCAGTTACCAAAGAGCATAAATGCATAAATGGATGACGACCCCGAGCAGGTTTTTTTTTTTCTGGTTTCCTCAAACAGATTGGCCCTGGCACTTCTGCTCCAGTCTTTCTTGCTCACCTGAGGGTGTTCAGTGCAGAGATCCCATGCCTTCCCCAACACAGCAGACCATTGCACTGGCTGATGTCAAACCTCTTTCCAAGAAGCATCCTGCAGCGGGCTGATGTGCAGGAAGCGCTGCCGAAGCCCTGAGCAGCTTAGTGAGAGGTCGCCCGGAGTGCTTTCCCTCGACAGCGCTGTCGGTGTTTGCCTGCTCAGCGGAGCGCTGTTCGCGCACGGCGCTGATCCAGCCCCGCAGCGGCACCGCGGGCAGCCGCCCATCCCTCTGCTGCCCCTGCCCTAAGTGACATCCAAACACCCCCCGACTGGCCCTGCCGGTGCTGGAGGGGTACCAAGGTGCGGTGGAGGCTGGTTTTTTGGGAGAGGGTTAATGGTGGGATCCCCCGGAGCCCACAGCAGCAGGAAGCCGTATTGTGTGTTGATTTTAAACAGGAGGTTTGGGAGATCAGCTCTGGAGCAGAAAACAGGGACTCGGGAGGAACAAACACTCGCTGCTTCAGAAGGGCGGCAATTTCCTTTCGGGTAAACACGTCATTAATCTCAGGGAGCACATTCTTTTCCATCAAAAGATAAGGGATTCCAGTTGCCTTTCTCAGGGCTTGGCCTTTTTAGATTGTTTTAACTGTGGCTTTCACTCCTTCAATTACAGACTGTACATACTCTCTCTTTTTAGGTTTGCCAGCTTTATTGTGGGTGCAGAGAAAGTATTGGGCAAGGGAACTCCTTCCCTGCTTTCTTTAAATTTGCTCTAATCCTTCCTCCCCACCGCCCTTTTGCCAAACTTTTTCTCACTAAAACCTGTCTATTTTTTGCTACTTGCAGCTCTGACGAATTTGAAACGTAAGTGTGGTGTTTGTCCTGATTCGTGAAACAATCTCCCTAGAGCTGATGATAAAATAGGAGCTTATTTGTTCACAAGTGGAAAAATAGCAATGAGTTTCCCTCCCCACCCTGGGCTCCCTCTTGCTGCTCAGCTTTGGTTTGGCCCTTTTGAGGGCGTCACTTCCCGGCAATGCTGGCTGTGGCAATTTTCAGCTGGGCCTGACATACGGGGTCACAGCAGTGGCCGAGGTGCTACTTTTTCTTCTGCTCCATGTGGCTTGGGGCTTGTGGTCACTCTGAGCTCTTTTGACTGTTAATGTGTTAAACCGGCATTTAGGGGTGAAATTACAGAGGGAGTTGAGTCTCTTTGCGTTCTTACCTCCTCTTCCCAGTACTTTCTGCTACGGGCTGCCAACAACAACATGGGTTGGGGTGGGGTAGAGCAGGAGCTGAGGAGCTCCCACATCCTGCATCTCTCAGTGCCCTGGCAGCTCAGGCAGATGCTCTGCAGCCTTTCTGCACTGCCAGTGTGGCCACATGCTGATGTATTTATTGTGTAATAGCTTCATTTTTATCTCTGCATAATCATTGACCTGCATGTGTTCAATGCAAAAATTCCTCTCTGTTTTTTTCCCTTGCCTAGTTTAAGATTCTTAAAGCCGAAATATTGAGACTGTGGGAGTTGTCTGCAGGCAGGATGTGGCCCTGAGGACAGAGATGAAGCAAAGTCATGACATCATTTGTGACATATGGAGAGGGAATGATCCCATGTTTGCTCTTCTCCATCTGGGCTGGGCTGCACAAGCCCCATCTCCAGCTATGGAGCTGTGCTGCTGCCCACAGGTCCAACGTGGAGATAATGTGCTCCTGTCTTGCAGGAAATGTGCACTGCTCCATGCTGACTCACATGGCACAGGTGTTGCACTGGAGCTGCAGAAAAAGGCAACCTGGGTTGTGGTGCCCTGGGTAGGTGAGCCCAGTGGTAGCTGACAGAAGACAGGGACATCAGTCTCATCAGTTTGTCCCATCTCATCAAGCTGTACTCCCCTGCAGCTCTTCTCTTTTGCTTCTCTCCAGTCTTCCAGCCAAAACCTGTCTAGCCAAAGGTGAAGCAGGAGATGTCCTGGAAGATGTTAAAACATTTTTGTGTTCCTGTACAAGTTCAGCAAAGGTCATGTTTATTCTGTTCTTGTAAACATGGCTCTGCCGCTCAACGCCCTCTGCTTCCGTGACTCATCAGTTCCCTCACCATTCTCCTGGAGAAGTGGGACTTTCTGGTGAAAATCTGCTCATGCATCCCTCAGGTCAAGTGTCAGCTCATAGCAGGTTGAGCAGTGGACTGGTAACAGGGGAAACCACCACACTGTCCTCTCTCCACCTCCAGCATTACTGCCCTCTGCCTGTTTTCCTTCCCAACCTTTCCCCTTTTATCTCATACATTTCTGCCTGCACCTGACCTGTACCAGGCTGGCAGCAGGGGGGCAGTGCCTGGGATGAGCAGTGCTAGTGTTGGGCTTGCCTGGGAAAAAATACTGTGAGGACCTCGGGAGGTGGAGCTGGGTAGTTGTGGAGACATGGCCACAGAAACAGCCCAGCCTTGGAAGAATTTGGAAATGTGATTGTTAATGTTGGTGTTGAACAAGCCTAAACACAGAAAGCCAGGTGTGTGCATGGAGGGATGCAGAGGCTTGTGACTGCACTGCTTTGATTGATTTATTTTTTATCCTGTTGGAAAAGGTGATTCAAGCATTATTCATGACCATGGTGCCCTCTTCATGCCTCTTTGATTATGCCAATCCCCTGTAGAGGGGCACCATTTTCAGTGCCCATTGCTGGGAGTGCTGCATGGCACTGCAGGGCTGTGGCTGTGGTCAGCTGGACCCATGTCATTTTGGGGTACATCCAGCACTTCACTGAGGAAGTCCAGAGCCACCCAGAAAGTGGCTGTGTTGGTGCACAGCATCTTTCAGAGCTGTTGCATCAAATGATCCTGTGCTCCTTGTTGCCTGAACAAAATGTCAGTGTTTGCATGGAGTGGAGGGGGAACACAAAGATGAAGTCTTTGGGTTTTTGGCAACATTCGTGGCTTTGCACCCATCTCTGCACATCCACAGTTCCTATGTGGATGGTTGATCCTGTGTGTCTGCAATTGCATACTGAGATCTGAAAAACCTATTGCTGGTGGTGCTTTGACATCCAAATTTTATTTCATGTAAATCAGGCATGCCTACCTCTCCTTTGACAAGTGAAGATGCTGCTCTCATGTGATAAGCCATGGGTGGTAGGTGTGTTTGGGGGAATTTGGTCATCACCAGACTGTGGGTGAGCTTATTCTGCAGGCAGGAGAAGAATTTGTATTTCAGGGGCTTTTTGGGGGGGGAATTTCACTCCTTTCCTGCTGTAGATCACTCCAACCCATGTAGGAATTAATTTGGTATAGGACACCCCACAGTCCACATTCAGTCCACATTCTATCTATCACAGATAGACCACAACCTCTGAGAGTCACCAGCCTGACAGGGCTTGACTTGCCCGTGGGGGAGTCAACAGCTCAGAAGTTCTGGGCTTGTACCTTGACCTTGGCTAAGAGCTGGGAGGAGGAAAATGTGAGCATGTGGTTGGTGAGGAGTGAAATTTTATCCTACTGCAGAGATGTGTGTTAAGATGAGGATTGCAGCAGTGGAACCAGGCTCTGAGGACCATTCCTGTTTTCTCCACAGTGGTGAGCCTGGATATCTCCAGCACCCACACCAGGACCTTGTTCTGGGTGTGCGCTTGGACTGGCATCCAAGGCGAACAACTGGATTTCAGAACTTATGCCAGAAGAGTTTAGTGGTAGAAGAAGAAATGAGAAAAAGATAGAGAGCAGAGATAATTATGCCAAGGATATATAATTTTTCTTTGGCACTCCATGTCTTACACATCACACAGGATCCTGAAAACGCTGAGGTCAGACCTGGGAAATGTGCTGCAAGACAAACACTTCCAGCTGTTCCTCTGAAAGCAAATCTCAGCAAGTACCTTCCAGGAGGGAATGTGTGGGCTCACTTATTTTGGAAAAGAAAAAATCTCACCATTTCAAGCCTTCAGCATTCACCTTTGTAATTAAAATCTCTAATCACAAGCAGAGTGCAATATGGCACTGTCTTGAGGGAGCTGTTTCTTAAGGTGGTTTTCCATTCTTGCACTGTTTAGCCCCTGCCTCGGTGCCAGGCTTTACTTAACCTTAAGCTTGTGAACAGGCTTATTGAATTTGGCCAAGGCTTAACTAATCTGTAATGAGCTCCAGGTTGCCTGGAACTTGGCAGCGTCGCCGTGCTCTGTGCTGTTGCATAATGGCCTGACCCTGTGTAACCACAGCTTCGCCTTGAGCCCCTTCTCCAACCTCTCTGAGTTCCCGTTCTGGAATCCTGGGCTCATGGAGGGGCTGCCCTCATAAGGGGAGTCTGAGTGCCAAAAATCTCGTGCTTCTACGCTCTTCCACAGGGTGAGAGGTGGAAGAAAGTACAAGAAAAGCCCAAACTTGCTGGGGAAAAGAGGGGATGCAGCAGTGGCAACTGGGTAAAAGCTGGTGCCTCCTCCCAGGCATCTGTGATGGCTGCATAGACACCAGAGTTCTGGCCATCTTCCTCCTCCTCCTCTGGCTATGTCAGGCTGGTGTACAGCCTTCTGTGTTCCCCCTGCACATGAATGGAGGATGGTCATCCTGAAAGCTCTTCCATTTCAAACTTGCTAGGTGGTTTTTACTGTTTATTACATCATTTTAGAAAGAACAACTGGAAGAACTTGATTTGTGAAGAATCACAGGAATAATTCAGATGTTGCTCTAAGTAGCTTGTTTCTGTATTGTTTATTTAGATCAGCTTCACTTGAGAAATGCATTATTTGATTTCTACTTATTGAGAATCTAATGATGAAAATAAATTGTTACTGCTCTTTATTATGCATTTCCCATAAGGCTGACATGGCACAGAGAAGGGACCAGATTCTTTTCTTCTAGCATGACACAGGGAAGATTGTTTATAGCACTTCAGCTCCAGCCCTCTGCAAGCCAGCTGAGAGCAGGATCATTAAAGGCAGGATTTAGAGGCTGTGGGGTTGCATGAATTGATTGAGAGCAAAATTTTTCAGACAAATATTTTGTAATGAGCAAAGGAGGGAGGAATCTGGTTTGGCTCTTGTACCCAGCAGTGAGCTGGAGGAAAAGATCTGCTTACAGAAGAAATGTATAAAATGATCTTGCCTCATTTGAAGATCAGAGTGCCAAATATAGACCCTATCGCATTTCCTTCCCTCCTCCTTCCGAAGCTCGTCCTTTTGAAGTGCACTTTCAATGGGATGTGGATAATTGACTCTGTGAACAACGGACCCAGGGCTCTGCTGCTTTAACTGATCGAGCTCAGTTGCTGATTCCTGTTTTGTTTTGGATGATTTTCAGCCCAATTGCCCCGTCAGCTACAATTAGTCGCATTAATATGACAGCTGAAAGGTCACAGATGTCTTGCACTGGTCGCAGGCAGGAGATGCTCCCAGCATGTTGTCCTCTGCCCTGTGCTCATGTGCCCCTAAATTGATGGTGACTGCAGATCCTACTCTGATCAAAAGGGATGTGAGGTTTGCTTCACAGGAGGGTGATTGAGTGAGAAAGGAGGGTGCAATGACAACTAACATTTGGATGAACTTGAATTAGTCAAGAAGGTTCCTGGTCCCTGGTATACAGGGGAGATGTAGAATGGCCTCTCACCTGCCAGAGCTGTGAGGAGAGGAAGCAGAAGAGGGATAGAGTTGTAGGCACATCCTGTGGCTCTTTCAACAAATCCATGGCTGTTGTTTTCTGTGGTTCCAGTGACACCTGCCATGGCTTCAGGCTTTTGTCTCTTCCACCGAGGACTTCCACTCAAGGAAATAATGTAGGAAAGGGAACAACATACAAATGAATGGAGTACTTGGGGATCATTTAATTTCTTCAGATGGATAGGGATCAGATGCACACAGGTGCAGGTCAAACATTGGACCTATGGCTCTCATGGTTGGTGTGTGGCCATAATATGGCCAAAACAGTACCACAGAAAATGTAGTCTGCTTGTCCACTGGTCTGCACACTTGGCCTTTTGTATGAGGAAGGAAACAAAGGCACCCAAAGTGCCTCATTTGAATTATATAGCCTCAAAACACCATTGGAAGACCTCAGCTGGAGACGGTTTACTTACAAAGCAGGACACTGTGCCTGGTGAGGTTCTGCAACAGTCTGGTTTTGGTTTGATGTTGTTTGGCATTTTTCTTAATTTCCTGGATGATGGAAAAGGCAATGTGCAGATTCAATCTGATGACCTCCAGCTGGAAAGAGCTCGCAGCAGCATGGCAGAGCAGGTCAGGATTTCAGATGACCTCCACAAACTGGGCAAGTGGTGTGAAAAGGATAATTTGAGATTAGGGAAAACCTGAATGATAGGAATATGTAAGAGTAAACTGTCAAGAGAGGCTAGAGTTTGCTTCACAGGAGATTTTTATGAATCAGTGGGGCAAACTTTTGTCAAGTGGCATAGAAGTATTTGATGCCACTTCTTCAAAGCTCTGGTTGGAGAAAGTCTGCAGATCTTCATGGGGTGAGATGAGTATTTTGTTCACTTTTTAAATGAAAAATTAACATTTCTATGAGGAGCACATACTTGGTGAGAAATCCCTTGGCCAAGGACCAAGATTTCCCTCACACAGTTTGGTGGGAGCTCTGCAGACAGGCCATGTGCTGTGCTGTCATGAGCATCAGTTCTGGTTGAAGCCACACTGGTCTGGACTTATAGGAACAATGGCCTACACAAATTCCCCCTCTATTTCTCCAAAAACTGCACTTTCTGCAGACATCTGTGAGGTCCAGAGGTCAGTGTGTTGCGCTGAGCTTGTTCCCTGTAAATCTCATCTGGGACTTGTTCCTCGAGGAGACAGCTAGTGCTTTTACAGAGCCTAGCAGCAGGAGACCTCCTCTATCAGTGTGTTTCCATCCATGTTTGGGCAACACAATGAATGCAGATGTAGTAGGAAACTTTTGATTATCTATAGTGTTTTTCTGTGAAAACTTCAAAGCTCTGTAGTTAGTTATATTCTGAGACTTTAAATGGATATGTCTTGCGCTCAGAGCTCTGATTTAATATTTTGGTTTAATCTATTGTCCAAACATCATTAATATTGTCCTTGAGGCACGGGACAGCTTTGATGGAGTCTTTTTTTAATTTCTGGCCATCACCCTGTGCAGCCATAAACAACATCCTGCCTGCTAATGAGAAAATTCAGGTTATTGGAGTCACATGTCTTGTGGTAATAGATTGTAGTGGCAGGAGAAAAAAAGGAACTGACTTTACTCACCTTCTACCCCCAGCTGGCATGAGCATTTGGATTACTGACAGGGAGGAGAACTTTCCATAGATCAAGATACTCCATTAAAAAGCAGTGTTGCCTGTTAAAATTTTTTTAAACCTTTTAGAAATGAAATTATTATTTAATAGTCACACCCATTAATTCTTTAACCAGCTTCTATGAGTTATCTTTTCTATAAGCGTCTAAAACCTTTCCTAATTAATGCTTTGCATGCCAGCTGTCAGGCTTAACCCTTCCTAACAGATTAAGGTTTGTGGAAGAATTTGAGCCATCCTTCAAGTGTGCGGTGGGGGAGCAGGATCCTCCATCACATACCCCATAGGCCAAGTGCATGACATTGGTATCCCACCCCTCACTTTCCCCTCTCCCCCATCTTCTGTAAAACTTGTTTGGAAAGTCAAACTTGTGTGTGTGTGACCTTAGAAAGATGGGCAGGTGTGGTTACCCTGGTTTCTGCCTCTTCCCCCACCATTTTAGTCGGGGCTGATCCTGTCAGATGGTCCTCGGAAGCCGCCCCTGCAGGTGCATGTGTTTAGAGGGGGAGGTCGCTGAGAGCAGCTGGAGGGGCTCCTGCAGCCCTGGTGGTTCCTGGGGCTCTCCTCTCGCCCTCCATGTCTCCACAGAGCACGGCTTCGTCGGCTACTCCCAAGAGCTGATGTTCAACAACACACTGCCAGACTACAGCCAGGGGGAGTCCTTCTTCACTGTTTTTGGAGTGTTTTTCCCAGCTGCCACAGGTACAGTTAAGTTTTATCCTCACCCTTTTGTCCTCTGCAGGAACGTCTCGGAGATGAGCAGAAGCAAGGGGAGCTCCTCTGGGCTGCGATGTGAAGTGAGCAGGACTGCACTTGGCCATAGCAGACCCAAGTGGTCAATTCAAATGTTCAGACTTCCCTCCAGCATCTCAATTTTTTTGCACTCCTGTCTTGTCCGCTTGAACGTGCTCTTCTGTCCCTGTGGTTAGAAACTGTTGGTGAACTCTGTGGGTTGATGTGGTCTTGTAAATTGTTCCCTGCAGAGGACAAGGCTCAGGCACTGATCTTGGCCAATGCTGTCAGGACAGAAGGTATCAAGCCTATTTAAAAGGCCTGATCATAATTTATCATCTCAGATGAGCCTTATGACTTTATTGCACTGAGAGTGGGAAGAGCACAGGAGAACTTTCTCTCCGTCCTTTCCTCAGCAGGTGGCTGAGCTGGGCTGATGCCATTGCCCATGATGGACCCACCACTCACTCCATGGCTTCAGGGGTTCATCCTTGTATGTCAGCAGAGCTCATATTTATGAGCTAAATTAGATACCTTCATATTATTCACTCCCTTAAATTACCAGGAAGATGCATGTCCTCTTTCCTGAGCTGGCAATCTCCAGTGGGAATGCAGTAACTATCAGTTGAAGTTACAATATCTTTTGTTGATACTGAGTGTTTTAAGCTATAAAAAGTACTAATTATAAGCAGTTTCCATAGTGATGAATCCTTGGATTATAGAATGAATTTTCAGAGGATTAGCTGTAAGCAACTCACAGAAGTTGCAGAATTGCTGCAATACAAGGAGACAAACAAAAGAGTTTTGTGGAACAGATGAGACTGGAGGAATGGTCTAGTACCAGAAGTCACTTTGTCAGGTGCACCTAGTGCAGGACATAACATTTTTCTTTGAGATCTTCTCTCCCACCTTATCAGGCTGACTATCACCTCTGTAGACTTTCTCCTGGAAAACTCACCTTCCTGAACTATTAGCACCATGGAGAAGATGTCTTCTACACTCTTTTATTGTCATTTTTGATTGGCTCAAGTGAGTTCCCAAGAGAAAAAGATCTTCCTCGTGAGCTCTGCCACTGATGTAGGAAAGCAGGTTTTTTCCAGTTCCTTGGTTATAGAAGAAGGAACAGTTATGACAAAACTGTGCAAAAAATTACCGTGATTAACCATATTAAATAATTTTTCATCACTGCTAATGCTTGGCTGCTAGGAAGAATGCCAAAGCTAATAGATACAATTTGTTTGAAGCCCTGGCAGCCTGTTGCTCTGTTTAGTTAACAGTAGTAATACCAGTTGTAATGTCAAACATTCTCTGAAAATACAGTTTGGGACGATGTATAATTACTTCAGTTGTTAACACAGCTTTTTCATGTGTTCTCTCTAATTGCTTGATTATTTAAATGATTTAAATAATTCCTTCACAGTAGCAGTGCCAGTGGTACCATGTAACACCACTATCACTCCTGTCATTGCTGTTGGGAGCACTGTGGAGTTCAGGAGCCTCATAAAAGGCAGGGCTGTGTTTGGTGCTCTGCATGGAAGAGCTTGTTGTCTGATTAAACAATTTCTAGGATGGGAGTCAAGACTTCTCTGCTGCCAGTGCTGCTGCTTCAGGGCAGGCGGTGTGAGGCAGAGGGTGAGCAATGAGGAATGACAGGGACAGGCTGGCACTGCTCCCAGGCTGTCCTGTCCAGCCTGTGGTCCTCCCCACCACCATCTCCCAGTGACCTGGCTGAAGCACCGGAAGCAAAAGCCTTTGACTTAAGATACAACAAAAATTTGGGGAGAGTTTCAGCAAAACAATATGCTGTTTAGTTTTGGGGGTTGCACTGAGCCAGCCTGAAACAGTTCTTTGACCCACAGCAATGTTCTTTTTATCTTTAATTACTAAATGTTGTGTTTACTATTTTTAATTTTTAGCATATGCTAGCTCACAATTTTAGATGCTATTTTGATAACAAAGTTTTAAAAAAGAATATTTCGTAAATTGTGAAACAAATTGTTTGGGCCTTTTGAGATGAAATGTTCCTCTTTGAAGTGAAACTATTTTGATCTCTTCAGGATAGGCTTCTTCCTCTCTCTCTGAGATGGCTATCTCAATTCAACCAGTTTAAGTTTGGTCTCTGGGATATACTGAAAAGTGGCTGCAAGTTCACCATTTCCACCAGATACAGCAGTGAGACAGAAATATCTGAAATGCAGGCTGGTAGCTGTGACAGAAAGAGGGGCAGCCACTCCAGGGTGGGGAGCAGGACCTGTGGGGAGGCTCTTGCCAGGACCAAACAGGCAGGGGGAGCAGATGGGGACATGCTCCAGCTGATGGGCACAGGATGGTCATCCCAGCCTTTTGCAGACCAGTAGCATCATGCTGCCTCCTCCGAGCATCCTCCTTGGATTGTTTTGCTCCAAGTCAGATTGTTTTCTCTGTTCTTCTGTGTTTTATTGGTACAACTCCAGCAATGTGAGTGAAGTTACCCCAGTTTTATGGTTGAGTGCTGGTAAGCAGAGGCTGATCTGTTTGCTACCTGTGCAATAACTGTTTAAACCATTTCAACTGGATTTGCAGTGCCGCTGGCTTTATTCCCCCAAGGCTACCATTTAATCATAGGGAAGTAGCCAAGAGATCCAAAATGTACATCTAGAGCTAAATGGGAGAGCATGGGCATGAAAGACTCGGATTTGCTGGCTTCAGTCAAAAGGCTGAAATCCATGTGGGAGATGTGAACGTGCCCCTATAGAGATACTGTGCATTAACCAGCTGTTCTTCTGCATGTTTGTAAATGCCTTCTCAATGCACACATTTTGCTGCTGTGCTGTGATAGGTGAACACCCACCCAGCCAGGGCTTTTCAGCAGAGAGAGAGTCTCAGGAGCTGTCTGCCCACAGCCAGCTTCCAGCAGCAGCCACACAGCCATCAGTGCATTTTTAAAATTAGGATAAATATTATTTCTGTTGTGCAAAAAATATTTTTTTACTAAATCCCCAAGGTTTTCTGTCGAATGAAAGAAGCGTGTTGTCTTGTGATACAAGAAAATAAGATGTCGTTTGAAGCGGTGTTAGTGGAAAATATCACTGCAGAGAAACTAGTTCTGAAATAAACCATATCCGGCACTTGCAAAATGACAGCAAATAGATTTAGAAGTTTTGGGCTAAGTTATCAGATGATGTAAACTGGCACAACTCCATTGAAGACTATGGCGAGATGCCAGCTTACATCAGTGGAGAAGTTGGCCCTTAAAAAAAATTAGGTTCAAGCCTTATCTAAGATTTTCCATTCTTCACCTCCTGGGTGAAGGAAAAAAAGCCCCACCTTTTATATTTCATAGCATGGTCACTGAAAGATGCACAGGGTGTTTGCAAGAGAGCAATCATGGCTGCAGTTATGAACCATGGCTGGTGGGGCTGGTGGCTGTGTCTGACACAGTGTGGGTGGTCCCCTCGTGCACGTATCCCCTGCCTGGATGATGCCCAGGACCAGATTACACTGGGAATAGCAGCAATGTACAGACTGCCTCAGCCATAATTTCCTGGCTGGGTTGACTGTGTTTTCATGCTTCTTTGTCCAGAAGCTTTGTCATTATCTGCTGCTCTCTAAGATAATAGCCAGTATGGAAAATCCAGCCTGCTATCTCATTGAAACAGAGAGGTGGATAATTTTCTCCATGGACAATCTGCAGATATGATTGCTTGAGTTCAGAAGGGATTGGCCGTTTCCCTAGGGGTAGGCCTGTGTCTGAAGGAAGGAACATCCCAGTTTCTCTGGGTTGCTGAGTTTTAAATGCAAGTGTGGGGTTTTTCCTCTGTCAAGCAGCCGGAATCTCTGACAAGGCTTTTTGTGGCTTCTTGCAAGTCAGATCAGTTCTCTGGCAGGAGGTAACTGAGGCTATCAATGGTAGGGATTGTTTAGGATCTTATTTTTTTTATAAGTTTTTTTTAAATAATTTTCAGGTTGTCTTTTCATTGAAAAGTGGATTGCTTAGCCAGCTGCTTGCAATAGACCCTCTCAGAAATGCTTTTTGACAGCTGTCATCTTGTCTGGAAAATTACTCTTTGGGCAGTGGTGGAGAGGTGGCTCTGGCATTGTCCATACATCTGTACTAGCAGGTTGTCCATACCTTTGCACTGGTGGTGTCAGAGTCATAATTGCAGCACAGAGGAGTTGGCTTTGGCCTGAGTGGCTGAGAATATCCGAGCTGGTTCCCTCTGTGGTGGCCTTGACCTTTGGTTGTGGAACCCATGAAACTCTGGTGACCTCCTGGGAGCCCTGACAGAAGCAAGTGGTGTGCAGTGGCCTGGGTGTGACCCCTGGTCACTGCTGGGCAGGAGGTCAATCATCAGCCTCAAGATCCTCTTTCTGTGGGCTCTGGGAAGTCATCTCCTGGCTGCTCCTGAGCATGTGTGGGTCTGTGGGAGGGAGGCACTGAGGCAGCCCAGGCTGTGCAGTCATCTGTGTGCTGGTGACTCACGTCTTCAACTTTCTTATGTTCAGTCCAGAAAATGCCATTTTGGTGTTTCCCCAGTGCTTTGCTGAGGCAGGGCTTTGGATGAGGAAGAGGTGACTCAAGCTGGAAGATGTTTGAGAAGCTTGGCCAAGAAGCACATGAGATTAACAGCTGTCCTCCTGACAATAGTTTTTTTCCCTTTGGAAGAAGAATTCAGAGAATTCTGAGTTTTCTACTTTGTCTCTGAATTACAAAGCAGCATGTCATCAAAGAGTGCTTCATAGAGACTTTATTTAGCATATTTGTGACCATTTCCATGGACTTCTGCCTTCCTAACTTCTCTCACCTCTAGCTAAGCCTGTTGTGTAGCTATTTGAAAGGAGCAGGGCTTGAACACTGCATGGAAGTGTTATCTAGAGAAAACCAGAGCAGCTGACAGGCTTTTAGCTGTGCTGTTCAGAAGTATATCCACAAAACAGTCTTCCAGGAGAAAATTAGGAACTCAATCTGTAATGCTTTCAGCATGGTGTCAAGGATTTAAATCTGGTCTGAATTTGGAGAAAAAGCTCTTCCAGGAGCTGAGGAATGCCAGGATTCTGTGGGGACCAGGGAACAGTTGTCAGGGCTCTGGCTCCAAGGTGGAGATGACAGGAAAAGATGGCTGGTGAGTGGTCTGATCAAGGGGGAAAAAAATAGATGATCAAAGAAAAAGCATTAATAATGAATAAATAAAGCTCTGGATGAGTTTGGCAGCATGAGAGTGCCTTGTGCTCATTTATGTGCTGTCCTCATGGCAGGGCAGCGAGGAGAATTCCCTTTGAGCAGATGTGGAGATGGTGCTATGAAGATGCACAGCAAAGCCTGGGGCAGAGCAGAGTTTGTGTTCCATGATTTGCATCTCAGCCATTGCTGACAGTCCATCAAAGGCCAAGGTCTGCAGGGAATAGGGAATAGGGAGGACTTCCATCTGGCTGATTTGGATTTGACCCCTTTACCCTGAGATTGGTCCCACGGCTCTTGTCTGTCCTTCACCTTGGGAAAAAACCCTTCCAAGCAGCAATCAGCATTTGAGCTTTAAAATGCAATGGGCTGTTGCTGATTTAGAGCTGTAGTCACTCAGATTTGCAGCTGCAGAGACTGACTTTGTCATTCTTATGCCCTCTGAACACGGGGAATGGCTGCTGGGCTTGGCAGCTGTGGTGGACTGGCGTGTGGTCGGTCCCCTGCTGCCAGGGCTGCCAGATGCTGTGAGTGCCATGGTGCTGGCATCCCCCTTCCCATTGTTCTGTGGTGATCTCACCCTGGCCCCAGGGACCCTGCTATCAGCACTGCTGGCTGGCTCCTGGCCCACGTGCCTTATGAAGACGTAA
Source organism: Polioptila caerulea (assembly GCA_013397295.1). NCBI lineage: Eukaryota > Metazoa > Chordata > Aves > Passeriformes > Certhiidae > Polioptila > Polioptila caerulea. The sequence goes on from VYXF01008033.1 coordinate 82,216, forward strand.
GTCTGACATCCTGGGGGGAGAACAGTGATGGGGAGAAGTGAGCCAACCTTTGAGAAGTCTTTGGTCCTGCCTTCAAATTGTCCAAATTCCCATCAGGTTTCTAAATAACGGATTTTTATTTATTTATCTTTATTTGTAGCACATACCTGAAGTCTTCTAAGAAAAATTTTGGCATAATGTGAAGAGGGAAACTCTGTTTTCTTGTCAAGTCTGGTATGAGTCCTCCTTCAACTATGGAGAAAGCCCCTTAACCAATCTGTACCTTGGCTTTCTAGTCTTTATGTAGGGACTCTAATCCTCTGCTTCATCATGTTTCCCTCTCTTGTGTCTTTAGATGGTAATTTTTTAGGCTAAGGACTGTCCCTGATTGTATAATAGCCTGTACTCTGGCCTAAAATAACAGTTCAGTATTTTATTCTTAGTTCTACCCTGTGTTTTCTACGTGACACTGGGACAATCACTTGCCCTCTCAGTGATTCTGTTTTCCTATCTGCAAGGCAGAGATAATTCCTACTTCCAAAGCAGATCCCTTGGCTGGAAGGTGCCACCTACGTGCCGAGAGCCCTGTTATTCCCTCTGCTAATGTGATCATCATTTAATATGGACAGGACAGTCTGTTTTGTGGCAGTGGCTGTCCCCTGTGAATGCAGGGACCTGTAATGGATCTGGTCTGGGGGTCTGCTGCATGTGCTGCCCTGATGAACAATGGCATTTCTCTTTTCAACAATTGGGCAGCATTGTCTCCTGTTAGGTTTGTATGAAGATAAGATGGGTTTTGTTCACATACTGTTTTCCCCCCAGCATTGTTCAAACCAGACAGAGGCTTCTTTGACATGTTAGTGGTGACTTGCTTCTGTTAAAGACATGAACAGTTTTTTACCAAGCAATTGATGGGAACCAGTATTTGTCTGCATGGCAGTGCAATGAAGTGACATAGTTACTGTTCTGAAACAATCAATGAACGGATTGATTAAATTATATTACATATTGCAATGTGTATTATATTTGCTATGACTTAGATTGACTCTAAATTGCCCTTGTGTCTGCAAAATACAGGTGTGATGGCTGGGTTCAATATGAGTGGAGATCTCCAGAAACCTTCTTCCAACATCCCTCTGGGGTCTTTGGCTGCTATTGGCACCTCGTAAGTCATTGATTGGGGAAAATTTGCTCTGGAGGCTGCCCTGAGTGTGACCAATCCATTTCATATTCCCATCAGCCTTTTATTACTCAACCATCTGGAAAATTAAAGTGTGGCTCTCATTCAAATTGTCATCCATTACCACCACACGCTCTGGGTGGGTCAGAGATGTTTGGTAGTGCTGCTGCACTCAGTCCTTCCACTGCTGGGTGGGATCTGTGCTGGTGCTGGGCTGCTTGTGCTGCTGCAGCCTGGCTGTCCCAGAGTGGGATGCAGAGTTCTCCAAGGCTTGGCAGGAGGATGATTTTGTCATTCACTGCTGTTGATTTCAAAGAGGGGATGTTATTGTTTTGAGTTTTTTTCCCTTGCGTTCTTTTTCCATATAAGTAGAAAAGAGGGATTAAAATGTTTTATTTTTTATTACTGAGAAAATGAGGCCAAGAGAGGTGAGCTGACCTACTCACCTGCAAGACAGGGGAAACAGTGGCCCTGCATCACCAAGTCATGCTCTTCCCAAGGAAATGCTACTTTTCAGAAGAAATTTCCACTGCTGCATATTACAAAAAAAACTTTCAGTAGGTTTTCCTGCCTGCTTTTATTGCCATCTAAATTGCCTTTGAAATGACTTCTTTTACTTGTGTACCAGTGTTCAGTCAGGAAGGAAGATTCTTCACAATTTGGAGGGATTCCTGCTGAAATTGGCACTTGTTTTAAGAGGGGAGATTCCACAGGACACAGAAATATCACATGAACCCGTCTATCCAAGGCTGTGGTCATTCCCTTCTCTGCTGTCTGGGCTTTACAGACAAAACTATCCCCCAGCTGGAGTATGGAAAGGCCAGAACTCCAGGAGTGGATCCTGGCTGAGGCTGTAGAGCAGGCTGGCTGTGCTCTCGATGCCAGACAGGGGGACCTGTGTACCTGCAGAGCCACAGAATCACAGAACAGTTTGGGCTGGAAGGGACCTTTCAAGGCCCTCCAGTCCAACCCCCTGCAAAGAGCAGGGACGTCTTCATCCAGATCAGGTTGCTCAGAGCCCTGTCCATTCTGGCCTTTAATGTTTCCAGAGATGGGGCATCCACCACCTCTTTGGGCAGCTTATGCCCATGTTTTACCACCCTTATTGTAGAAAATTTGCTCCTTACAGCTAGTCTGAATTGACCCTCTGTCAGTTCATACCATTACCCTCTGTCAGTTCATACCATTACCCCCTGGCATTTTGCTAAAGGCCCTACTAAAAAGTCTGTCCCTAGGACTGGGATATTTTCCCCCTGCACACCTAAAGGATACAGGTATCTTCCCCTCAGGGGTACCTGCAGTCATGTTGCAGCTGTTCCTGGCACACCATAGAGGGTAAATAAAATGGATTGGTGCCAAATTTATCCCTGTAGCTAAATCATGCAGGAACCATGCATTGATTGAAGGCCCAACTTGTGGGTCTCCTGGATCTCCTAGTGGTAGAATTCTCAATGGTCTTGTCTTGCTGTGAAGAAATTGGTTTATTTTTGTTGTTTGCAGGTGGTTTCTGTACATGGTTTTCGTGTTTTTGCTGGGAGCCATTTGCACCCGTCAGTCGCTCCGCTATGACTTCATGATAGCAGAGAAGGTAACGTGTGGTTTTATATAATGGTGCTTTCAGGTTGCCATCTGCCTTTCTGAATGCCTGAGTTTTCCAAAAGCCTCAGGAATTTGGGTGCACATCCCTCATTAAAATTCAGGGGGATTTCCCTGTTGCAAATCCCAGTGTACAATTGATTTGAATAGCCTTGCATTCACCAGCATATCCCAGAGTGCCAAATCTTGGCATAATCACCCAGCAATAGCTTTAAGAGCTAAAGTATGGTAATGTGGTCTAATGATAAATGCTGTATTTTATTCAGTGTATCTTTTCTCATTGGTGAAAGCTTAGAGCAAATTGAAATCTCTAAAGACCCCCCCTGCTTATCTTTACTAAGTCAAGCGAAGCTCACATTTCCATATCTCGCAGGCTGTAATTGCAGGGCGAGCAATAGGATTATTAAACTCAAGACATTCCACACAGAGTATTTACACAAGGTGGGGGGGGGTGGTGTAGTGTAACACACAATGAACCTTGCCACTTCAGGCCTCTAAAAAGAGAGCAAGAGATTTTGGTGTGTGCCATTGTCTTTCTTTGGATGGGATATAGAAGGGCTAACTTTCCGTTATTCAGTATTATCCAAAATCACAGGTTCACTGGATTTTACACTATTTTTTGTGATTTATTTGAAGTTGAGAAGTTTACATAATTTGATCTGTAACATGGTTTTAGTCTAAAATATCAATTTGAAACTCTGGCTTTGTTTCTTAAGTAATTGCAGCTCTAAACTTCTTCTATTCCCCAGATAAACTCCCAATTATTGGTGGGGCTCTGCCCCTTCCAGCTGAGGTAAAAAAATCCACCTCTGTTTCAAAATGAACCTGCCTTCTCTAAGGCAACCTCTTTCTATTTCAATGACTTAATGGGCAAAAAGTGCAGTAACCAAAAGAATCAGCTTTAAATGAATCTGCTGAAGAGAAAGAGATTGTTAAAGCTGTGTTTTTTGCTTCAGAACCCTCAGGGGGGAAATGAAATGAAAAATCTCCTAGAAATGAATGAGAATATACTTAATAATGTCAAATACAAAAAATAAACAAGCAAACACACCCCTTCAAAAAAGCAAATTCAATTTTCTTTTCCCCTAACACAGAACAAACAAATGGTGCAATATTCGTGTTTCTTCTTTGAGTTATTACAAGATGCTTTAGATTTTAATGACTTTGGAGAGAGGAAGGGGAGGCAGAAATCATTACTCCTCCCAACTCTCCCTTTCTATCACAGGTGAGCGAGTGCTAGGCTGCTTTTCTCTGTTACAATATTTGTTTGGCTTTTTAGAGATAAAAAATGAGATTCAGTAATTTCACTTCTAATGAGCTCCAACTGCCAATTCCTTGCAATGTATTCGCACCCTCTCTGTTCGAAACGCAGAGCAAAACCTTTCATCAACCTCAGTGAAAGGGACTCTTCCCCTCTCACCCTGATTTGAATGTCAAGTAGCACATTTAAATGCAAGCATTTTTGGCAGCTAAAGTAATATATGATGTCTGGCACAACTGTTTGTTTCTTCCGAGTATTTCTCAGAGCGGGGTAGGATTAGAGGAGAGGGAAGGGAGGATTCCCCACTGAGTGTGGGTTGGTCTAATGAGAGCTGGTATCTGCTCATCTTTGCCTCAGGTTCCTTCTGTCCCACAAGATACAATTCACCAGGCCAAGTGGATTTTCATGGGGAAGTGTTGTGGTAGGAAGTTTGAACAGTTCTGGATCATAACATTAATTTCACATGCCTTCCATGTGAAAGCTTTTTATGGCTTTTTATCCAATTTCCTTTTTGCTGCCTGCAGATTTCGTAGACGAAAAAACAGTCAGATGTAGCTTGAATCATCTTTAGCCGTGTAAATTTTTGTAATTCCTCCTAATAAAGCATGTGCCACCCGGCTTCAATGGGGGAAGAAGCTGGCAGGACCTGTGTTCATTTAGATCCTCTTTTCCATGGAAGGAGGTGTGGAAGCAAAGGATATGTGGGGTGCAGGGAACCTGCATTTGGTGACATCCTCTGCCACAGATATTTGTCTGCACCTCCAGCACTTGCTTCAGAGGAGTATGAGCATGTTGCATTTGGACCAAAATGTGGGATTTTTCTCTCTGCCTGGCCTTTGTGCTGGAGTTACCCCTTACCTTGCCATTCTCTGTGCCTGGCTGCTGGCTGTCAGACCTCTGCGGTCTTGCAGGACTTGAGGGTGCCTCAGGTGACCCTAGACCTTGTTTTCCTTATTTTTTTCTGTCCATGTCCTAACACTGCAGTGCCAGGAGCACTCCCATTTCAAAGCTTCTTGCACAATGTTTATATTGTGGGGATTTGTGTATTTGGGTGGGGTTTTTTAGATACACTGTCTGTGCTTGCAGCTCTTGACAGTGGGGACCTGCTTAGGGAGACTCCAGTCCTCACTTGTGTGACAGACCAGGAGCTGTCCTTCCTTTCCTTCCACACGTGCAGGAGATGCTCCCAGCTTCAAAGGGTGCTTCAGAAACCAGTTATAAAACCAGCATTGTTAGCACTATGGCTTTAAAAATTTTTTTTAATGTTTCATGTTGGCCAAAGGAAATTCTTTTCTCATTGAAGACAGGAAAATAAGGTCATTGTATTATATCCTTTGGAGCATGTTTTTTGAGATGCCATTTACTTAAGTGGCAATTTTGATTTGGTTTTACTGTGGGTTTTCTTTCAGGATTGGTTTTCCCCTCTGAGACACAGGGGTTTGTCTTCCTGTTTTGGATGGTGGGAAGCCTGGGCAGCTTTTCCTGTATGATGTGCTCTGTATATAAGTGATCTCGCCTGAAATAAACTCACTTCCAGTTACTTAAGGGGAATCTAATAGCTGCTGCTTTGCTGCAATTGCTCCAAGTGACAAAGAATTTCTTGGATATGAGCTTGTAAAATGGTTCTGTCGGTACAGGATGTTCAGTATTAAATTACTTTTATGGGATAATTTTCCTGTATTAATTGCTTGTACTTTATGCCACAGACCAATTAAATTGCTGCTTTTCCAGAGCTTCCTCTGTTCATTTAACAATGTTAGAAAATATATGTGATCTCTTAAAATACATGTACTTAAGGCTGCTTGGGTGTCTTTAAGGCGTAACATAATGAACTTTGCATTCTCTCTGCTTCCTCCAGGTATCCTTGGTGGGTTTTTTGTTTTTGCTAGGGCTGTACATCTCATCCCTGGCCTCCTGCATGGGAGGGCTGTATGGAGCACCCAGGATCCTGCAGTGCATCGCCCAGGAGAACGTGATCCCCATGCTTGCCTTCCTTGGACGTGGGGTTAGTGTTAGTCATCCTTTCTCCAAGATTGCAGTCAAACCTTCACCTGGGCTTAAGAAGCCAAGATTTCTGTGTGTCTGTAAAGTGAGATGGGGGATGCAAGAAATGCAGGGGGGGGAAGGCTCAGGATCTGGTATCCCATGAGTAGGCAGAAAAGTCAGGAAATGGGTGGTTTTATGGGGGGAAAAAAAAAAGTGTCCAACTGTCTGTGGTCCTTTCCCTGCCTGTCCCCTGTGTGCACTGCCTCTGTTCTGAGCCCTCCCATGGAGTTTGGCACTGAGCAGGAGCAGCCCTGCTTCACCATCCCAGCATCTCACTCACCCACCTCTCTGCCCTGGCCTGGGTCTCTCTGTCCTGCCCTGTGCACACACAGCCCTNAGGATCCTGCAGTGCATCGCCCAGGAGAACGTGATCCCCATGCTTGCCTTCCTTGGACGTGGGGTTAGTGTTAGTCATCCTTTCTCCAAGATTGCAGTCAAACCTTCACCTGGGCTTAAGAAGCCAAGATTTCTGTGTGTCTGTAAAGTGAGATGGGGGATGCAAGAAATACAGGGGGGGGAAGGCTCAGGATCTGGTATCCCATGAGTAGGCAGAAAAGTCAGGAAATGGGTGGTTTTATGGGGGGAAAAAAAAAAGTGTCCAACTGTCTGTGGTCCTTTCCCTGCCTGTCCCCTGTGTGCACTGCCTCTGTTCTGAGCCCTCCCATGGAGTTTGGCACTGAGCAGGAGCAGCCCTGCTTCACCATCCCAGCATCTCACCCACCTCTCTGCCCTGGCCTGGGGCTCTCTGTCCTGCCCTGTGCACACACAGCCCTTCCTGGGCTGTCATCAGTCCCCTCCCTCCCTCTGACACACTTCTTCGAGATGTCCCCAGCAGGGCAGGCACTTATGATATAACTGGGGTTTTTTTTGCAAACACCTCATCTGTGCTGGTGCTGGTCCTGGCCATGACCAAAGGAAGAGCCTCCCTCTCCTCTGCCCTCCTGTCCAGGGCTGAAGCCTCAAGCTTTTGTCCCAGCACTTGGTGAAATAGATGGTAACTGTCTCTTTACCTTTTATCTGTTTTCTTTCTTATTCTTCTTTCCTGTACATTGTCTTTGATCTGCTCCTATCCTCTGTGGTAGCCTCAGAGCTGAGTCTGTGACCAGTTGAGATGCTGTGGAGAGTCTGTGTGCACTGGAGAAGAGGACACTTCTTTGTAAGACAAGGTGCCTGGGGGACACTATTAAATAAAACCAAAGATTAAATTTGAAAGGTTAAGTTAGGGGTCCTCTAAGCTTTAGATATGCATTGAAACAAAGTCTTGCTTGGAATAATACAAAAAGCTTTTTCCTTGCTTTGTGAATAGTCTTTATGCACAAGTCATTCTACTGATGTCAGTCACCAAAGACTCTGTAGTCTTGAGCTATACATCCATGCATGATTTTCCCCTTTTCTGAATAGGGGTAAAATAATTCCATCACTCTCAATAATCTGCAGTACCTAAATGTCTGTACAGAGTGTCTGAAAAAGCCTTATGATGCTTAGCTTCTTCAAAGTGGCTTAAAAATACAGAAAAATATTTTTCAGTATTGATATTTATGAATGTTTAAAAATATTTAAATATTTTATAGGTATAGTAATTTTCTCTCTGTTGCTTCATGTTTCTCAAAACAGTTTTCTAAACTAAAAGTTATAATAATAGGAAAAAGAATACCAATAATTGTGCAGAAATCAGGAACAATAATGACTGCAAAAACTTCCAGCTCCTGAAGGCAGTTTTCAGGTGATCCCAGAATAAGCTGCTCTCTACTTGGCAACCTTTGTGAAATTCTCAGTGGTTTAGCAAAGTTGATTCTCTCTCTTCTCTGATAATTTTCTGTCTTTCTGTCAAAATTTCTGCTCTGAAGTCCAGGCTGACTGCCCTGATGAGAAGGGCTCAAAAAAAGGTGAGAAATCAAAGGCAGATCACTTTTCCCCCTTCCTTCCCTCTGCCAGCTTGGGAATTGTTTAGATTTGGTTTATGGAGAGTAAATAAATTTAATTTGTTCTTACCAATCTATTCCACATCAGTCTTTCCTTTTCATGGTGTGGTGACCATAGCCCCAGCTGACGGGAAGAACTCAAATGTTTTGTGTGGAGTTAAATCCAATCTAGATGCATCCTGAGATCGTCCCATCTGTTCCCCATCTCAGTACCTCTTTCTGATACTGAAGAGGCTTTCTGAGATTTGTGTTCCTTTGTCCCTGAGATGTATTTTTGTTCATTCTGAAAAGATGTAATGGTCCAGAACTTGTCCCCTTTTCTATTAATAAATAAGAGTGCAGAAATAGTTTCCATTTGAGCTGTGTGTTTATGAAGAAGCAGTTAAGTGAAAACTTTAGATATCTTATATGATATTTTTAAGCAAGGTCTTTACACGCTTGCACAGGCTTGTCAGGTGGCAAAATGGCAAGATGGTGCCTGGTCCAAGGAAGGGTATGTTAGACCTGGGATTAGAGTTCATGGGCTGAAGGCTCCGGTATTTCCACTCCCAGTGCTCTTTGTTTTGTGCCTCTTTTCCTTCTCCTTTTCCTGCCTTTCCCCAGTCCCAAAGAACAGGAGCAGGCAATGTTTCTCCTGGCTGCCTGCCCTCCTGACACATGCCTGGCATTGCTGGGGCTGCCTGCCAGCCCCAGCCCCCTCACCTGCCCAACCTCTGCTGCTGGGCTGGGTTGAGGGGGGAACCCCACGTGCAGGGGCTCAGCAGACCATGGTTATGCTCCCCTGGCAGGGCCAGGAGCTGCTGGTGTGCAGGTGGCTCTGCTTCATGCAGAGCTTTTCCAAGGGCAGCATCAGGGAGCCTTCTGGGTAGGCAGTGATGCAGAGTCCTGTAGAATAATTAGAGATGAACAGTTAATTCTAATTAACATGTCTCATTGCCAGACTTCCCATAAGCCCTACAAATCTGTCTGAAGGTTTATTGCTGCTTTAATGACATTGTTTTACCATGGAGATGTGAGTGAGAGTGGATGAATTTACCAAAGACAAAGCTTGAATAAGGCTTAGGGATGAATTGGGATGCTTTTGGCTTCCAGTCTGTTCTTTAATTTATTAGGGCTGTGAGCCTCTGCACATGCATGCATGTATTTCATGACCAGGGGGGTACTGCAGGCAGCCCAGGTTACCACATAAGGCAGCTGAGCAAGTGGGGAATCCTCATGGCAAGGTTCATGGTTATTAATTTAAATGTAATTTTGTTTTATTTATGAACTAGAAAGGCCCCAACAAGACTCCAGTGGCTGCGATTTGCTTGACAAGTCTCATCACTATGGCTTTTGTGTTCATTGGGAAAGTGAATGTTCTGGCTCCCATAGTCACCATCAACTTCATGCTGACATATATTGCTGTGGACTATTCCTATTTCTCACTATCCTTGAGCTACAACATTCAGCAGAAACCTGAAGAGACCCAGGTGGGAGCTGCTAGACCTGCTCACTCTTCCCAGCCTTTAATTTTCAACAAGCCCCCCAGCCGTGCAGCAGATGGGGTAATCCAAAGCAGATCAAATGGCACCTTGCTGGAATTCAAAAAAGACATGGACCAGCTTTTTAAACCATTTTTTGGTGAGCCAAGCACTTGCAAAAGAGAAGGAGCTGAGAATTTAACCCAAAAGGTCAAACGAAAGAAGGCAAAGAAGCCAGCCAAGCAGACACTACAAGACAGCTTTCTCCTGGATCTCCACCACGATGCTCCCCTGGATCTCCACCACGATGCTCCCCTGGCTCAGTACAGCTGGGATGAGACCAGGGAGCCCCCTGAGAGGCAGCAGGATGTGGGTGAGCAGGGTGGTCAGTGGGATGCAGGTCTGTGCTCATCGCCTGCTGCGGATGCCCAGCACATCCCCGGGACTCTGGAGCAGAGGGAACAGCTCTGCAGTGGAGTGATGATGCTCCCTGGCCTGAGGGGAGAAGGTAAGGGCTGCAGGAGATGGACATCTTCATGTTCAGAGGAAATTGTTTATAACCTTGGTCCTCCCAGTGCTTTCCTGAAGGCAGGCATGAAACGAGCTTTATATGGGGCTGTCATTCATTGATTCATGGCAATAATATCATTTATTCCAGGTGAGGGTAGAGTTCATTGCAATGCATCACAGAAGAAGTTCCAATGCAATTTCCTACAGAAGATTAATCACAGGAAAGCAGGCAGGACTAAATTTAGTGTTGGGTTGTTTACGATATACTCATAATTCTTCACAGGCATGCTGAATGCTGTACATTAAAAAGAGTTTAAGTGTGTCTTGGGATTTACTTCATCCTGGTGTGGGGTAGGATGATTGGAGCTGTGTGATGCTAAAACTCAGGCTATCAAAATGCAGTGGTCCCCACAACACAGGCGGAGTCTGTAACTCAACATCCATAGGTGAAGATGTGAATTTGTTCTGTTGGTGCTGTGGGTATTTGATACCCACGTGTGCATGGAGTTTGTCATTCCCAGTGCTGTAGTGTTTCATCAGCATTAGTCAGTTAAGCTTCCTAAACCCCTCTGAGGGAGGAAAGTATTATTATTCTTACTTCACAAATCGTGAAATTGAGGCAGAGATAAACAGATGCAGCCTTCAAATGAACTTAGTAGCAGAGCTGGCAAGTTTTTGGGTTTTTTTCTTGCACTTCTTTTCAGTTTTCATTTTAGAGGTTTTGATTTAACTCTGCCATACCCAGGCATCAGCTAGAATTTTTGCTTTGGTTCCTGTAATCTGATAATGTAAAGTAGAGAAAACCCCCCACATTATAGCTTCTTTCTAATTTTTTTTTTAATTTTCTTTAGAATCATCAATAAAACATCAAAATTCAGAACTAGGAACTCAGCAAATACCAGAATCCTTCTACTCCAGATTTTTCAGTCACTGGATTTCCTTTGCTGGTGTAAGTAATTTTCTTTTATTTTGAGCAGTGGTTTGTTTGTAGAAAGCAGAAGGAAATTCTTCACATACTGCAGTGTAAATACTTCAGTACCTCAAATAATGGCTTTTGATTCTTCTATTCCACATTACCTGAACTAAATACTCAAGGTACCATGCCTCCAGCAGTTCAAATTCAGGGAAAGCCCAATGGCATATTAAATTAAATAACAATAGAAAAAATCCCAAACAAACAAAAAAACCAACCAACCAAACTCTGACCCAACTCAAAAGTACAAATTCAAAGTCTGGAGACTGGATAAAAGATCAGTGTCCCCTCTTTTCACTGTGTGCCAGTCTGCTTTTTCTTGCTATGTAATGGATTGAGAAATCATCTTCAGAGCTGTTTTGCTTTTATTAATGGGCCAGTTTCTGCAAGCTTGGAGTGGAGTTTCATTAGTGCTGACTTCCTGTTACCAGCAACCTGGCTATGAAATTCCATCTTTTGAGGGAGGAAAGGAGAGCATTCCTACAGCATGTCATTTTAAATAACTTTTAAATAGCTTCTATCTCAAGCTGCTGAGAAGTTTAAGACACTTAAATTCATCTTGGGAAGATGGATTATTGGGCAGATGACAGGGAAAGGGTCAGATATGAATAATGAATGAGCCATATGGCTTTGCTGCATGGATGAGGATTTCATGGCTGTGCATAAAATGTAACAAACCCAGTCAAACAACCCACCAAACCCCGTTAGTTTGATCCTCAGATGGAGCTGGACACCTGCTTTTTGAATTAAAAAACTGCCAGCAGCCAGCTCCTGGTGAGGGGTCCCACAGGGCTGCAGCGCCAGGGGTGGGCTGGGAGCAGTGGCACCACTTCAGGGTGGCATCTTTGGGAGGTTGTGTGCTGAGGCCATCTCTGGGCTCATCTCTAACGTGGCTCCCAAGTGCATGGCAGAGCCATCAGCTCTCTGCCTTTGTGGGGGAATTTGCTTATGGAGATGAGGGATGTGCTCGTTAAAGCAAACTTGGTTTCCTGTCAACAATCAGGCTTGGGAGGAGGTTGCAACAGAGCTGGGATAGGACTGACAATGTAAAATAAAATCACAAGAGCAAAAATCAGATGTGTTTATTCATGCTGCCTCCTCTCCCCTCGGCCCTCTCTCTTTGAGCTTCACCCATTGTGTCAGTTGGGACCATTTTAGCTCTTCCTTTGTGTGCTGCCCCTTGCTGTTCCAAATATCTCCCCTGGAGATGTTACCTCTGCCCATGTTTGTATGCAGTTTGAGCCAAATCTCCTCCTGAGCTGGTGAGCCTCTGGGTGCTTCTCTTGGAGAAGCCCAGGCAGAGACCCATGCTGTCTCTGGGACTCAGGGAAGCTCCCTGGAGCTACCTCCATGCTGCTCAAGGTGACACTGCAAACCTGTGCTGTCCCTTTTTTTAAGAATGAGACCAAATGAGGCTCCCTGTAACATGGGAACCTGGGTTTTGACTGTCAACGTGGTCTTACCTACCAGACTCTATCTTTCCAACAGGCAATCGTGTCCCTCATCATAATGTTTGTCATTCAGTGGATCTACACCCTTGTCAGCCTGGGAGCAGCAGTTATTCTGTATTTCTACATCGGCCAAGTGAGCCCAGGACTCCCTCTTGGTGAGTTTTTTTTTCCTGTATTATTAAACATGCTTAAAAATTCATTAAACTTTAATTTAACTTAATTAGGAATTGAGACTCTTGTGTTTAATATGCAGGTGACACAGTGAATGATGACAATTTGTTTCATTGCTAGTTTTAATACATTTTCTCTCTGAGTCTTTAATTTTCTGTTAGATTCTAACTGTAACTAGCATTGGTTTGATAGTTTGAACACGGTGCTTGATGCTTTATTATATCATTCTTTAAATGGCAAAACCAGATATGAAGATTTGATAGGGATGGCAGTTTATATATGTATCCCAGCAATGAGAAAAATCTGCTGTAAATAAGTTTTATTAAACCTAATCAATCTAAACACACCTGAGAGAAGTTTAAGGAAAATGGGAATTATGATGAGTATCAAATCTCAGCATTAATAACTGTGGAACAAGAGACCCTTTTGATTCCAGAGCTAAACATGTTGAATACATTGGGAACATAATCTGGGAAAATACTTGTGGGCAGAGGGCATTAGAAAGATCTGTGCACATGATCGGCTTAAACAGGTTCAAAATTAAACAGTGAAGCACATTCAGCAAGCAGCTCATGAGAGCCCACAGCTCCTTGGCAAAGCCACTGGGGGGTTTGCAGTGCTCTGTGTCTCTGAAGGGACGTGTTGTGGGCATCCTCACCTGCTCATCATTCCATCCATCCATCCATCCATCCATCCATCCATCCATCCATCCATCCATCCATCCATCCATCCATCCATCCATCCATCCACAGGCAGGTGTCCATCCGTAGGCAGGTGTGTGAGGTGCATAGCCGAGTGCGTTCCTAGATGTGAAGTTTTTTGTCCAGGATGAGAAAAACCAAGAGCCTGAGTTCATATGCAACATGTGCAGAAATAGCTACCTGGGTTTATTTAGGTGAAAGATTATTAGACAGTAGGTAAATACATTACTAGATTGCAGAAACGTAGATGGTGAGAAACCAAAAACTAATCACCACCTTCAAACATTGCTCAACTGACCTTTTTCTACTCTTGAGTGACTTCCTTTCTATATATCTGTAGGGGATAGTTGAAAAGAACTGAGATTGTGAATAGTAGTTGCTAATTTGTATATTTTAAAATAGAACAAAGTTGTTTATGACCCCCATATATCAAACAAAACACAAATAATGTTTTCGGGTGTTGGAGTCTTTTTGCCTTTGTATACTTACTGTATTATATCTCTGTAATCTGCTTTTGAAATATTTACCAAAAACTACTTTAATAAGAATTTCTCTGTCAGTGTGTAGAGCGTTTTGGAAGCTGATCTGAGAAACAGCAGCATGATTTGACTTTTTTTTTTCTTGGTTTCTTTTGCACGTGCATTCTAATGCATACAGTAAAACAATGCATGCCATTGAAAATGTTAGAATTGAATGCTCAAAATTCAGCCTGATTTCTACTTGGCTGTGAGGGAATGTTATTTTGTGGTCACAAGGCTCCCAATGATCTGTGAGTTTGTTCTTCAAAGGATCAAACAGCTCTTCTGTCTGAAAGATTTGGAGACAGTGGCCTGAGACATGCTCTGGATCAGGGGCTAGATGAAGACCTTGGGAGGAGAAATGCCCTGTGTTTGACACATCCCTTCTCTCTCTTCCTCTCCAGCAGCCTAAGCTAAATCCAGCAGGTGCTGACAGGGTTTGGTTCTCCCTGTTCCTCACCATCAAATTCTCCTGCTGCTTTTGCTTCCAGCTCTGGCACTTCCTTGCCCCTGCAGGGACCCAGTGTGGGAAACTAACTCTACTGAGAAATCAGAAAAGAAATCACTGTTAGTGTAATAGGCTAAACCAGCTCTTTATGGGGTCAGACAAGAGGGAATGAATGGTGAGACCACAGCCACCCTGGCTGAGGTTGGCTGAATGGCTCCTTCTGCCTCCCCATCCCTGCAGTTGGAATGGTTTTTGCAGTCCAGAGAGTGAAAGGTACTGTGGTGGGTGTCTGTGCTTTGCTCATGCTGTACTGGGGTTTAACAAGCTGTCAGGTGGGGAGTGCATAGCTGTTCTCCATAGGAAACTTGGGCTCATTTCTGGACAGTTGTTTAAAAGCCACAGCATGTAGGAAGACTGCAGGGATGTTCTCACTATCACAAAATCTTTGGGTACTGCAGGCTAACAACAAGCGTGCTGGTTTGAGATTTTATGCAAAAATTCAGTGATATAATGCTATTATGAGAGAATTAGCAGCACACTGACTTCTTGTGCCTTTTCTCTGTAGGAGCAGCAGCAAGTTTCAGTTTCTTTGGCTGGATTAAGTCGATTTTGATCACTTCATGCAGGTTGGTACCAGTCACTTGGCAGTGACCCACCCACTGCTCATTGTTCCCGTGACCCACTAATGAGCATAGAGAGGGCTGGAAGAATTGACTTGCTTATTACCTTAAGCAGTCTTTCTGCCCCTTCCTGCATATTCAGGGTTATTCTTATTTAATGGCAAAAAGAGCTGTTTGCTCCCATTAGCCTGGCATATGAAGGGCTGTGTGTGTGGGGAAGCAGGAGTCTCCTCTGCTTTGTGTGTGAGAATGTCAGCTGATAACCATATCTTGGTGCCTTTAAGCTTTATCTTACCCCAAAGGTCTGTGCTCAAAATTTATGGCTCAGGTTGAACTGAGAAATCTGAAAGGAAATGAGAAATTGGAGATTCTTCTTCCACCCATCATTCACTGGAAGCAGATTCCTCTGGTAGTGGTGGAACAGGCACTCATGGCAGCTGTGTTCAAGTTTCACAGAGGAAATCTGGGGCAGGCAAACTGCAATAACTTTAGGGAAAATACAAGGAACAGGGTCTTTGGTGAAGGAACCATTCAGTATTGAGTTTGCATGGGGCTGCAGTATCATTGTCTTGGGGTTTTGATTCCCAGAAGGCTTAGAGGGCTTTTTTGGTTGTTATTAATTAGTTTTGTTAAAATTATTTGATGTTATTAATGATCAATTCCATCATTTTGTGTTTCCTATAGCAGCTTATGAGCACTTCTGCCTCTGAGCAGTGGGCTTTGAGTTTCTCAGTCTGCTGGGTTTCTTTTTTGTTGGGGTGAGTGAACGCCATAGCGAGGACTGTGCAACATGAGCTGCCATGCATTACATGTGCCAGTTTGCTGGCTTCTTCAAAATAAATCAAAGTCCAGGCAATTAAGCACGTTGGTCTGTCTTGCCAGGTCCTGTCTCTGCCCACAGTTCCTATAACATGAGCACATGCTTTTGGGTAGCAGAGGTGGTTGGGGGGAGAAGCCAGAGCTGAGGGACCTCTCTGAGGCCCCCATGTTAGGTCTTAGACATAACAACACTTTATTTATACCTTAATTTAAACCTTTTAACAAAAGATTCTTAGGGAATTATGATGCCTTTGCATCTTCTTAACAGGTGAAGTGTTGGACCTTGAGGAGTGGGGGAATCAGCCCAGGCTCTGTCATCAGTGTTTGGGGATGGTCCTCCAAGCACAGCAAATTTGAGAGTTCACCGCTCTGAGAGGCCCCACTCAGAGGGAGGTGCTGGTCTCAGCTCACTGTGGGACAGGAGAGCTCAAAGGGTCTCACTCTGGGCTGCTGCTTATGGTGTAGCAAGAGAGTTGGCTTTGGTCATAGTAATTTTCCATCCTGGCCTGAATTTTTGTCAGTAACTTTCTTTGAATGTTCTGTAACAAAAATGTTGTTCCACTTGGGTTGTTCCCCATGCAAGAAAAACAAGTTTCAAGGATATTCATCAAAAAACAGGAGCTTTTGGCATTGGTTCCCCTGAGCAGACAGTGTTTCTGACAGGGGAGAGGTGCTGTTGTCACAGGGGGATTTTATCTTTGGGTTACCAGACCAACCAGGTCCTTGATTATTTGGTCAGTGAAACCAGTGAGTGTAGACCCTGCCAAGGAAGGCTGAGGGGAGATCTGGTGAGTGCCCAGGGTAGAAATTGATCCTGTTTTTCTTCCCTCAAAGAGTGCAATCTCTGTGTCAGCCAGCCAGCTTGGTCACCCTATCCTAGTGCCAGGCTCTTACTGGCACAAAGACACCTTGGGCTCTGCTTGGGAGTCAGGTGGGTCATTTTGAAGCCCATCTACGTTGTGCTGCAAGAAATTGCATTGAAGTAATTCAGAGTTTTTTTATAAGCCCTGTTTTCCTGAAATCCAGTCAAGATACTTTAATGAATTGGAAAAAAAGAATAAATCCCATTAGACTGCAAGGGAGTTGGAGGCAGCCAAGGGTTCTTGACACCTCTAAGGCTCTTAGGTGCTTGATGAGGTCTTACTAAGTGCTATATTTGTCATACAATTTTGATTTAAAAATGCCAATAAGGTTTTCTTAAAATCAGCTTCTGGGATGAAGAGGTTGCAGAAAAATCTCCTGTTTTATTTAAAAGTTATGAAGATTATTGCAATTTTTTTATTGCTTAGGAAACCATAACAAGGGTATTTTTCCTTAGAAATTATTTGTTCTCCTTCTTCTTTTGCTCAGTATGGGAAGTGTTGACATAGTCAGGATCCAAAGAGGAAACCCATTTGTAATGAACACATCTATTTTGCAGTGTTTATTTGGGGAAAGGGAGCACATCTTTTGTGTGCCTTCTAGGAAAAATGCCTTCAGGTTAACTCTGTACCTCCAGAGGGCACCGAGAAGGATTCAGCCTCTTCTGGAATCACGCTGCCTTGTTTGCACAGCCAAAAGCACGACTGGTAATGGATGACAAACGAGGGGTGATGCTGGCACCTCTGCTTCTCTGTTTGCAGGAGAAGGCCATCTCCCAAGGAGCAGATCGTGGTGACACCATCCTTTGCAACAGTTGGCATGGAGACCCGGCAGCTCACCGAGGAGAACGCAGACTTCGCCTCACGGGACCGCTACCACCAGTCCTCGCTCGTCAGCAGAGAGGAATTTGGGAGCCAGTTCCACTGAAGGACACACACACACACACACAAAAATCAACCCATTACTTCAAAAAGCATTTAGAAGTGCTAACGGCTGCCACGGGTGCCTTTTGAAATACTTGAATATACACACAAAGGATGTGAATAGCTATTTATGTATTTGAGGCTTGTTTGTTTATGCAAACTACAACATTGCTGGGCTTCAAATCTTACCCAAACTGAGGGGAAAAAATGGAAATGAAAGGGCCAGTCCAGGGAAGTGATGAGTTACTGAAGACAGTGTAACCCTTTTAAAGAATTCAATTATAAGCTCTATTGAGTTCTAAAAGTGGTTGCTGCTCTGAAAGCTTACAACTCCCTATTTCAGATGTCCTCTGGGTGACTGGGGGCACTCTGCCTGGGAGCAGTGATGTTGACAGCAGGAGCTGGTGCCCCACTCCCAGCTGTGCCATGGATGGATGCGACCTTCCAGGTCAATTCACTTCTCCTCTAGGCATGAATTTCCATGCTTTTAATACTGTAATTTCCTACCTCAGCATTTCAAGTACCAAGGTCTTTGAAAGTATTTTAAGACATTAGACAATAGGCCAGAATCAGTGGCAAGTACAAGAAGATTATGAAGTATATTCACAACTGAAATTGCACATTTAAATGCAGTAAAGCAGGATAATGACCTCTTCTGTAAAACTGTGAAATTATGTCTTAGATGATATTCATAGTTATTTCCCACATCCTTTCTGATGTGAGAGCTGAGACCTGACGAAATAGCTGAGCCCACTTAGAGCATCTCCTGGCTGAAGGGACAGATGTTTCAGAATTGCTTTAGCAAAATAAGTTTAGCCCCAGCTTCACACATCAGTTCTGACATTATGAGGAGAGGGAAATCACTGCCCTTCACTTTGTTTCATCTCTGATAATTTCAGCCTTTAGATTATTTATTTCTTCTGTGCAATAAAAGCCTGAGACACCAGGAGCTCCTGTCCATCCTTTCTGTGGGCATGCTCAATGCCTTTGAGCACCATCCCACGTGCCAGTGCTAAGTGCCCTGGTGTTACTGGGTGGAGTGGGTCCCATCCCGTGGTCTAGCCAGCTGCCCCTTTGGTTCCTTCAGTTTTCCTACAGAGGGAGGCACGGGAGGCATTCTGCTGACATGGACAATTGAGCCACCTTGGCACACTGCAGAAAGTGTATTCATTTTTCAAGGTTGATGGGTTTTGACTAAGTGCTTTTAACTTTAATTATCTCAATAGAGGTAAGAGGGAAGTTGTGTTGCTGTGACCAGCTCTGAGCCACCTCAAGTCAGTCATTCAGTGCTGGAAACACCTTTCCAGGATTCCTTCCTGCCTGCCTCTTGCTTTTGGTTTCCAAAGAATCTGAATCTGCTGTGTGGATTTTGTGTCCATGTTGAAGCTTCCCCTGGGTTCCCTGGGGCCAGTGGCTCCAGAGAGCCCTCCCTGTGCTTGTAGCATCCTTAACCTTGGCAGGTACCCCTGTTGTGCAAACTTCAAACACTCCTTGGTGCTGTGTTACAGTTTCATACCCAACCATAATGCCATTACTGTAAAATCTTGTATTTCACAAAGTCTGGTCACATGTGTGACCTTTCCTCCCGAGTCAAGGATTGCTCAGTCTCACATTTCTCTGTAGCTTGAACAAAAGAAAACCCCAGAGCATGGCATGAAGAGATTTATAGGCAGAAATTCCTAGGTAGCTTCTTTGTTGGCTACTAAATAATTTAATTCCCCTCTTAAAATAAGACATGAGTCAGGAGATCCAGAGAGGGAGGGTGGGGAAGGTCCTTGGCTGTGTGTCCCCCTCACTGAGGAGTTGCACTGGTTGAAACCAGGTGGTTTGGTGGAGAGTGTTTGCCTCTTCAACACTGTCTGCCCCCAAAACTGGGGGATATCTTGGGCCCTTGGTCTAGCAGCACTGGGAGGAGATCCCAGAGCTTTGTTTTCAGCTCAGGGTGCAGCAGCTGTCCCCTTCTCCAGCCACAACTGTCCAGCAGCCCTTTGCACCTGAGCATCCTCTGGAAACATTCCAGTTGTGTTTGTGTGCTGGTCAAGCCTTTACTGGCTGCCAGGGAAAGGCACTTTGCTGTGCCATGGATGGGCCTGGGGAGTGCACCTCTGGAGGGCTCTGGGGTGCAGGGATGGGCTGTGCCTTGGTATGTGAGGAAAAAGGCAGTGGTGATTCTGGCATCAGTGCTGGATGGCCATTGCTGCTCTTGAGACCTGGCAGAGCACACTCTTCTGGGGGTTGCTGGTCTTTGGGCTCTGTGTGCTGCTGTGGAAGAAACACTGCCACCTCCTTCCCTGGCACCTCCTCCACCACAGCAGGAAGCAGCTCCTTCCATCATCTGTCCTTCCCTTGTAGCTGCAGGGCGAAATGCATTGCACAAGTCTGGTTTCCTTGCTCCACTACAGGTGAAGGGTACAACAGCCTTCCTGGGTAGTGCTTGCAAAGGGACGTGCTGATCTTCCCTGGAGCATTAGCTCTGGAGCAGCTAATGGTAAGAGTGGCAGAAGCCCTGTTTCAGCACAGTACTCCTGCAGTCTGGGGAGCATTGGAGACCCCATGAGTCCAAACACCAGAGAAACACAAGGCTTTGCACATCAAGGAAACTTCCAGCAGGAAAGCAAGCAAGCAAGCAGTTGTACAGCAAAAAATCGTGGTCAAAAATTGTTGTAGCTTTGGTAGCACTTAAAAAGAAAAATGGGTGAAATTAGGTGGGCAGGAATTTATCATCTTCACATATAGTGGCTGAAGGGAAGAAATGTGGGTGGGGATTGCTCCTGTGAGTGGTAATGTGCTGCTTCCATCCCCAGAGAGCCAAGCTGTGCCTCCATATGCTGGGGCTTTCATGAAGCTTAAGGTTCCTTTAAGGTGAGTTTGGGACCCAGATGTCTCATTGTATATCAAGGTTGCAGCTTGGGTAATGTAATTATGGAGAGGCCTTACTGTTTTTCAACTCATGTCAGCTTTTTTATCATCAATTATTATTTTCCTTTTAGCTTGAAATTTGATTTTAAAATGATGATGATGATGACAGTAATGATGATGGAAGAAATGAAAATGTTCTGCAATGGGTCAAGGTGTGAAAACATTTGTTTTTGAGAGAGTTGTGGATACAGTACATCTGGACTTGTTTTGTTCCTTTTGAAGACTCCAGCTGTAAATTGGTGGCTCTACTTTTGATGGTTTCCTTTGCATAGCATAGAAGCACAGAAAGCAGTTGAGGATAAATATTTTATTACTTGCCTTGAAGTACTGCCTGGAAGTTCTTGCTGCACTTATGGTCCCTTAGCACTAAGCGGGTCTAGAAATTGGAATTTTCTGCCTCAAAAAACTTGCAGCACGAATAGTCAGGACTAAGAAAGGGCAGAAGAAAAGTTAAGTTTTGTTGTGATATTGGCATTAAGAGACAGTTTCTCAGTTGCTATAAATCGTCATCCACCTGTATCTGTGTCCCATTGGGAGTCTGCACAGGGAGAATCAAGCTCATTAAATCCATATCTTAGCTCAAACTTGTCTTTTTCTTTTTTTTTTTTTTTTTT